>VWYN01012386.1:5009-59647 GCA_013400075.1 Hippolais icterina | reverse complement strand
TCCGTGCGTTTTTAATTTTTTTTTTCCCTAAAAGTAACTCAGAACTCGGCGAAATAAAAGGATCCGCGGTGGCTCCTCTGGGGGCTCCCGGCTGGAGCTGGGTGTTTGGGGTAGGACAGGTAAATGCGCCGTGCCGATGGTCCCGCACAGTCCCGGGGAGCTCCCGCTCTCTCTCTCTCCATCCCTGGTTCCCACTGTCCGCGTGGAGCTGCTCCGTGTTCTCTTCTTTGCATTCTGCTCGCTGAGAAACGGGACACGAGCGTGGTCTCGCCCGAGTTCAGAAACTGAACTGTGTGTTAGCGCCTTAAAGCTTTTGAGTATTGAAACAGAGCCCCCAAAGCACCGTGAGCTGTGTCACATGTTGAAAACTTGCTGCAAGCCATGAGCGCAGGCAGCGGGATGACAGAACGCGCTCCCCTCGGGATTTGGGGTGTGCTCGGGGTACCGGGAGCGCAACCGGGCAATTCCGCAAGTTTCGTTCTAGGACAACGTTGTCATTGTCCTTCTGTGTGATCCTGAGTGTCATGGTTTCTCCATCCATGCAGAGCTCCTGGAGTTCAGCAGGTACTCGTCTCCTGTAACTGACATGGCCTCAAAATTGTAATTAAAACAAACTCCGTAACGAGTCTGGAGTTGACACTTGCAAAACAGCGCTGAGACATCTCGCTGACTTCAGCTGAAACCTGCAGCATTGTTGCTGAGTCATCAGGACAGAAATACTCGGGGAAGAAGTAAAGAATTTAGATTTTTAACCCTGATATGAACAGCCTGTTTCATCTTGGCTTATTTATTACTTGGTACATATTTCTTGCATTTACAGGCAAATTTATTTGTTCAGTGGTTAGCATATGGAAAGCATTAGATGACTGAAACTGTAACGATGCCAGTCCTGCATATCAAGCAATACTGTATGTATTTTTAGAATTTTAATCTAAAGAGCTCTTGTATGAGTCCCAGTACATCCATAACGCAGCATTTATCTCTGCTATCATCAAAATACTAAAGAGTGTCTTCTGAATTTTGGTCATGGATCACATTCCTAGTAGATGTCTTCACTGTATGATAATCTACTATAAAGTTAATCACCTGAAACAAGTTAAAGAACGATCTGTTTTACCTTACCTTTAGCAGGTTTTTTTCAGCTGGAGTTTTTAAATTAAAAACTCAAGAGCTACACACACAACATTTTCTTAAAAATCCAATAAATTATCCCAGAGAAACACACTTTCTTCCAAGTTTCATCAGATATTTCTTGGTTTTAGTGTCTGTCTAAACTTAGCAGAGTTTTTTTTTCGCATCCTTAAAATTGAGAGTTTTACATTGCTGAAGATGCTGACTGAAACTATACTAACAGGTCACAATATTTGATAATGAAGCAATACTTTTGTTTGTAAAAACTGGTGTTTTTTGTGTTGAAGAGTTGGGTCCAGGTTGTTTATCTGAAGCAGAAAATAAGGTTTAAATGGGAAGAAAGTCAGAATTGTCTAAATTAATAGAAAGATGCTCATGGTTCACATGCATGTCACAAGCTGCAGTTTTTTGGTAGCAGCTTCCATAGTCATGCTGGATCATATGACTTCCAGCTCTCTTAATCTTCATAGCTGAAGTCTTTGCTTGCCACTGCTGTGGACGTACCTGCATTATTATTTTTTTTCCCCTTTTTTAAATAACCTCAGGGTATGAATACAAGCTAGGCAAAAATAGACTTTCAAAGTGCTTTTTCTCCCCTTTAATAAACAGATTTATTTCAGAAGTTCTTTGTGATTCACATGTAATCCTCCTCAGACTTTTTCAGTGGCTCTGAATCTTCAACTCTATACATAATTTTGTTGGCCAGGCCAGCATTCCTTCAGTATAAAATCGCTTAAATGCTTGGGCAGTGTTATGGTTTCTGTTATTTTCTGTTCTTTTTTAACCCTCTCCCCTTGTGATGTTTGATTTGGTGTTTAGACGCATGCATTATAAATACATTTATAAATGAGTTCATTAGGAGTATACAATGTAATATGAGGACGTCATTGATAGATGGCTCTAAATTAAAGCTTAGCAGGACTGAGATCCTGTTTTGCATTTTTGTGCAGATCATGCTTTGGTTTGCAATTAATCCAACTATGAAATAGGCATTATCTCCAGCCGTGGGATACAGATAGTGGAAATTGCCTCCAGTAAGTAACTTAGTGTTCTGACAAGGAGAAGAGTTTCTAGCCAGTTCCCTTCTGAGTAACAAGCCAAAGAACAAGAGGAAACTGCTTCTGCTTGGGGGGGTTTAGATTGGATATTGGAAAAAAAATTCTTCACAGAAAAAGGCTGTAGAGCACTAGAACAATCTGCTCAGGAGAGTGGTGGAGTTCTCATCCCTGGAGGGATTTAAAAGATGTGTAAGTGTGACACTTGGGGACACAGTTGAGTACTGGGCTTGACAGTGCTGGGTTAATGGTTGGACTTGATGTTCTTAGAGGCCTTTTCCAACCTAGGAGGTTCTGTGATTCTGTCATCAGTTGAAAGCAATGCATTATGTTCTCAAAGACTTAGCAACATGTGCACTTTGTTCCTTCTTGGGCATGCATCTGTTGGGTCTGTCAGCTGTGTGTGCCTGGTTAACGCTGCTGTGCAGGGTGGCAGCAAAAGTCACTGTTCATCCTCCAGGACCTGTGTAGTTCCAAAAAACTGATAATCAAGACACTTGTCACAGCCTAGGCTGAGTGCAGAAGAGCAGTTGTTTTCTCTCAGCCATCTTCTTGCCATGGGCTCTGGTGGTCAGTTGGGATCTAGCAGAGGAAAAAAATACCAGGACTGCATGCATATCTGAAAACATAGTCAAGAAGTAATCAAATGAAAGTTCACCAGCATTGCTTCTTCTGATTTCTTGAACAAATGTGTTTGCAGTCCTTAATGGATATCTGAAGCACAGAATAGGTACAAGAACCGAATAAAAATGAGAATATGCTATTATTTATTACTGATCTGTTACTTGTGTCGAAAATCGATGATATGACACTGTTGACATGGGTTGTTGACCTCAGTGAGCCTTGACTTTGAATTCAGACTGGTTAACTCTGTATGCTGCCAAGCACAGCATTCCACCTTTATCCTGAGCCAGAGGATTGAGCAGTCACACAGTTCTTCTGGGCTTTCTGCTTGAAAATCAGAGGGATGTGTCTCCCAAACACGCGTCGGGAGTGGGATATATGCAACACTCATCTGGGAAGTTGAATTGGTAGAATTGTTGGGTTTGTTCTTTAGTTTTCTCCTGATTGCTTGTTTTAGCTTCTTAGTTAACTGTTTTCTGTGTAAATACAGATTAATTTGAGAGACCTTGCAGAAAAGCTTCAGTATGACCCAGTCTCTATATGACTGGGCAGGAAATGTACCGTGTCTTTGTGTTTGGCACTAATGAAATCACTCCAAGAATCTTCTGTCAAGTTTGGGTGTTCATACTTCAAGCAGGATGTTAGAGTCAAAGAGACTTCAGAGGAGAACTGTAAGAATGAATAAGGGTTGAAAATAGCTCCTGAGGGAAAAATTCCAAGAGCTCAATATGTTAAATATTATCAAAGAGAAAGGAGGGGAGGGACTTGATTGCAGTGTTAAAGTGTGTGCCTTGTGAGCAGAAACTCTGTGATGAAGCAGAAAATGGTGGGATATCAAAATCCTGTGGCTAAAGTATGAGCCAGACACACTTGCAGTAGAAATAAGAACTGCATCTTCAGCAAGAGGGTAATTTCTTGCACATTATGGTAGGATATTCATCAAAGGAAAATTTTAATTCAAATATGGTATTCTTCCTTTAAGATGTACCTAAGTAAAACTTAATTGAGGACATGTGTCCATGTGCTATACAAGTCACAGCAGATGATCAAAGTATTTTTTTCTGTATCTAAATACTGGCATCTACATAAAAAGACAATAATAAAATATGGTTAGCCCAGGAGACTGTTGAAATTAAAACAGAACTGATAGATAACGGAAGACTTTTAAATGTCTGAAATGCCTGGAAACAATGAATCACAGAATCACAAAATAGTTAGGGTTGGAAGGGATATCTGGCGATAATATAGTCCAACCCCCAAAACAAAGAACTCTAAAACAAGAATTTGTTTTAACTGTGCTGAAGACTGAAAAGTTGGGTTGGCAGTAATTCTTTAGCAATGCAAAGATTTTATTACACTCAGTTTCTGCTTAAGGAGGTCTTGACCATTTTAAATACTAAATTAACGTGCCAGTTGCTAAGATTCCTTACAAGTTTCCATGAACGTACTGTGAAAATTAAGGTGGTTGAAGTTCAGAATCTGACAGAAAGGTGAAATTAAAAAAATATAAACCCTACTGTCATTGAGTAACTTTCATAGAAGAGATCACTTGGGCTGCTGTAGAAAACTGCTGAATACAACAGGGTGGTAACAGAACATACTGTGTGTGTGTGGGAATTATTGGAGGTTTTGCAAGGAGGGATTTGTAGATCCTGCAGAGATTTGGGGGAAATCTGTGTTATAATGCATTATCTCCTGCGGTGAAGAGCCAGCAGGAATGTTCTGAGGTTTTTCCTGTGCTCAGTTTTACATGCCTTTAGCAGTCAATGCTTTCAGCTCTTAGGCTTAGTGGAATTGTAGGCAGCTGTGCTGGTTTTGCTGGGGATAAGTTAATTTTCTTCCTAGTAGCTGGAACGGGGCTGTGCTTTGGATTTGTGCTAGAAATGGTGTTGGTAGTAAAGGGATGTTTTGGTTAGCACTAAGTAGTGCTTGCACAGAGCCAAGGCCTTCTCTGCTCCTCACCCCACCAGTGAGGGGGCTGGGGGTGCACAGGGGGTTGGAAGGGTCAGAGTTGGGATAGGCAATCCCAGTGACCCAGGGAATATTCCAGACTTAATGGTGGTGTGCTCAGTGTAAAGCTGGGGATGCAAAAAAGGGGGACATTTGGAGTGATGGCACTTAACTTTCCCAAGTCATTTTTAGGTGTGATGGATCCAGGCTTTCCTGGGGTTGTCTGAACACTTGCCTGCCCATGGGAAGTGGGGAACAAATTCTGTGTTTGGTTTTGCTTTCGTGCACAGCTTTAACTTCACCTGTTAAACTGGCTTTATCTCAGCCTACGGCTTTTCTCACTTTTCTGATTCTCTCCCCCTTCTCACTTTGGGGGAGTGGCTGTGCAGGGCTGGGTCGCTGGATTGAACCCCCTTGCTGGGGGTTAAACCATGACAGCAGCATGAGGAGAAATTAAAGAACAGAACATCAATACAGCAAACCCTCCCTTTGGCACAGTTTTGACAGGATGAGCAGAAGTCAAGCTGAAGCACAAGTCAAATAAGATATGCCTGTCTTGTGTAAACTCTTCAGCTTTTTGGAGAACATGTCAGGAATCAGCCTTCAATATGATGAGAGATCATCAAAATAAATGGAAAGGACCAAGCTAAGCGCACATCACTCAGTGAAACCAGTCTTTTTTCATAAATCCCGGAGGATACTGAAGCAATGACCAGGGGATTGATGAGGGAGCGTGGGTTGGTGAACCAAATCATGTATGTGATGAGGACCAGCTGGTTGTAAAACTGCAGCAATTACAGCAGGAAAAGTCTGCAGCTGGAAGGATTTTTGAGAGTCTGAAGGTGATTGTGCTTCTTTTCTCAAGGGATAATGTGCAAGTATCCAGAAAGTTTCACGATACACACTGAAGAGAAGGCTGTGGGTATTTGTTGTATTGCTCCATGTAGGTGTTGGAAATGGCTGAAAAAGTGGAGATTTTTGGGGCTCAGCCCACAAATTCTAAGCCACTTACTTTGATTGCACACTTCCTTATGAGTATTTAACAGCTCACAAACACTGGGTGATGGATAATTCTGAATGCTGCAATTACAGAAAAACCTGCAGCAGTGAGTGTATGAGATGGAGATGTTTGACCATGCATTGTTTTTCTCATTACTAATAGCAGAAAGTAGGTGAATTCATACTTTCCTTCAGGACTGTTTTTAAGTTATTATTCTTGCCTTAAGTTTTTGTGTTTAGGCATTTATTTTTATGTTCCAAGTAGGAAAAAGGTTCTGCATTTTCTACTTTATATTTCCATTTATGTTAGAGATTGCCTAAATTTGTTTCAAGCTTTATCTTTGCAATGGTGGTAAAAATTTAACTTTCATAAAATATAAGGTTTTTTTTCTTTCTTTATGCTCTGACTTAGGCTGTTAATATGTGTGATATAAGGTGTTATGGGCCAAGTTTGTGGTTTTAAAAGATTAACTTTAGTAGAACTGTAATGTGAAGTATCTGAGTAGAGTTATGAGTGAGAAATTTTTTAAAAAAACCTAATTATTTGCAGAAAACCATGTGTATACTGACAATTTCCAAGTAGACTTGGGTGTATTTATCTACCCATTATAGTTCTTATTTTACAGATGAATATGCTAAGTGCTATTCAGAATTATTTGGCCATATGTTCCTGTTTTTATGGAACTTCATTTTGCGGGCTCTTTATATAAATAAAGTTTTCTCTTCATGATGGAATGTACTAAGAGGGAGAGAAAAGAATGTTATTTCAAATGTTATACCTTTCACAAAAGAGCAGATGGTGTTTGTATGTGGGGCTTCGAGGAAGTTTTACACTTTGAAACTGCTGCTTTATTCCAGATTGTGTAAGAGAAATGAGCGTTTTCTGCTCTTGTGGAGCACCCCAGGTTGTGCCATGGCTGATGTTGGCGTGTTCTAAAACCAGCAGAGATGTGGAGTTCCACTGACCCTTTGTCACTGTATTTTTATAGTGTGGATTATTCCCAAGTGCAGGCAAGAGTTGCTTGCCTAAAGTTTATTTTGTGCAATACTTTGGTGAGAGTGGTCCTGAATGAGGTGACACTGGATGATCTCATGTTTCTGCATCTTTATTTGTGCCTTTTAAGACTCGAGTCTTGCAGTCTTCAGACTTCCAGCTTTGGCAGCTGATGGGGAACAGTCCCCTGGTGACACAAGTCAGCTCTTTCAGCACCTTTGGACAGCTCACCACCACCACAGTTGGTTCTCTGCAGTCAATTTGATGCTTCATTGGCACTAAATTTGATCCAAAATCCCCTGGGAAAAACAGTAGGCAGATGATTAATTTTCCTATTTGTCTTTTAATATGAAATTTGAAATCCACTGGTCATGCCAATTGTGAGAAAAAAGGAACTTGTTAGTAAAGTCTCAGAGGAATTTTTAGGTGGGTGCTGGAGGCTGATGCATTGACACATTAAATTATTAAACATAATTTTTTACAAATGTGTTCCAAGACATTTACATCTATGAATCACAAACATCACACTGGGTGAGACTAAAGGCAGGGATTTACATTGTTTTGCTGTCCACATTAGTTAATTGTTCTTCACTGTTCCCTTGCTTAGTTGTTGGGGGTTTTTATGACAATATTTGGGCATGTTAAAAAGCGTATTTTCCTCATGGCGATTTGCTTCAAATAACTTTGGTTTAGTACTATTTTGGTAGCAGCAAATCCGTATGAGCTCTGGCACAGAAATGTCTTGCATGAATATTTGAAATGTAATTAGAGAGCAGCAAAAAAATACTGAAGTGCTGTAGATACACACTTTGTATCTACAACAAATAAAGCATTATGTTGGGGACTAGGAGAATTTTGTAATCTTCCTGTTGATACTGCAGTTGTTGTGGGAACCACTGCAGAGCATCTGCTGCCTGGAGGAGCTCCCCCTGAGGAGGAAACTGGAACCTTGGGGATCACCTGTGTGTGAAAATGGAATGTACTGTGCCTCTGGCTCTAGCCTCAGTCTGAACTATGGCAGCCTAATAAAATATTAGTGGATTTACTCATTTAGAGGACTCTGACAATACCTGTGGAAGAAAAGAATGGCTTGATCAGGCTATTGCTCCCTTTAATGATTAAAGGAAGCTGTGCCCTCATCCCCATTTTGTGAGGGGGGCTGTAGTGGTCACTGCAGCCATGCATTAATGGGGAAAACCCAGAAAGTCTGGATTAACCAGGGAAGGTAGTTACATGGTGACACAAACATGCTTCTGGAATTTTTATTTCAGTAGTGAGATGCTGCATTACTGCATATTTTTACTGTTTCAACTGAGAATAAAGCCTATCCAGTATTATTTATATAAGTGCTTCTACAAGAGAGGCAGATGCTGGGATACACGGAGAAGCTTGGTCTTGTTTTCAGGCCAAAGTGTTGGCCCAGAGATGATGTGTGAGCATATGCTCAACATGCCCAACCAGTTATTCAGTCTCTGAGTTGCAGATAAGTTGTGCAGAAGTCTCCAGTGTTCTCCTGGGATGGAATGAGAACAAATGCAAAGATATTTTTAAGTCAAATTGAATTCTTGTCTTCCTACCAGCTAATCACATGTATTAGATACTTGATGAGTGTCTGCTGTCTGAAAAACAGATACAACATGGGCAAATGTCTGGCACGAGCCAGATGGTTTGATTTTTGTCCTCATGGAAAGAGTAAGAAAAAAATACATGTAGCGAGCAAAGAGGCTGTGGAAAATGTGGTACTTCCAAGGAAAAATAAAAATTACTTCTCTATCCTGGTCAATTACTAGACTGTGCAGTTTTAATAAAGAGCTTTTCTTGATTGCCAAGTTGTGGTTTCTTTTCACTTGTTTCATCCACCTACTTGTAATGCTTTGAAAATGACTATTTTGGGACATGCTCTCTTGCTTTCATCCTTAGTCAAAAAAGGGGTTTTTTTCCTCATGTTTTCTAACAGCTGTTTTTCATAAGTGTGTTTGTGGATAAATACTAATTTCCCCTGTGGTCTAGCTGGCTTTTCTGCACTGTTAGTACTCCACCACAGCAAAAAGTGATTCTGTACACACACTTCATTCTTGGTGTGTTTTGTATGCCAGCAATTAAGTGTAGATTTTGAAGTTGAGTGAGTGATTAACTCTGAAAGTGTAAATTCACTAACTTTGCATGTGTGTTTTACGTGGGTTTCAGTATCTAACTATTTCTTAAGAACAGTTCAGTTCTTCTAGAGCAAAACATGTCTGCTCTGCAGGGGAAAAAAATAGATTTCAAGTAATTTTTATTTAATTAATATGAATAATCAAAGATCCAGCAGTGCAGAACCAGAAATTCCCAGGAGCAAAAATATTCCTGCAATATGTGTTCCAAGGTAGGATACTTCTGTGGCACAAGTTTTGTTTGTTTGGGTTTTTTTGGTAAAGTTATTGTTTTGCAGTTTAATTTTGTTTGTGAAATGGAGCATCCTGCTGTTTTATTCTTTTGAGTTATGTAAAGATGGTTCTTGCATGTAAGAATTAGCAATGTACTTCTGAGTACAGGGAACTGAAATGAAATACATGTTTTCACATATGCAGCAGTTACACACTGATGTGTGTAGACAATAAAGAGTTTATTTATGTATGTACAATCTTGATCAGATAGTCTTGTGGCCTCTGAGTTTGTAAATAGCTTCCAGAAAGGCTGTAGAGGATATTTATAGGAATTTTTCTGAGTGCCTATTCTAAGAGGCATCTGAGATGTTTTAAAGGAAATGTGCATTTCTTAGGAAATAGCAAGTTTGAAGAATTATGGAATTGTTATTTCAGGTTATGTGCAAGTAACCTGATACAGTGTCCCTTTTGAAAGAGGTTTCAGTTCTCTCTTACACACTCTAGGACTGAAATGTGCTTGTTTTCTAGCTGCTGATAGATCAGGGCTTGGTAGAGTTGTCTGTGTGTAACGTGTGTCACAGCAGAGGGATTGACAGCCTTGGGAAGGGTGGGGTGAAATTCTCTGCTGTTCTCCAGCCTTCCTTCCAGTAAAAGACTTGTATTTCAGTACTTGAAAGGAATGGAAAAGCATTAGTAAATACCAAGTTATAGTTGAATGGTTGGAAGTAGAATACTTGCTCTTGTTGCTATTTCCTAACGCAGGATTTGTTGTTCACTGTTTTTTGCTCATCCAAGCATAGATGAGAAACTTGATAAAACTTAATCTTGTGAGAAACAGAAGTGTGTTTTTGAAATAAAGTACTGATGTATAAGAACTACTTTCTGCACTTTGTTTTTCTTACTTGTTTTTTTTTCCTTTATAGAATAAAATATCTTTCTAGATCTATAATCTCCTTTAAGTGGCAAAGCCTAAGTAATTCTTTCCTTTTTCTAGCAGATATTCTGTGTGATTCAAGTCTGATTCTGTGTTTTGAAGTCAATTTCCTTCTATGTTTAATGGAGACATTGCTTTTTCTTTGTTTTGGTTGAAAGGAGTTAAGTAATGACGCTTCCTAGAAAGATGAGATTAGAAGAGTTACCAAAAAAAAAAAAAAAAAAGGGAAAAAATTTTCTTGACCTTTAGTGAATATTTTTTTAAGTCCTGGTTCAAAAGTGTAAATATCCCTGATGTCCTGAGAAGGCATAAAAGTGTCAGTGTAAAGATAGATCAAAGTAATTTGGTTTTTCAGAATTGAAATAAATGTGATTTAAAGGAAAACTGTCAAGATACTTAGATCTTAAACTGTTTTAGTGGGAATTTGATTTTTATTCTGTTAGAGGCTTACATTTACACTGTTGATTCTAGAATAAATTAACTAAAAGCTGTAGAAAAACTTCAGAGATCATTATTACAGTGCTCTGTAGGGAATATTAATCCATTTATTGTTTATCTCTTGCCTTGGAGGAATTCCATGTAGAAACTTTTATTCAATTACCTTGTGCAATGTGCAGCGTTCTTACCTGCTTTGTGACTGTACCTCTGCTTAAATGATTGTCTGCTGTTTCACACAAAGTTATACTGGTTTGTGAGGAAAAGTGGCCTGGCAAAAGAACAGAATTTTCTTTGAAACTATACAGAGGAAATTGCCTTGCAGTGATATGAGATGTGCCTCACAAGCTGCCTTAAAATTCACACTGACCCTTTTTCTGATATTGAGTGGAAACTTGGGTAGGTATTTCTCAAATAAAAAGCAATCTGGAAATGGATTAAACCTGAATAATTATTCACTGATGGAAATCTAGATATAGGAGCCTCATGGGAACATTCTGTATGCACCCAGAAGTTCCTGAATGTACAGAAGCTAATATAAATATTACCTCAGTCTTTCCTGGTAATCTTTTCTCAATCTGGGCTTTGCTTAAAACCTAATTTCTGATAGTCTGTAGGCACTGACTATAACATGCAGGACAATGTGTGTGATTTCTGTTTCAGAACATTTTTTTTTTCCCTGGCATACTAATCAGATTCTGCAGAGCTCTCTGCTGTATTTTGTTAGTTATTGCAGCAGGTTAAAAATTAAAAGGAAGAGCCAATGAAAAATAATTTAATCAGGAGCACTTTGTGCAGACTCAGTACTGAGCGTGGTTTGTCAGGGCTTTGTGTAAGAACACCCATATGAAGTAAAGAGGGATTCAGTGTTTATCTAAGGTTCTGTTAAGATGAAAGATTTCTAGACCTTTTCCAGGGGACATTTTTGAAGACTTAGCATTTTTGTTGTACTTGTGTTTTTTTGTGTTCTCGCTTGGCATTGTGAGGTGGCCTGGACAGCAGGTTAGACTTGAACAAAATAAATATACGCAGCCTAAAATGTGCAAGGTTTTGCAATCAATGTAATGAAGTTGAACTGTTGGAAAATGCGTGGGGTTTTTTTCTAAAATTGGTCTTATCTTCTTGATCTCTAGATTAATATTGGATTTTTTTAAAGCACCCTACTACTGAAATACACGCTAAAATTGTTTTCATTAATAGCTAAGTGTCTTTCTAGGCAAAATTTATTCCTCATCCCCAGCCAATAACCTTTGTTTCTTTTATTTAAGCTTCTTCTGGCATTATTTTAAGCCCCATTTTCCAGGGTGGCGATGTGTGGGCGTATTAGGCAAAATAAAAGACTTTACCTGGAGCAGGTACTGATCCAAAAAGCACCTGAGGTGCTTGGCTTTTGTAATGACTGCTTTAATCAAGCTAATTTGGGGACAGTGAAACTTAGATCTCTGGGTTTACAGATGATTACCCAGTGCTTAAGTCAGGGCTCTTGCCCAGCAAAGCATTAATATTTGTGATTATATGCTTTCTTCTGCCAATTCAACAAATGAATGAAGAATGTTTGCTGAAATCTCAAAGACTTCACTTCCTTGTGTGGAGATAATTACTTTTTGTCATGAATAAAGATCTGCAGTCACTGGCAAACTCAGGTGACTGCAAATGCTACACAAATGGCTGAAATAAAATGTGGAATAGTCAAGGTTGTCCATTTGGTGCTTTACCAGTCTGGGCTGACTTTTGCTGGTTGAAGGTCAAGAGCTGATGGGAGCAGCCCCAACTCTCACATGTGCAGGGTCCCTTCCACATATTCCTCATGCATTTAGGGTGACCTGAGAGCTGCATTTGGGCTCTTACAGTGAGTCTGCCACACCGATGTGACAGCACAAAACTTGTGTTGTCCTGCATCAGCAGACATCAAAGAAATCTTTTTATTTAATAGTAAAAGATGCTCTGAGGAGAAGAAAAGTGGGTTCTTTGTTGTCTTGTTGCACAGATAGAATATCATATGCAGAATAGATTGTTGTACAATAATGAGTACCTAAGAAAAGTCTGAGTTATTGAAACACATTGCCACAGGGCAAAGCAAGCGTGGGATATGGTTAAAAAAAATCCAGCAAAGGAAGCTGGAACACATTTATATTGCATTCTTTGCTTCCAGAGTAGCTTTCTTTATTGGATTCCTTATGTATAAGTAACAAAGATTCATGAATAGTTTATTTGAATTGGATTTTTCCTGATCTATGCATGAGTTTATTAGCTTTAGGCAGGTGCATAAAGATTCAAGGCTGCTTTTTTCTAAAATTCAGCTCCTAGTACTACATCAAATTTTGTTTCCTTTTAACTAGCAGACGTTGTTAGGGAGCTGTAGCTGCTCACATCTGTAATTCATGCCTGTTCCAGACGTGTCAGCTGCTGGACTTCAGTGGACCTGAGGTCAGACTTGATGCAAATTTGGTACTTTTTAAGAGAATTAGTTTAGTGGAAAGAAATGCGTGGAAGGACTTGAGCATTTGCAGTGTTATGTTGAGAAGTTCAGCCTTGACTAATGCAACTAGGTTGTGTGTTTTGTTTTGTGTTGTCCCTCCATCACATGATACACTTTGACTGGCACGAGTGGTCACTAACAGAGCTAAATTAGAGTTAATCAGCTTATGGAACCAGCCCAGTTTGAGAGGTGAATGAAAAAATGTAAAACCTGTAATAACACTGCTTAAAAAGTAACTTATAATAGCATATTTCTATATTACTGAAATATATATATTCTCCAACCTAGTTCCAAGTTAATTGAGAAAAAATATTTTATTAGGATCAGGATTTTATCTGACTGGAAGCTCTGTAGTTCTGCAAACTCTGTGTGGTGAGACTGGCATTGCATCTCCATGAAGTGAAGCAGGATGGATGCTGTGCAGCCAATTCCTTACCTGCTTCAGCTTCCCAGGAGGCTGCTGGATGCCCTGAGGACAGAGTTCCCTGTGCTCTCTGCTGATTTCATGGTGTTACTGGATGTGTTAATGGAGCAGCAGATGTTAAAAGCGACTTTCCATGGGTTGTAAGCCAGGAATCACAGAACTAGGAGCTCTGTCAAAGCTGGGAATTGGCTCTTGGGGAGCTCCTGAACATTATCTGTTGTTCTCTGGACTGTGTGGCTGCTGGAAATGTAGTCATGAACTGAAGGGAAATTGTCTCACTTGAAGAATGGAAGGGTTTTTGTTATTTGAGGTTTGTTTTTTCAGTAGTTTTGTTGTTTTTATTGTTAATTTTTACTGAAATATTTTCTGTCCACAAGGAAAATGTCTAGAACATGAATATCTGAACACAAGTGGGAATGAACTTTGATTTTAAAGACTTGGTCACTATTGAAATACAGCCACACTTTTCCCCTCTGTGGCCTTGGCCAATGCTACTTTTCTTTCCTGTGCTTTCAGTTCCCTGCCTATAAAATGAGTGATGTTATGCTGTCTTTCCAAAGATGTTTCAGAAAATGCAGTAAAAAGCACTGAATTAGATCTCAGTTTTGTATAGTCATCTGATTTCAGAAACCTTACTATGTCACTCTAGTTATCAGAAAAAAATTTAATCTCTTTGACTGAACGATGAAGCTTATTTTCAGTGGCAATCTTGCCATGTATTTCATTCACACAGTTGCTAGGATAATAAATACTTGAAAATACAGTTAAAAAAAGAGAAAGGCAAGATAAAGAAATGTGAGCTTGTTTCTCTGTGCACTCAGGTCAGCGATTGCTTCTTCTTACTGAATATGCATGGTTTGAGTAGGAAGGCAAAAAATGGATAATTAGGAAGGCAATGGCATGTTTTGTCAGACTGTTTTAATACCATTTGGGCTGTATCCAGTAGTAAAAACCTCCTAGTGTCTCCAGCTTTGTTTGAACTGTGGTTTCTGATGGATCATGGTGCCTTGTGTGGTGACTGATGCTTCTGGTGTGCAGCCTTTAATCTGTACTTCGGCTTCCCCTTGCTGCTACCTTCTCACACAAACTCTGACTAGGAGAGTAGTAATAGAAAAATCTTGTCTGATAATGAGGAAAGCGCTGCAAATATTCACAGCATGTCACATACAATTCCTTGATCAGAGTTGCTGGGGGGACAGGTATTTTTAGTCAGAGAATTGTCACAAAATGGATCTTCTGGCAGGAGGATGCGTTTGGTTCACCACCAAAGGCAGAACAGCTTAATTGATAGTGCAGTTTTGGGTTTGTTTGTGTTCCATCAGATATTTGTATTCTGGACATTTTCCTTGGGAACAGATGATATTTGAAGTGAAAAAGAAAAGAAAACCAAAGCTCCACACACACTTAAGAAATAGGAAGTGTTGTTCCAGGATGCTCACTGGGAGGAGCTGTTCATTACAGTTTTTATGCGTTAAATGAGAGCGTGGGAAGGTGACGTGGAGACAAAGGAACTTAGTCATGGGTGGGGAATACTCTCAGTAGAAAGGGATAAGTGGTTTTTTAAAAAAATGAAATTGAAGGAGCAGTGACCTCAAGGGAAAATACTATTTCACTAAGATTTTGAACTTCTGTTGTGTATTAACTAATAAAACAGAAGTGTGGTTGGGCCACATCATTCCTGATGGGAATGCACTGAACTGCAGTTGTCCAGCTGTCCATTAATGCACTGGAGAGCCCATGAGTTCCAAATGAGGGAAGAACTGTTCCTGCCATTGGAATACTGGCAGGATCTTTGTCAGTAATCCTGTTCCAGAGGTAACACACCTCACAGAGACAATTTGTGTTTGAATCCTGAAATGATTGAGTGAAAGGGGAAAAATCTTTGTAAAAATTCTCCACCACTATCTCCATAATCTCTACTTGAGTGAGCGTCAGCCAAGTGAGAAAATGAAAAATTATAACCTGCCAAGCATCACTGGCAGACTGAAATGAAAAAATTGCAAGTTAATAACAGTGATGCCTCTAAAAAATTTGCTGGCCAATTTAACATTGCTTTATCCAAGGTCACATCTTGCAACTGATTATTTTTAGCAATTTGCAGATGAGGATTTTCTACCTTTCTTATGGGAAGTGAAGATCAGGGAAACACCAGGTACAGTTTTAAAATCAAAGTTTTCAATCTCTTCATATCAAAAGTAAGTCATGCTCCCTGCTTGTTTACTTAAGACTGGGCACAGAAATTTTTTCCACTATAATGAAATGGGACATTTATGCTATACTCTGTGAAAGTGATGAAGTCACTCATGAAAACTCACAGTGGAGTAAGGTTGGTGAAAGAATTGAAAAGAGGAAAAATTAGAACTTGCCTGAGTTCGTTCTGGAGGACTCTTGCTAATGTTCATGTGATAATTTTTACATAATAGTGTTAAAAGAGATTATATTGCCTGTTTTTGAGGTTTAAGGATTGTGAACTTATTAGTAGCAAGTACACAAGACTTAATGTGAGCTGTGTCCTGTGAAATGACCAAGGCATGTTACTGGAATCCAAGGTGTGAAAACCATTAGTGAACTGTAGCAGCATTTCATTTCCTCCAGTAAAATGTGCACTATCATCTTAATATTACAGGGTAAACCTTGGTACATTTGCAGAGCATTGTCACACTGTCACTTATTTAAAATAGACCATTCTTCAACACTGGAATGTATCATTTGTGTGTGGGAAATCCTGCCCTAGGCTTGCAGTGCAAGGGGAAACGCTCTGTTGTTTTCATGTGGTTCTGTGGTCCTTTTAATGAAGGATATGCAACATCCTGATGTGCTGAGTGTACACAGCAGTTCTAGGGAGATTTTGTGGTCTGGTGGTTCAGAAATCTTGGCTGTGGGTAATTGTTTATCTGCCACTTGGTGGTTGCAATGCAGAAAAGGCTGCAGTGCTTCTGGCCTGGATAGAAAGTGAAGGGCATTTCTTGTTGGAAGATTGATGCACCACCCTCTTGGAAAATGTCCTGGTTTTTAACCAAAAAAAGGTCGTACCTGTCATTAAAATATTAAAATTACTTGAGCAGCTTCACTCAAGGGCTCCCCAAAAGCATTTTTATTCCTTTCTGTGTGAGCTGTGAAAGCTGGCGCTGTTCTGTTGAAAGAGGATTAATTAAACCGGTGTTTGTTAATGATCTCCATGGTCAGAAGCCTGGGTGAAGCCTCAGCCTCCAGAACGAAGCTTGCTGAGCATATGCTCAGCAGAAACAGGAGCTGAATTCCCAGCTGTATTTCCCAGCTCTCTGTGGAAGTTCCCTATTAGATCACTCATGTCCTGCCAGCCTTCTGAGATCTGACAAGATCGCAGCTTGAACTGTTTAATTTTTCTTGCTGTCATGCGATGCATCACAGTGAGTTAGCTCAATAGCCCTAATCTAATGCTTACTGCAATGAAGCTGGGAATGTATCCATCAATACTTATTTCAGTAAGCAAAGCAAAATGAAATATTTTTTTGACAACTTCTGTCCATTTCATTATCTCCTTTTTAATCACAAAACTGTCTCATGAAGTTTTCATACTTCCTTAAACTTTGTAGCCTGTCTGCTTTCATATACATCAGGCTGATGGCAGCATCTCTCTCCTCTCCCAAACAAGGTTCCATCCATGCATTAGGTTAATCTGTTGCATTCCTGCAGCAGAAGGAAGCTGATTCTTTCCTGGTGTGTCCAGGCACCTCTGGACTTAGGAGCAAAAATTTCAGGGAGTAGAAGACTTTAAAATTGATGTTTTATTGCCTTGCCTTTTTTTTTTTTTTTCCTTCAGAAGTAGTCTTGCTTTAGGATATTTGCAATGCAAGAAAAATTGAGAAGCTTTGGTATTGCCATTCTCTAGTATCACTCAGATCACTCAGTTTTACCAGATTCTGNTTTTTTTTTTTTTTTCTTCAGAAGTAGTCTTGTTTTAGGATATTTGCAATGCAAAATTGAGAAGCTTTAGTATTGCCATTCTCTAGTATCACTCAGATCACTCAGTTTTACCAGATTCTGACAGTGTGCTCTGTCTCAGGCCACACAGAGCTCCAGTTCCTGGATTATGCTCATGTTCAAAGTGGAATTTCCTCACTCAACTCTGATATTTCCCCACTTATATTGAGGCTACTTTATGTTTCTGCTGGAAAGTGTGTCTGTGTGTAATCTCTGTAAGTATACATGCCCTTTCCACTACTTTTAGAGTGGTACAGTCGAGATAAAATTCCTCCCCTTTTTCTGTAAAAACACTCAGTTTTCTAGGGTAATAGTTTTCTTTTGATGTTGCAGACATTAATAGAGAAACGAATAGGTAAGAAGAAGAAACAGAATGGAAAAGATAAATACACACAGTTAGGCATGAGTTTTTCTTCACACCTTCTGGGACAGAACTGACTTGAGTTGTCCCTTTATTTACAGCAGCAGTGTTGGTTTGGATGCTCTATTCTGCATCTGCTCCATGGGAATGAAATGTCAGGGCACAGCTTTGTTTTTACTTGCATACAACCAGCTCTAGGGATGTGTGGCCCTCTGGATGGAGGAGGGAGCATCCAAAGCTTGTGACATGCAGTTCTAAAATTGCAATTGTTTGGCGACTAAGTGCAGCAAGCTGTCTTCAAAATCAGGCCATTTTTCCCTTGCTCTTGTGAAAAGCTAGAGCTTGACTCTCATTTTTGCTTTTCAGGAAGCTTGATGCTTTTGGGCTGTCTCCAGCCAAATGCTGATAATAGGCTCTATAAGGGAACTTCTGTGCAATGATTCTTTCAGCAAAGAAATTGCATGTAGCAAAAGTGGAACTGACCAAGAGAAAGGTAAGGTTAAAGCAAGCATTTAGACTTTTTCTTTTTAAAGAGCTAGTCAGAGTAGATTAAGGCCACTTGAACATACATTAACTCTTTAAAATAGAATGACAAAGCTGCACTTTTTTCCTGCAAAAATCCTCTAGAATATTGTACATCTATTAATGAACACTTCTTTTAAAATCTTTTTCCTGTGGCGGGTATTTATGTATGAACTTGACTTGTAATTGTGCAGGAAATGAAAATAATTCATTTTAATTGACCTTCCTGACCTTAAGAAATGTAAATACTTGCAGACCGCTGCATTTTGTTTTCTTCTGAGAACATTTTAAGGTAATGCACTTTCTTTTCATACTTTGGGAAGTATTTTTCTGGTGGGCCTGTTTCTTTCAGAGGCTGAGAGTGAAATGATGGCAGAGATCTAAAATAGATAACCCCTTTGAAGCTTGTGTGCTGATTATTAAAGTGTGTGGAAAGGAGTTCTCTGACCCATTACAAAATAATTCTTTTGCCAACACAGAGCATAATGCATTCTGATGACACTCATAATTGCAGTACTTCCAGAGTAATTACCCTGGCAGTTCATTTTCATATTGTTGGAATTCATATTTGCGTGTTGTATTTAATTGAAAACTGCACGCTTTGATCTGCGCACGTGTGGAAATACTCATTGGGTTACCTCGACAGCAAATGTGTATTTACTTTGCAGGTAAGCAAACATTTGGGTGCCTTAGAGGCAAATGCATTTTTATCTCACTTGTGTGTGATACTACATCCCTGTGCAGCTGCATTTATCCATGTTACAGCCAGCCCATGCAGTGGTGGATACTGGATGCTCAGGTGTTTATCCAACGTATCAGGTTCCAGAGTTTTGGATTGAATTTTGAATTTTCTGGTGCAAGAAACCAGTTTGTGGTCAGATTTTGGCCTCTGTCCTCACATTCATTTGCTGATGTTGCCTTTCTTTAGTTACATGTTACCTGCTTTTACCAGCTGGGATTCTTTCAGAGAAAAAGGAAAATCTCCTTACTTGGAGTTTTTGCCACTCCTCACTCTGAGCTTTGTTGGAACTCCCCCTTTCATTTGGCCAAGAGATGCTTGAACTTTTTGTACGTGACTGAAAGCACCTGGTTATGAAGTGCTAAAGCCTAAAGAAGGAAGGACATCTTTGGACAGGATGAAGAGTAAATATAATGTAGTAGTGCTTTGACACAGAATGGGAAGGCAGATTTGGGAGTAGAAATAAGTAAATAATTAAGGCAGACAAAAAAGTTCAAACAATGATGTCTGTGTGGGTGTGATTTGCCTGTGTTAAAGTCAGGCTTGTAAGTTAAAACTAAATTCAACACAGCTTTCCCTGTAAATGGACTTGGGCATTCTAGAAAGTCTTTTTAATAGAGTTCATATTGTATTTTGAGGTTAAATTACCCCAATAAAAATAATTCCTCCGTGTGCTTTCTGGATATGAAGTTTAATCAGACTGTCTTGGAAAGAAGCCTGGGACTAATATGAGCATTTTCTTGATGTGATGTCTGCACATTTTTGTGAGAGGAGTAAAGGTCATTCCCCTGTTGGCTGGGATAAAACATCCTAAAGCATGTTTGCAACAATACATTTTTCTGCAGCTTCTTTACAGTGGTGATGTTAAGGTTAAATTTAATTTCACAGCTAAAAATAGTATCTAGAGTGTAAAACAATTGCTAAATTAGCAATTTTTCAGTGATAGTAAGTCAAAATTGGGCAGGTTGTGGAAGAATTCTTAGTGGAAATCAGTGATATCATCTGACTTAAGTTTTTCCCTATTCTTTTAATCTTATAAAAGCCTTCTGCTTTACAGCTCTTGCAATGGTATAAAGTAGTGAAGGTGTTCTTGTATGAGCAGATTTGGGTACTGGAGTGAAACTGCAGCTTGTACATCCAGTGGGTGCTCACTGGGTAGGAACTCATTTTGGTTATTACCAAGCTGGGTGGCAGTCATTGAGCAGGTAGAACACTGAACTAGCCAGTCATCCAAACCTGTTAATGTCCATCTTTTTTAGGGTGCAAATATTTTAAAGGCAGTGTTTCTTACAGCAGTGCATTCTGGGGGCTTTTTGTGTGTTCAGGATAAAAATGCCTGTGACCTTGGTTTAATAAACGTACCAAGAACAAATTCTGTTGAATAAAAGCACATCTGAAAAGTTAAACAAAAAGAAATCCTTTTCTGCAGATTAAGCCTGGTGCCTTTCTCCTCCCTTTTAAACTTTTAAACACACTCTTTACATGATGCTTAAGCTTTTAAGTCAAAGTTATGAGGTGCTTTAGCCAGGCTTGAGCCTGAGAACAAGACCCAAACCAGGACAATAACAAAATGACACAAAGATTGACTCCACCGTGCTTGCTGGATGAAGTGAAAACTGCTGAAATATAAATCCTATATCCTGGGATTTCACTGCCTGCTGGAACTAATCTCATTAACTTAAAACCACCTGAGGCTTAAGAGACATATACACTGCTGTGAGAAATTATATTTATCTCATCCTAGGGGGAAATCCTTTCCCTCCCCCAGCTTACCTTACTTTTGACTTTGTCATTCTTGAATTACCAGGTCATTTCTCCCCCATGGGAAAGTCGTCATAGCTCACAGCTATGCAATTACTGTATCTGAAGTTCACTGCTGTATGAATGCTGAGATCACTGTTCGAGGGTTTTCTTCTTAAATCATTTCCTAGAGAAAACAAAGACTGGAAAAATAATAGGTTGGCAGTTTACTTAAATAAAGTTCCTCCAGAGCTACAGGAAAAGATTCCAGGACTAAAAACACAGTATAAGGCAAACAGCTTACTGAAAGCATTAAGGTGTTTATTGCCTTTGTAAACCAAACACCGAGTTGTCTTTAACCATTAAAGTTTAAGAGATTGCTGGCCTCTGATAAGTGGTAATTGGATGCAGAAATTTCCAACCAAGGTTGCAGTTTGAAATCCCATGAGTGTCGCCAGGGAGAGTTCTGGAGTTGAGTGGTTGATTGCTGCACTCCGATTTGGATTGAGACTAGATCCCAAATCTGCATTCAGTAATAAATCCAGCCAGTAGAAATATTCTCTTTGACATGGGAGGATTTTGGATAAAGCTTTTACTGATAATCTTGTTGCACTTTGCAGCATGGCAAAATGACCTTGTTCAAGTGACTTTCAGTGTGTGTCTACTTCTGAAAAAACCTAATAAATCAATTTTGGGTTATCCATTAAACAGCTCAAACATAAAATGATATTAAGGAAAAAAAGTAATGTAAAAACAAGTGAGCTCTGAAAACCAAATCCTGAAGGCCTGGTCTCTGAGATGGAATGCAGAAAGCCTTATGCAGTGGAGGATTTTGTGGTGAGCCTGGCCCTTGGGTGCTGCTCTCAGGAGGAAACCTCTGGAGTAGGGACTTCGTGTTGTGGAGGTGGAAGTTTCTGTCAGTGAAATGGAGGTGCCAGCTCCTGTGACTAAGAGAAATGACCACTGAGCCGAACTACATCTCATTTTTGTAAAAGCCAGCTCGAAAAGTGATTTGTGGATTTGAATGATGGCTCTGTCAAAGTTCACTGTTTACAGTGGTTTATTGGCCCTAAGTGACCATTTCCCAACCAGCCATTTAAATGGTTCTGTGTTGATAGTGTGTGTATAGGGACAACAATAGATGCAGTTGCAATTGCAGACCAATTATGGTAATTAAAAACGATAATATAAGCCTCTGTTTCTCTTTCATCTGCATGGGATGAAAGCGGTCTGGACTGTTGATGGGAATGCCCCATTAATCCTCTGTTAATGCCCCATATTTAAGGGCCTACAATGAAGTGTGTATGAGCAAACAGTGAAGTGCATTAATGTCTCTGGATTAGGAGTCCATGTAATTATGGAGCTAATTATGTGTTGTTGTGATCTTGTCTAGATGTAACTGAATTTGGTCAAGTGTTTTTGTTTAATTTTGTCGAGTAATGAATAAATCAGTGAGGTTACAAATGGCTGTTGCTATTGTGTTGTTAAGAATAGAGTCTGTAGGGGTGAATGGATGCTGAACTCTAGTGTACATTCCCTTTCAGTCCTGCATAAATGAGTACAGCATATTCCAGTTTATTTAGTGATGGACAGGCTGTTAGTTCTTAAAATAGCTAAGGAATAGGAACCTGACACCTTGAATGATTTATGTGTTTTCTTTGTAAGCTTGTTTCTGTTTTGTAACCTTTAAAATGTGGGTTTTATGAGTGATATCATTAAAATTTATATTCCCTCCAGTATGTGATGTTAGTCATTATTGCTCTGCTGTGCCTCCAGATCACCTGTCTGAATTATAAAGCAACCTTCCTTGGAGCGAAATAGTAATTTTTTTTTCCAAATGCGTGCTGACTTCATTATTTTTCATTGGTGCTCCTTTACCAGAGCAGAGGGCAGAATCTGGCCTTTCCTGCTTTCCGTCCAAGTGGGAAAGGTTACCAGGAGTAACTATTTATTTCTAGGAATGAAATATGAGGGGTTGTTAAACTTGAAAGATCTGATATCAATCAGAAGAAACTTCCAGAGAATTTGTTTTGAAGTGTACTCTATTTTTTCCTCTTTGTTAACTGAGATTGATATGCTTGGGAGGTGATTTAATGTTGTGCTGGGCTTTGTTACACTAATTTAAGAGAGTTTCAGCAAAGAGTGAATCTCAGAGGAAATAAAAATTCTCATACTAAAAGTGAATCACATTCCTTGATTCCATCAATTGAGACTCCTTAAGATCTTATACAACAGGAAAGATTTTGTAAAAGGTTTCAAAGTTACACCTTTGGTCTGCACCCTCAAATTGAAACTGCCAAAAAGGTTTCTTCTGGAAACCTCCACAATACTCTCAAAAAGTTTTGGGTGTTCGTTTTAACATATTAATCCAATAAAAAATGGAAGTTTTGCTGAGCCGTGGATTACTCCTCTGGTTCTCTGAAGGCTGTCAGGCACACTGCTCTGTAACTCATGAAGATCACCCATCTCTCTCTTCTTTCAGGAAATAAATGATCTTTATTCAACATTTATGTTGTATATTGTCTAGCAGATTGTGGTATAGAATAATTAATTGCAAGCTTCCCAACATGACTTACTAGCCAGCTTTCATCCAGAGGTGGGATGGAATTGTTTTCTGATCACTATGACTGCAGATGTTTTAGTTTTTTCAAGTCAAGCCTGTTTGCCTAGAATCAGATCAAGTCCAACCATTAACCCAGCACTTCCCAGTCCTCCACCAGCCCACGTTCCACAGTGCCACATCTTGTGGCTGTGGGGATTCAGCCTCTTCCCTGGGCACCCCTGCCAGGGTGTGACACACCTTTCAGTGAAGAAATTTATCCTAATCGCCAGTCTAAAACTTGTCCTGGCACAGCTTGTGGCAGTTTCCTCTTGTCCTTTTGGTTGTTACTTGGGAGACCAACCCCACCTGGCCCCAGCTTCCTTTCAGGTGGCTGGAGAGAGTGATGGGGTTCTTTCTCCTGGCTGAACACCCTCAACTCCCTCAGCTGCTCCTCAAAACACTTCTTGTTTTGTGTCTTCAGCTTCATCTTTCAGAAGATACTGCAGCATGCAAAAGAGTTGGGATTCAGGCTTCTTGTAGCAATGCCTATATGGATTTTTTGTGTGTGTTTATGTTTTTCTTACATAACCTTATCATTGTAATACAAATGATTTACTGATGTTAACAGAGGATAAAATACTAATTTCAGTGCAGCCTGAGGCTACCTTGATATATTCAGTGCTGTCATCTAGTTTCAGTGAAAGATATGTGATATAGCACTAGAAAACGAGTTTGAACAACAAAAAATGTGTTATTGTTGCAAAACATGAGGATGGAATATGTCAGATAAGAGTTGTCAGAGTAAGTGCACTCAAGCACTAGATCCTTAAACCAGTGTCCTTTTCCTGAAATAGGTGGTATCCTGTTGCCTGTTGTTACAGTTATTAAAATTCCTTGTCCGTATCTGTTCCCAGAATGATTATTCTCTCAGTATTTGCAAGGCAAGTTCCCTGTCATGTTACACGTTTCCCTATTTATTTTTGTTATGAAGAAAATGTGAGCCTCAGAGGTTCCTGCATTGAACACTTCCAGCAGCATAATTCCTACAGCTGGAAGGAAAGCTCTGTGAGTTTGAAATCCTAATATCAACTGAGGTCTGTTTCAAGATTCTTGTCCTCACCACACTCACTACAACTAGACTGTGATTAAAGTAATGCTATCAGGTTGAAGTTTAATTTTCTGTATGCTACTTATACGTATTTTAAATTGTGAGTGGACTCCGTACATAAATGTCAGGGAGATGGTGAAGGAGGTGGCAAGAAGGGCTGTGATGGTGATTAGAGGAGGCTGAGTTGAGTTTTTCATAGGATTAATGCTTTCCAAATTGGAGGATATAAGATTGAAAGTGAAGGGCACACTCCTTGTTGAGGGAAAGTGGTGGAGTGATCCTAATTCAGAATCTCATTAAAGCAACTGTCAGGATTCCTCTATTTTACCATCACCTCCCCTATTCTATAAGAGTCAGCTGTCGTTTGGAGTGAGCATACTGCCAAAGAGGCATTTACAAATAAATGAAAAATGTCACAATTGATTTTACTCCTTTCAGAGGACTCCGTGTCAGCTTTGTCACAAACCCTTTGTTATTCTCTCTTTCAGATCTCTTGTCTGGACTTTGGAAATAACTTTGGTTCTTGGATTCCTTCTGTTGACCCGGGGTAAGCTCCCTGGACTATGACTTTTTATTAACATTTGTGCAACAGTTAAATAACATTGACTTTTCAGTGCCTATGAAGGATGAAATGCTAGAAGTTCTTACCAATTACCTTATGAGTGTGTATAGAAGCTGCATAATACAATCCACGCTTGAAAATACCACTAAAAGCCAGATTTATTTTGTAGTTTCTCCTTTAGAAGTATTTGCACATTATGGTAATTGCTTTGCAAAGTGTTGTGTGCCGTGGTAGTAGCCACATAAAATATGAAAAACTATGTGATTTTATTTGTTTCTAAAGAATATGTACTTCTAAGGTTGATAGTATTCTTTTCTTCCATATTTATCATTTCTCACTCTTTCACTCTATGTTAGATGGTTATAGTGCATTTTCCTGCTTGTTAGGAGATAAAGTTGTTTTTCTTATGTATTTGCTGGCTGGATAAGTGAACTTGATGTGCAATATCAGTCTACCCCTTTCAATGCAAAAGTGTTACCATAAGATTGGATATCTGTTGAAATGTCATTATAAAAAATAGTTGAGATGGTTTAGATATAAAGTATCTAAACTACAATTGCATCTAACAAACCTGGTTTAGTTATTTTTTCCTTGAGCTTCAGTTTTTGAAATGACAATCAAAAATAGTGTTTTACTAAAATTGCTGTGAAAGAAACTTCACCAACATCCAGAAAAATACCTTTAAATGCTCCTTTAAATAGGAGTTGAAGATTCCTGAAGACAGACCACATGAAGAGTACATTTAAGAGTGATTTTTGTCCTTGCTGCATTTTCTGTGATGTCCAGGAAATGTAACCTGCAAATAGCAATAGGACAAGAGATTACCACTTTCTACTAACTTCAACAAAAATCCCACAGACCGTATAGAAAGAATTGGTTTGTGATGGTTTTGTATTTCTAAAGGGATTCTTCAGCAGCAGTTCACGCATATTTGGCAAACAGCCAAAAATCCCTCTTTCAATGCATGATTTTTCATAGCATATGAAAAAAAAAAACTTGCTGCATTTTTATCACTACTGCTTCTACCAGATTTTTAAAAAGAAGAGAACTGAGGAAAATCACTTTGCTGTCATTTTTGTGCTCTGGAAACTCCTAAGAAAATGGGGAAGAATTGGATTCCATATGGAAAACAAGAACAATTCGTGGTGTCACCTGCCCTGTGTGCAGGTTTTGCTTCTTTTCATCTTTCACCTTTTAATGTAGCTTGATGAGCTCTACTTTAGCACTACAGAAGTCTGCTTGCATTGTTGTATGCATATTTGTCAGCTGTTCAAGCATTTTGAATGCATTATATTTCATACCTTTTCACATAGCTTAATTAGAATGAAGTGTTGAATTTGTTCTAAAAGAAAATTTTAAATGAATATTTGAAATATTTGACATATTTGAATATTTTAAATGAATATATTGAAATAATAATATTTGAAAGTTCAGACTTTTTATTTTTCTTCTTTTACCTAGAAATCAAAACTTGTTAACTAGAACCTTCAAAGAACACCCTTAATTTGTACTTTGTACAGTTTTGTTTGCATGGTGGTACAAACTTTGTGGCAAAGCTCTCTAGGGCAGTCTCTAAAACTGCTTTTTCAGCAGTGGGCTGCCCAACCTTGCTATTCTTCTGTTTGTATTAGGAGAATAAAAATACAAAACAAAGATAGGAATCTCTAAAGACAGAAAATGAGTTCTGGCAGTGTGGAAGATGATGACACAGTCTCAAGGAATGAATCAGACAGTTCAAGGCTGTTACATTTGTGTAATTAATTAATATTACTGTAAACAGAGATGGAAGGAGGGAAAACTAGGAGGAAAATAAAGAACTCATCATTATGAGCTCTATTCACTCCCCCAGCTCCACCCTCCCGTTTGACTTAGTAAACTGTTTTGAGGTAAATCTAAGTGGAAATCTGTAGCATTTCACATCTAAATGAGGCATGCACTTAGGAGTAAAGCAGTGCTGCAAAGGCCAATCCAGAACTCTCCCAAAACGCCTTGGAACAAAAATGTTTAAATATGACTTGGCAGATTTGCAGAAGCGTAGACTTTCACTCACCAAATTTTCACTCAGCCACATTTGATCATGTTACTGATGTTGATGTGTCCCAGCTTCTAAGAGCTGAGCATACTCTGATCCATGGTTGTGCAGATGCAAATATCTGTGCCCCAGCTGTTGGCATGTATGGGAATTAATTTCATATATTAGTCTGAATCATGAGATTGCTCTCAAGTGCTGGGTGTCCCTACAAGCAGCAGATGAGATGTCATGGCTGGCAGCATTGCCATGAGTTAGAAAATAATTTTAGTGGGAGATTGTTAAAGATCTCCACCCAGCAAATAGCAAAACAAGATCAATAAAATAAGGGAGAAACGTGTGAACACCACCACAGCTTATTCAGTTCACTAAGGAACTTGCAGGTTGGGAATGAGCCTAGGAAGAGCTGAAGGATACACAGAGCATTTGTTCTGATGAGAACCCTTCATGGAAGTGAGCCAAGGGCAGCCCTGTGCTGCTGTACAGGTTTCCTTATTTTCAGCCAGGAGGAAGGGAGTAGGAAAGTGCATTGAGAACTGTATCTTTCTGCATCAACTTCTGTTCTTAAACTGCAAGTGAAAAAATGTTAAATCTACTAAAATTTAATTTCAGCTGATGGTGGCCATCCCATTCCCCAATGTCCCCCAGTAATTAGACTTTGCTGTGCATGCTGACAGGTGTTCAGCTCCTGGACCCAGAATATTCTTTAACTCTGTTTTCATACATAAATGTCTCTCTTCCTTTTTAACTTAATAAAGGTGCTGTATTTCTAAGTCATGGGGATGCTGATCTCATTTCAGCAAGATGAATCACAGACCCTTCCCAGTGCCCAAATACACAACTTTTTTGTGGAATAAGACAGCTTTTCTGTATATGAAGAAAAAATAATTGACGAAGAGGGGAGGGTGGAGGAAGTAAGGATGATAACCTGGTCCAATAGGGAGAGATAAGGTTTGGAGGAGTTTGTCAATGGAGTTATTACAATTTCACTTTCAAAGATCTACTTTAAAAAATCCTGGAGGTCATTCTTAGTTGAAATCAGTCCAGTTTTTAGCACCTCCTCTGTTTTGCCCCATGCTATTTGTTAAATCTAATTCCATATTATTCCATTGACTTTAGAGAGGTCACTTGTCCAATAAACAAATGGTTCCTCACCTTTTTGTATCTGAGGCTTTGCTCTGTGCTGTTGCCCCTTTTTAGCTGTTTCAAAACACTTACTATCCAGCTGGTGTCCTCCAAAACGTTTTGTGTTGTTGCTTTATAAATTGCAAGTGATGTAATAGAACTCACAGCAGAAAGGACATGTGGAGAAGACAATGCTAACAAACAATTTGCAGCTCCTCATTGCCATGGTTGAATGAGTTGGTTCTAGGTAATTTGCTATTCAAACAGGAATAATGAGGTTAAATGTGTTTTACTCTGTGGCGCAATGGTCAACCCTGAACCACTTAATTTGAGGGGGTTGGACAGGGCAAAGAAAATTGCTAATGATGTGCTTAATTGATCATTCTCTCATGATTGCCTCTAGCTGTAACATGTTAACGATGGTCTGAGATGAACCATCAGAAAACCACTGAGACCATACAGGAACATACCGTGGAGCAGCTTAATGGTGAAATGGTTCAGTTGCTGCCAACTCAGCAGAGCAAAGGCAGGGCACAAAGCTCCCGTGCTGAACCCTAGAAGCCTGAGGTTTTGGTCAAAAGCTGATGTGAAATGCATGTGGTTTGATCATCTCTGCATAGTCTATTTAGGGGGGCAGGGAAGTTCCTTTGACTACATTTCCTGGGGTCACTATTTTAGCAAGAGCATCTTGGGAATGTTTTCAGCACAGAAAAGCATTAGCAGGACCTAATGCATTTTGAACTTTCTCTATGAAGTTGTAGTATTTGCTTAAGCAACAAAAATTGATAATTACAGCAGGGGTTGGTGGCTTGTGGTTTTTTTACATTTTCTAGAACAAAAGTGTTTGAAATCCGATTCAGAATTGGTTTCCAAGTTCATATGCCTGCGTACAGGTTGGAATTACTGTAAGGAAAAATCAATGAATTGCCATTGTAATAATAGTATTGGCTCTATTAGTTAAGTATGTCCTTGGGCATTTTTTCAGAATTGTAGCTATAATTTTTGGGTGCTGATTACAATTACTGTGTGTCTTCTGTAGTTCTAGAAACAGGTTATGCAAACTTGTCAGCAGTAACAGTGATCTCCAGCAGAGCGATGGCTTTGCACGTCTTCATATAAAGGAAACAAATACAGCCTTCCATCCCCCACCATCTGTTGGTAGGGATGTTCCCTTATTTTCTACTGTTTTTGGGAAGAATTCGGCTTTATGTTCTTGAATTAAGTATAATAATTAAGATTTTTAACATTTGTAAAAGCTCGACTCGCATGCAGGAGGTAGATTGTGACAGCCTGACATGCTGTACTGAAATGATACATAAGTGGAGCAATGTTTTCATCAACAGAAATGTGTTGCTGTTCAAAGTTGATGCTCTCTGTAGGGTGCCATAAAGTAATTAGAAGACCATAACATGATCCTTCAGTATTGCATTAATTCCTTAGAGGGATGAATTCATCTTTTCTGACTGCAGTAGTGCATGACTGGCCATGGAAATGCCACTGAACTATAAAATCATCTGTAAAACAAAGAACAGTTTTTCTAGAGTAGCATGTTTATTTTACAAAACTCGTAAAAGGCTCATACTTTTAGTGATTTTTGCTTCCAGCAAACTGGAAGTGAAAGTATTTATCTTAAAATTAAAAATCGACATGGAATGCTGTGTACTTTGCCTTAAAGAAAATTGCATGTGAAATATTTGTCTTCTGTGAGGACTGAAGACTATTAGAAGGTCTGTGCCAACACAAGAAGAATCTCTTGTTACAGATGGTGAGTTTTTGCAGCTGGTGTAAACTAATCTAGTTTACATACTGTAAATTTAAAGGATGAGAATTTTGAGCAGTTTTCCTTTTCCCAGCAGTGAGTGGAGAGCTGGGTTTATATAGTTACAGTGTTACAAATTAGCCTTGATTGGGCTTTTCTTGGGTTTTTATTTTTGTTTGTTAAGTGACCAATGCTCTAAGGCTGAGTTTGTAATAGAGGCTTGTGTTGGCTGGAAGAGGAGGGACAGTGGCCAAGCACTGCTCAGATGGGGTGAGACTGGAAATACTCAATGGGTTTGATCAGAAAAAATTCTCTGTGCAACCCCTCTAAGCTGACATGTTGCCCTGCTTACAGCAGGAATTCCAAGACCCACAAGGACATTTTTTTACCATCATTTTATTATTCCCTGTAGAACATCTTTCTGATTGTGCTGTGAAGTGTGTTGCAATTGAGAGGTTCTTTCCAGCCCACCAGGCTTGTGTGTTTCTGCTGTGTTTCAGTCTGTACTCAGCATTAATCCTTCCTGTACTTATGTTTTCAGGTGCAGTGCTGGAAGTGGCCCTTGCTGCCATATCCCAAAATAAATCCCTTTTCTTGAAGAAACGAGACATTGAGGTCTAGTTTGCTGTGGCACAGGCTTTGGGAATGTGTAACAAAAATTCAGAAATCTAATTAAGGAAGCATTGAGTTTAAGGCTTTCCTTGACTAATTCACTCAGGTCAATAATTCTGTGATTTTGCAGAGGCTGCATGCCTTAGCACAAAGAAAGGCATGAGTGGTTCCATATGTGCAAATTAGAACTAATGACTCTCTTGTATGACACATGAAGGGAGCCTTTAGTTTCAAGCAAGGGAGAATAACCACTGTTTCTTGGTTGCTAAAAGCCCCATATTTTCAGTGAAGGTATAGATCATTATTTCTCACGTGACTATTGAAAAATGAAAGAACATATAGAAGCTGAAATAGATGCTTCACACTCTGCTATAGTTCAGGGCAGAGGTGTAATATTTAGCTGTGGTACTTGTGGTACTCTCAGTATACTTAGTAATTCTTTAGGACTATGCTCTTCTAATTATAGCGCATTTGAGTTCAAAAAGAGTGTTTCATATAGCCTTAAGGCCTATGAAGGAGATAATCTTCTTGGGAGTTCTGACATTTGTTTTAATGGAAGCAGGATCAAGCACAAATGCTAGGCTGGAGTGACATTTAAATGTGATCAGCAATACTGACCAGCGATCAGGAAATCGAACTGTTCCAGCTGTTTATTTAAAAGACTCCTTTATGTAACATATTGTCAATTGTAAGGGGTTTTTTATATTTTCTTAGAAAGAATATGGCTCTCTTCCTATGAATAAACCATCCCTATCCCGGTGATGTGGATGACAAAGCTCTGATGGATTTCAGCAACATTATGAATCTCACCTGCTGGAGATTCAGTTTATATGCATGGGTACAGAGCTGCTCAAAGCAAAATGTTTCACCATCCTCAGATGAACACTTTCAATGCTCCAAGGCATCTCAGTGCATTAGGGAGGAGAGCTCATTTCCACAGAGATAAATGTTTTGCAGTGATTTTATTCTCACAAAAAGCTGAAACCAGAACCAAGAAACAGAACAATTTTTGATTAAAAAAATCATCCCAGCTCCCCTCCCCAAACAAAACACCTGCACAGGAAATAAATAGTATTGTAATTAAAGTAACAGAGGTTTCAGCTTCAACAAGGGGACTGTCCATTAGTGAGGTTTGCAGAAAATGGAACTGGCAAGCCTCAGCTTTCAGGGCATTGTTCAGACATGGGATTGAGGGGTTTGAAGGTAGGCAGGTCCAGTTTTTTGGGAAGCTCTCTGAGGGTTACATATTCCTGTTGTTTTCACCTTGGCTCCTCCATATCCACCTGTGTCCTCTGTAAAAATCAGCTATGCCTGATATCCTAAAACACCGCCGTGGGAGTCACTGACTTTGTCACTGCAGGTCTTTTGAATTTGTTGTTCACCAAGCAGTATTTATTGTAAGCTGCATATTAGCTGCTGTTTTTACAAAATATGACTTTTTTGGATAACTGTCCTTTATCCTAGGTAGAACTATCACCGTTTTTTTTAGTCAGCAGCTATATGGTGGCTGTCATTCAGAAAATGATAGATTGTGTTTTGGAAATATAATTTCATGAGCGCAATTTGCCTCATGTGAAAGACAATTTTGTTGGTGAGTCACTGTAGAACTTTTCCTTTAAAGCGTAAGTTGACACTTCTCCACATTCCTCATTTACAAATGTGTCAAAAACCCAAAATGTCCTGTAATTTTTCCCCCCTTTACAGTGAAAGCAGTAAACACCTTCCATTCCATTTTGGACTTCCTAAATTTTTTTTTTTCTGTGTCTGTGCTCACATCTTTATTTATCCATTAGTTGTCTTCCTCTTAATACACAGAAAAATCTGTCTCACAGGTACATGTTGAGACATGAGTAGAAATAAAACAAAGGCTGGGGCAGAACTGAAGCCTCTGGCAGAGACACAGCAGCTGACAGGGGATGTGGCACTTTGCATTTTAGTTTTGAATAGTTTGGTGGTTCTGCAATGTGTGTAGGAATACATTTGCAATAAGAAGTGAGCGCGCCTTGTTTGATAGCTTTTATAGTGATATTAGTTCCTTCAACCCAACAGAAGCAGCCTGACATCTTTCTTTTCCCTGTTGTTTTTCATTTGGTTTTCCCTATACCGAATGGATATATTCTGAATCAGCTGAAGCTTGACAAATGCAGCTGTGAAGACTTGTCTTCAAGCTATACTGCAGATTTTTCTCTCGCCTTTCTTTGCTCCAAGAAATACCTGTTCAACTGTTTTTATAGTATTTTTATGATAGGCATTTCAGATACCTACTGCTGGATAAATAAAACTGCCTTCCTAGCTTCAGGAGGCAGGGATGTTTTTTCATTTGTTTCTCAAAATTTGTTGCAGTGCGGAATGTAGTTGGATGTCATAGTAAAGAAGATGGCCTGGCATGGAAATGAGAACGTAATTAAAATTATTTTTACTTTTCTCAGGATTTGGAACAAACTGTTGCTTAAACCTTTTTCTTAGAGGTATTACACCTAACAAGCTCTCTTGAGAGAGATGGGGGTAGAGCAGCAAAGCTATCAACAGAAATACGGAACGGCTGCGTTCCCTGGGGTTTGCTTAAATTTGAGAGTAGATAGGAACTGAGAAGAAATATAATGCAATCTGGTAAAGAAACTGCAGTGTAACTCCAGTGGCCTGAGACACAGTAATGTACCAATGTAAAGAGCTCGTATTAACCTGAAAAATAGGTAACAACATAAAACACTCTAAAGTTGCTTACTTTACATTTGTCCTTGATGCATCATCTTCAGTGTCTTGTGGTGTGGAGATCAATTTGTGCTGTAACTGCTGTGGAATGGAAATCAGGTCTTTTTACCTGCTGTGGGAAGGGCCCTGTGAACCTTTTCTGTGCTGCCTGTGTTAGAATTTGACGTGCTAAGTTCAAAATGACCACTGGGCTTAAACAGCAGTCAAACGGTGCTACATTCTTGGTCTTCATTTAATGGCAGGTTGAGGTTTACTGAGCCACTGAAGCCACTTGTGGTGTGACATTTTCTGTCCTTGCCCACATGAATGTACCTGATGGAGTCATGACAGTGGTGGTCTAGGATTTGAAGCAAAGGAAGTAATCCTGGAGTATTTCAATTTTATTTTTTAATAATTTGGAATGCTTGTTAATCCATGCAATATTTGTTTTTTTATAATCCTTTCTCAGAATTTGTGAATGCCTTCAGTACAGAATCAACAGTAATTGTTTTGCAGAGCTTCTGTTTTTACTTCTGAAATTCCAATTGAGAAGTAGCCCTTCTTTTGTCTGTTGTTTTGAGGAGGAGCTTGGTGCAGGGTTCATAGTGAGAAGAATGCTTGAATTTGAGCAAGTTGATGCATTTCAAGTCTGACATCGATTTTTTTGAGAAGTCCCCTCAAGTTACAGTCTCCACTGTTCTCCATTCACACACACTTGAAAATCTGGAATCAGGTTATTTGTGTCTGCCATGTTGGACAGTTATGAGAACTGTAACTTGCAAGAATAGATCTGCATTTACATAAAGGCCCCTGAAGTCTTGGAGCGTACCGTTCAATCAGAACATAAAAATTCCATCAGAAAACTGATTGTGTTTTGTAGTTTTTTCTTGTTTTTAAGGATTTATTATAATTTGAATTTTTTTTTGAGTGTTGAGCCATTTTCTTGTACCTTCTAATCTTGGAGAAGAAATGGTGTGGTGTGAAAAGGGTTACAGTACCTCTCCCATTGACATTCTGGTCACATTGTTTTGTGTGCAGGTACCTGCAGCAGGGATCTTGCTACAAACAATTCTGGCTTGTCAGAAAAGGTGTATCTACAACTTGGCTTGAAATGTCTCTGTGCTTCAGGGCCCCAGGCTGGTAAGGGATGTGCTCTGTCAGAGTGTACATGTGTGTGTGCAGGAAGGGGATGTTGCTGGATTGTTTTGCTCTGTTAAATATTATCAGATATGTCTTTTAAAAATAGTGCATTATTAGGCACTATTTTTACTGATCAGGAAATCAGAACTAGTATTACAAAGCTGTCTTAACGTACTGTTATCTCCTTGAAAATAGGAGTTTATAATTATTTAATGTGCGTGTGCCTGTGACAATGATCTGTTAATAATGTTTGTTTAAAAAGAAACAAAAATACAAACACACAAACCAACAGTAATGAAACAGCTTTAACACGTGAGTAAAGTACAGAGAACAGTGGGTATCAGTGTACTCCTGAGGCTGCTGGTTTCTCCTTGTGTCTGGTGTGTAGAAGGAAGTAAACCAGGCTCAGTGGCACCATTAATGGGGACAGAGTGCTGGAAGAGCCCTGTGGCATTCTGCAGTCCAGGCAGGCATGGTCAGCTGGTAACTCTCAAGCTGCAGCCTCGATCTGCAGCTGCTGTATTGCACCACCCAAAATGTAGGTTTAACCCTCCCGTGAAGGATGGGAAATGCGGATCAGGTGCCATATGGTGCCCTTTCATTCCTCCTCTAATGGAAAACTGGTGGAATGAGGTTACTGTCTTGCTGCTTTGTAAGGAAGACTGGTGCCTGAGTGAAGAATAAACCATTAACAACTCCTATAAATATGGATGACTTTATTGAGGAGGGCATATATGTATACACAGGAGTATTTTTCATGTTCCTGTGGGTAAAACCCATTTTTTTTTTTTCTTTACAGGTGAGTCTGGGATGATTAATTTAGGAAAGAAATCTGATTTCAGTATTATATGCTGGAACAGTGAAGCTTCGTAGTCCATTGGTTTTGCATGTAAGACTCCTGTAATTATCATGACTGTATTAAAATGTCATTAATGTCATTAGTGGGCTTAGTAACTACTCTTCTATGACCCTTTAGTTATAAGGGATAAAATTAGATGTGTTTGGAACTTATGTTCTGAGTTCTAAAATACTGACTTTATTTGAAATAACTGTGTGTAAGCCTCATTTGATAATGTAACAAAATTGATGATTCCTGTATCTTAAAATATTATGATCAGTAGAGTTCAGTGTGTGTTTGATTGTAAGGATTTTATTTCAGAACAACCCCCTTTGTTGGTGTCATGTTGCCTTAATGTGCTGGGCTGAACAATTCAATCTGAACTTCCCTCTTGCACAGAGCTCTAGATGAGGATACAGCCAGAAGTTTCTTTTTCTCACTTTTTCTCCTGTACTTCATTAATATTAGAGGGATTTAGTTGATGCTACAGTTTGTGGTAAGCTCCATTAGAATCAGGTTCATTTTTGATTTATTTCCAAGTCTTGTTTGGCTTGATTTTTTTTTATGGTTTTAGTGGAGCTTGAAAAGGTCATCTCAGTGGAAGATACATGGAAGATAGGAGTAGAAAAAGTGAAATTTTGTCAAAGCTCTTGTGGCTTTGAAGTTCAATAGACATGAACTGTAGAAGCAAACTGCTACTGAATAGTATTTCTTGCATCTTAAACTTTGACATTAAAGTGTCAGTTTTCATCTTCCACAAAATTCCAGATAATAACTGTGCTGATATTACTGCTCTGAGCGTTAATTAACTTACGGTTCCAATGTAATGGGAGCTGCACAGTTTATTTGAATGAAGCTGTTGCTTCATTTGGCGTTGCTGTCCAGTGACAGAACTCTGATAGATTTCTGTGGCAATGCAGCTGGCATGTGATGAACCTGGTGAGGCTGTGCTGCACAAAGGTGCCCGATGGCCAGGGCCCAGCCTGGAGTTTTCTGTGGGCACTGGAGATGTACACACTTGGTTCTGCCAGCTGCATATTTCTGGCTTTACTGGAAGTGTTACTCTGGATGCGTTGCTCTAGCAGGTTTCTCTTTTTCTCACAATCAGCACATTCGGTTTTTTTTCCACTATACTCTCATATCCCTCGTGTTTCTAATTAACATTTCAAAATCACTGCCTGTCCTTCGTTCTGCATAATCTGTGCTTGTTTGCATTCCAGCAGCACACCTGTATTGCAAATGCAACACCAATTAATACTCCTTTCAGTAGTTTAAAATAAATAGTGTCCATGTATGGGCTTATTCTCAAACCATAACATATTCAGTATTTTTTATCTGACAGGCCTTGAGTTCTAAGAGCTGGATTTAGCAGAAGTTTTAAACTCTCTTTAGGCTGAGTAAGCAGATATCTTTGTCTAATCAGTTAAACACACCATGCTTCTTTATAGCTCTCTACAGGAGTATGGAATTAAAAAAGTTAAGCAATGAATAAATATCTCAAAAGATATCTATTTTTCCTTGAAAAAATGCTTCCCCTAGAAAAATATTCTTAATCTGCAGTTTTCCTGTTTGCTCTTAGGTTGCCAAATCATATGTGAATATGAATTTCAAAAGCAGAGTTTAAATCACTGAATATACTTTGCTGCCTTTTGCTTTCAGTTTTACTGTACTTCTTTTTCTCTTAAATTTGATCATCTAAAATAATTGCAGTAATGAAGTAAGGGATAAGGTAAAGGCAAGTTATAGCTGAATACTTTACAATAATAAAAGCTTTATGGTCTGAAATTTGCTTTTGAAGTTTTTGGAGCCATCTAATTTCTTCAATAAAATGTCTGAGCAGTGTAAAATCACCCTTATTAAAAAAAAAATCAGGACTATTGATCTTTTCTGAGGAGTAAAGTATGACTTAACCCAAGAATTCATGCAGAGAGTAGCATATAGAAACTTGTTGATGCCTGTAACATAAGGAAAAAGAGAAGCTTTTTTTTTTGGCAAAAGAAAAAAAGCAGCAAAATAAAGGACATATTTTCAGGTCAATTCTTTTGCCTCTTTGTTAAGGACTTGCTTTGAATGTTAACTTAGGTTTTCTGATCCAAGAAAGACTTTTGGCAATATGATTTAAGTATTGTCTTGGCTCCTTGCTCTCATGCTTGGTTAGATCATTGCTGACCATGAGGAAGAAGATGAGAATTTACAGAGAGATGTGGCTCTCCCTGAGAGCCTTGAAACAGGGAATTGTCCAAAACTACTGTGCTGGAAGACAATGACTATAAGCCTGTAAGTAATTCTCACTATATGAGGGCAGTCACTTTGGTTCCAAAACCTGGTTGGTCTTCAAGCACCTTTGGTGTCCCAGCTGTGTGCTCGTGTGACCCAAGTCTGGTGTCTGTAATTTTATTTCAGAACATGCAACTGGTTTTGTAACTTCAGTCAAACCCCAGTCTCTGCACTTGGAATATTACAGATGTATCAGTGAGTTTTTTCCCCTTTTTTAAGAAAAAAAAGTATTTCAGTATGTACTGTAGCTTGTCTCTAAAAAAAAGTATTTCACACCCCCCCTTTCATGAAGACTCTTGACAAGACACTTGAAATTGCATCTTTGTTATCACTCAGAAGTGATGCATGAGATGCAATGTTATGACTTGACAAGCTTAAGTACAAAATTATTGATCCCTGAGCTGCAGCAGAACTCCTAAGGATAATCTCCCAGTAAATATTTGGCATTGAGTAGTATTCAACACATGTTGCTCTGGCTGCACATTATTTCTTTGTGGATAATTTAACCAGTTTCCAGAACTTCTCTGACAGCTGTGTCTCACTGAGTTTCCTTTTGCATGGAAGAAAATTTGGGGCCATTTTTTCGCCTCAGAACTGACACAAAGTAATAATTGTCTTTTGAAATTGAGAGGATTTACAAATACTTGAACTTAAGGATAAGTTGGAAATTCAGCCTATGTACTAAGTAGGATGGAGTAAATGAGTTCACTTAGTTTTGTGAATCTGAAGGTCACAGCTGTAGACAGAGAGACCCAAACCAGTAATTAACCAATGTATAATTTGCTGTTGGTTTGAGTATTGAAATCAAGGTTGTATATCACTGTGAGAGATGGATCTAGCTCAGCCAGATGCATGTGGGCTCAATGCAGAAATTGCTGAGTTAAATTCTTTGGCCTGTGCAATGTAGAAGGTCAGTGTGGGTGATCACAGTTGCCCTCTAAAACGCTGGTTGTCAAAAATGAAGAGAGATGCATTTGAAAAAGCACAAAACAGTGCTTGTTAGAAATGAAATGCCAATAGATAATGTGGATTAAGCAGATAATTGTCAATTAATGCAATTAGAATGTGTTTAGGAAAACTAATGAAAAAATTGCTGGCTTCATGGAAGCATAAAGTAGGATTGGTTTATATTATTGAACAAAAAACCCCAACCTTTTTTAACTTTAACATATACATAAAGTTGGCTGTTGCAGTTCTATGAGATTTGCAGAACTGAGGGACTGTGTCCTTCCATACATATTTAATATACAAAAGACGACTCATGTATACAGCTTTTATTTGAGCTCCAGCATGCCTAAATAATCTGGTCTCCTGGGGAAGAGGAAAATTGATGAGAGAGGGAAGTTGAGGAAGCTGAAAACAGGCTCCCAAACACAACCACCACCAAGCCTGAATGTGCCTGTGTGCACACCTGCACTTGGTTTGTTTAATGCATTGTTGCACCTGAGTGGAGTCAAGGGGCAATAAAAGGAACCTTTCTTTATGTTGGCTACTTATTTTCCAAAGAGTTTCAAATACCTATGAATTTTGATCCTATATGAGAACCAGCCTTAGCTAAGGAAAACCTAATTAGATCCTTAGCAATATTAGAGTTACACAAAAAATGCTGAAATCAAGAAAATTGTCCGTGTCTCAGTTGTCTTGATCAGGAAGAAATAATTTCAAGTATTTGTAAATGCAAATGCCTTTAAATCAAATGGATATTCTTTAACATGGGGAATATTTGCCTTACTTTCTGGATGTTTTCCCTGTTCCCTTTTGTTGATGCAGGAGAAAGGTATTGCTCGTCTGGTAGGATATTACTTCTTCTCTTCTCCCTCAAAATACGCATACACAGAACAGGGAGTGACCTAGGAAAATGTGATTTTGTGCATTGGTTAGTAACCCTTAAAAATACAATTTAACCTTAGATAACCTGGGAGCTTAGATTATGTTTTAAGAATATTTTAACTTTTTTATTAATGGCATAGTTCTGCTGTTTGGCGTAAAAGCCGATCTTTGTCCTGTTCCTTTCCATGGAGCTCCATGTGCTCCAAAACAAGCTTACAGAAGTAATGCCTTGATTTGTGTAGGAAATATGCTGGGTTACCTACCATGAGCCCTAATCCCCTTAAAATACATCAAAATTTAGTGGGGACTCTTCCCATACCTGGAAATATTTAAACAGAGGCCCATAGGAAGATTGAACAGAGTAAAAGCAAATTGAATTTGGTTTAAGAATTCATCCCTTTTTGTCCTACATATCTAATTCATTTTTCTCAAATGCTGTTCATATTGTGTTGCATATTAATTGCATATTCTATGTTCTTTTTTCATAATATACCACTGATAATAACAGAAAATTAAATTTTTAATTCCCAGTGATACCTTAATTTAATGTTTCAGCTACTTCTCTTCTTTAACTAATCTTCTGTCCTCTGAACAAATTTGATTAAAATCATTACATTTATTAAGAAGAAATGGGCTAAAATGTATCACTTTGGTCCCACAGGGTATTAAAAATTCTTTTCTAAAGCATGTCTTTCGATGGATGGCAAATTTTAGGCAAGGAAATGGCTGATTAAAGTTCAGAAATCACTAGGATATTGAAAAGTGGAAGAAATTACTTGCTTTACTTACTGCTTTCTCATTTTAAAGGTAAGCCATTCCTTCTTACTCTTGTCTCCTGATGCCCTAGTAATTACGAATTTGTGAGATTTGGGATAGGATGTGGGACACAGAGGAGTGATTTCAGACTCATACCTTTCCTAGTGCTGTTTGTGGGCGACCTTGCAGGCAGGTGCTGAGGAAAACTCACCCTGAGCTCTGTTCCCTTCTGTGCTGAGCAGAGTCAGTGACAGGATCTGTAGGGTGGGACAATGCAGCCTTTGGACTTAAGTGTTTGCACCAGACAAAAATCTGCAGTTTGTGTTTACTTTAGATGTAAATTTGTAATTTGTGACTTCATGCTGATTTTGTTTCTTTGGCTTGGATTCAAGTGTTAGTGGTTTAACCTTCTTAGTTTTTCTTAGTTTTCTGCTGAATGATGTGATTATCTTGTCTCAATTGATGTTGTGATCTTCTTTCTTGGTCTCTGATATTGAGTTAACAATACCTCCTTAGGAAGTCTCATACAATATTGTTACCTGGTTGTGTAGGGAGGAGTTCACTTATCAGTGAACAGAATTTAAGCATAGATCCTTCTCCAAACCAGCATTATAACAAAATGCTTTTGAAATACTTGCATTTATTTTTGTGGTTGTCCCTCTCAGTTCTCACTGTATGGCTGATTAACTGCATTCAAAACACGATTTGCTGCCTGTATAGTGACAGAACTTTTTTGAAAATGTGAGTTAATGAAATTTAATGCTGTCTGTGCTGGCTTTTTTGAGCACCCATTTAAGTAGGCTAGCTGCTCACTTGTAAAGCTCTTTCAGCTGTGAATTAGAAAGCATCTGCCTTTACTGTATGCACTGTCATCTCATAGTCATTCTAATTTTCTCATATTCATTTCTAATTTTATCTCCTTCTGCTCCCTGGGCCTTAATTCCGCAAATTCATGATACTAATTTTGGGATGCCACAACTTGGTGCACCTTCCACTATCCCAGGTTGCTCCAAGCCCTGTCCAAGCTGGCCTTGGACACTTCCAGGGATGGGGCATCCCCAGCTTCTCTGGGCACTCTGTGCCAGGGCCTCCCCACCCTCACAGAAAAGAATTTTTTCCTAATGTCTAATCTAAATCTACTCCCTTCCAATTTGAAGAAGAAATATTGCAAACTAATAACATTTCTAGGTACTTCATTATCTTCTGTATCAGACAATGAATTGATTGCAATGCTCCTTAATAATTATAGATGTACAACCTGCTTACATACATTCTGAAGAACACTCCTTGACATACTATATGCTTTCATAATAAAAGCTTAGATATTTTTAGGAGGTGGTAAAATCAAGAGTACTTGGCCCCTATTTTTACAAGGTGTTACACAAACAGAAGAGAAATTCCATCATCCACAGAGCTGATTTTATAAGTACACCAGGCAGGCAAAGGATCTGAACAGGAGCACAGAGGATACAGACCCACCTATGTTTTTCTGGCAGGCCCTTGCAGAACCCCAGATGTCTGAATGGGAATTCATTGGGCAGTGATGCTGGATGTGAATTAGTGAGGCAGCTATTGCATTATGTTAACATCAGGAGGTCTTTATTGAAAACCTGATCTCTACTGTGCTTTATTGCCAAGAATCATTCCATAAAAAGATACTTGTCCAAAATAACTGGCATATTAGATTTGATAAGCTGCAGCAGGCTGATGGAACAGAAAATGATATTGTGAAGTATGGTAGTGCAATGCAGTAGTAAGGTTATAAACTAAATAAATTTATTTGAGGTTGCATAATAGATTTTAGGACTAGATCAACACCTGTGCCTGGCTCTTGTCCAAAATAGTTTGTTTTGTAGTTCTTTACTGATGATTTTGAACATTTTTTATTTGAGTTTCAGGTAATTGATGAGTTTATAGTGGAATCTGCACCTTTGTGGTTATAGCTGTTCAGTGTTAATGTGATTTTGCAGGATAAGTGTTGATAAGTGAAAAACATTGCTTTCTAGTATGAGGAACAGTAGAATTTTAAGGTCCCATTCTCATGTGTAGGAGGATCCTGTATACCCATATGCCCTTAAGAAGGGACTAAAGAAGCAGACTACATCCATCCAGTGCTCTGGAAAATGAGAACTTCGATGTGTAAACACCACTAAAATAATTAGTATTTCGGAGGTCTTTGTTAATGAGTGCACATGTGCCAAAAGATAATAAATTATTGTCTTTTTGATAGAGTTAGAAGAAATATCGAGATAAAGCTTTTATTTTGTAGAACAGATGCATCAGGTTAGTTTTTTAGCTGGTTAGATGACACATTGATGTCATGAATTATGATAGTTAATGACCTGGAGATTTTTCAGGGGCTTGCATTCTGTCTTCTTCAGAAAATTTGAAAGGAAAGCCAAGAGGCTGTGTAATTAAAAGAGGTAAAACACTGAGCAAAAGGAAGGATTGTGTAGTTACATATAAGAATAACATTTTAGCCATGCTGCCTTGTAGAAAGATTCCATTACGCTGCCATAATGACTTGGGGGAAGCTCATGGCTGCAGTGTGGGACTGCAGTGTGCAGATGTATGGGAATCTCAGCATACACCTCCTCTGCTCTCTTATCTGGGCAAGTGTGACAAATAATTCTGTGCACTCGTCAGTGCTGACAGCTGAGACTTTTTGCTCAGATGCCTTGACAGTGCTTGTATTAAGCACCCAGAGCCATACACTCCATTAAGTTTTTGTGAAATGAACTGTCTGTACTTGCTGTCTGGCTGATCCTGGAAGTGTTTGAGAGCTGGAATCCTCTCCAGTGAGCCCCTTCAGCCACCTGACAGGTTGGGTTTGGGATGGTTTTAGTGGAGTCTTCAGGGCACAGAAGATTTGGAAAGGCAAGATGGGACGTTTTGAACAGTGGTCAAAGTGTAATGTGGAAGAAAACCAAGTTCTCTGAAATGAAAATAGACAAAAAGGTTTGTTTTTTTTTTTTTTGGATACACAATCAGTGGCCATATGGAAGGTGCTGTGTGGAGATTGGTGTGTATCACTCAAATCTCCTGGTGGTGTTGCTCTGTGTGCCACCTACATCCCACTAGCTAAGTTTAAAAACACAATGATTTTTAGAGTTGAGATTTTCATTTTATTATTGAAGAGAAATACTGGTAGAGTTGAACTATACCTGTAATTTCAAATGTAGCCATTTATAGCCAAGCAATACATAGAATTGGAGATTGATTATTGAAGTCTTCATTAAACACATGGAAGAAATTGCAGAATGAGGTTCCCTTCCTTGGTATCTCTACTGTGTCAGGGTGCTGAGTGTTGTGGTTGAGCTCCTGCCTGTAGTGGATGCTACAGCATTACAAATTCTCCAGGAATGCAGTGGAATTACCTTGGCCTCTGGGTTCCTGGGTTAGTTCATCAGGGTCTCTCAATGACACTGTTGGAGACTTTTTAATTTCTGCTCCCTTCCCAAAGGTGAAACATGAATAACATTTACTGTATGGAATTGTAGAATATCAAATTTTCTGTAACTTTTAGGAAAATGTTACTAAAGTCTGGATCTAAAGGCATTTTCTGCATGTATATATACACCCGTGCAAGTGCACCAGTTAAATATACTAGAGCCTTTACTGAGTATTATACTAAAATCAGTATACTTCTGAAATCTGGATTTGGTTTTAAAATAATTTCCTCATACAGTGTAAATTACAAAAACAGAAATACGGATTTGGAAACCTGAAAAATTCAACTGGATATGTTTGAGTTGCACATATGACTTAAATCAGTATATCTTAATCACTGCATCATATCTGGGCTATTCTACTTGGGCACTGCAAGAATTTGAAATTAGAGCATGGTGCATGTTAGCAGAAAAGCAGGAACAGAGGTGAAACAACAGTTGGAGTTCTAATGGAAATTCTGAGTTCTTTCAATTTCCTTATAAATCTATCTGGTGTTGCTGTATTCATTCTTACATAATCAAGCAGCTTATAATGATGTTATATGTAATAATTAATTATATATATTGTATATATTAATGTAGTATATTATTTAGAGTGATACTCTTATAAGCTGTTCACACAAATCAGCCTAGAGGATGTGAAGACAGTCAGTGTTTCACAATTTTCACCAGGAAAAAAGTTGTTTTCACAGCTTTGTTCACATAACTATAAAGCTTTGTGCACCCTGTGCTAGATTTTGGCATGAAAGTTCTCACCACAGGAGAATATACAACTCTTGAACACTTAATTTAGCACTTTTTCCCCCTATGCTTCAGAGGCTGAAAAATGGAATTTGGCAGACTCATAACTCGTATAATATGTGGGTTAGAACATGCATCTCATGTGTTTGCCTGTTTAAAATACTGGGAGTGCTGGAAACAATTTATTTATGTGTGGAAAAACCACATACTGGCTATTAAGAGAGCGAGTCTTGGGAAAGCCTGAAAGAATAGGGAGCCACAGGCTAAGCCTAACTGGCTTAACACAAGGAAATGTGCACTGAAAAGCAGGGATTTAGCAACTGAAGATGGGATTATCACATGAGGAGTTGCAGCTGGTTGGGGAGAAGGACTGACACTGAAGCTAAGCCTGATTCTTCAGAGCCTGCCAGAGGGCAGAGGAAGGGAAGCAGAACTTGTTGGCTGAAGTTCTGGATGAGTTTTGTTGCAGCCCAGGTTGCAGTCGGGATGCCCTGTGTCTGTGGGCAAGCTGTGGTTGTTTCCAGGATGTTTTGTTTCTGGATTTATTTGCAATGTAGCTGCTGTTGGATGTGAGGGATGCTCCAGCTACACCCGTGTGCCACCTGGGGCTGCTCTGGCAGTGCTGGTGTGACAATGGTGTTACCTGAGCCAGCAAAGGCTTTGCTCTGGCTCAGGTATGAATTAGAGCCATAATTCAGAGCAGATGCAGGTCCCAGCTCTGCACTGAAATCCAAGCAGGAGGAAGCTCCCCCCACCCACGGCCATTTAGCCAGGGACACTCATGGGATGGAGAGGAAACAAAGAGGGGCTCTGTGTGGGTTCCCTGCATCCCCCTGAGCATTAATTTATCCGTTACATGCTTCATGCCCGTCTTGTTCCATTTCTTCTTCAAAACTATCTATTTGGATGAGTGTGGGTGTGTAAATGAGGTTTTGATCTCCTCTGCTCTCTAACTTTCGATGCTAGATTTTATAAAACTTGTTTTTCTTCATGCTGAGATACCTACATGCCAATATCCGTCTTGAAGGAATAATTTCTTAACAATCCCTGATAAAGGAAATACCTGTAAAAGGTATCAGCCTGCGTCAGTATAATTAGAACTTGGATTAAGGGTGGAAAAACAAAATTACAAACCACTTTTAAACTTAGATTTCAAACCATGAAATGAAAAGACTTGAATTTCTTACTTTTGGCAGGGAAGGAGTTTCAACAGTAGTATAATATTCTTGTCTTGAGAACAGAGATGCTTCATTGTAAAGTGGAACCAATGTTTCCCTGTTGAGTGTTTCAAAATAATTATTTTTTGGCTATATTCTTAAATTGCACTTTTCAGGCTTAGTTTTTTATTATTCATAGAATTATACTTTTTTATGTTTAATTATATTTGAAAGCAAGAGTCACATCACCTTTTTTATAGCCTCATGGATTTTGATGATAATTTTCATATGAAAATGGATGCTGACTATTAAAAGTCTGTTAATGAGTAAAAATTAGTTCATATTCCTAAACCATTGCTGAATTGCCGAGTGGTTTGTGATTTTTGGTAATGAAGGCTGTGTGCCACTGTGTGATCAGAGTCCAGGTGTTCAAAGCAAGGAAAACCAGTGCATGGGACTAAGTGCTGCCTGCCTCACATACATCCTCAGAAAATACCTCCAATATCCCAAAGAAATCCTGAGATTGCCTTAAGTTTTAGTATTTTAAGAAGGAGGTCATGTGTATATTGCATGAGATAGTTTTTTGTGCTCCTCTTACTTATTTTTTAACCTTTTAGCTTCATATTTTAAACCTTGCAAGCATGAATCTGCGATATGAAAATACTGCATAAAATCATATCACTCCATAAATTGGAGTCCAAGGAAAAATGGCCTGTTATTGTGGCAAAGCTGCTGAAGTATTCAAGAGTTGATGGCTCTTTCCCTTTGCATTTAAAAAATGAGAAAAAAGGGAAGACAACGGGGGCACTTGACAGCCAAGGTTTAAATTAGAGACAAGTGTGATTCTTTTGTCAGTCTCTGTAACCTTGTAGTCTCATAAATTAACTGCTCTTAAGTACTAATGACTTAGGAAAGGCAGATGTTGTATCCAGCTGTTAAATGTTTTTTTAATGCTGCCTTTTTTTATAGAGACAGTTAATTCCAGGGTAAAGCCTAAAACCATTTCAGGAAAGAAATTTCTAATGTAGCCCTTAGATGAGTAAGAAGAGCAATGTATGTATGTTAAAGCAGTATGAACATCTGATGTTAAATACTGATTTTGAGCCATCCCCCTATCCAGAGGTCTCTGTGTTTGTGTGAGGGAAGGAGGAAAGGAAACTTGGGGCTGGGGACACCCAGAGCTTTGCTGCCTTAGGCTCTGCAGCAGGAGAATTGAGCATTGTGTCCTCTGTTCCAGAAACTCGAGTTCACTTTTGAACGCTGTGTGTGGTTTTGGGCACCACAAAATGAGAGCTACAGATTTATCACAGAGTGTCCAAAGGAGCCTGTGAAGATGGTGAAGGGTTTAGAGGAGGAGCCATACCAGGAGTGGCTGAGGTCACTTGGTCTGGTCATCCTGGAGGCTGAGGTCAGACCTCATCAGGGTCTGGAGCTTCCTCATGAGGAAGAGAGGAGGGGTGGGCACTGATCCCTTTGCCCTGGTGACTGGTGACAGGACCTGAGGGAATGGCATGGAGCTGAGTCTGGGAAGGTTTAGCTGGGTATTAGGAAAAGGTTTTTCACCCAGAGGGTGGTTGGGCACTGAACAGGCTCCCAGGGAGGTGGTCACAGCCCCAAACCTTACAGAGTTCAAAGAATGTTTGGATAAATCTCTCAGGCACATGGTGTGGTTCCTGGGGTGTCTGTGCAGGGCCAGGAGTTGGACTGTGATCCTTGAGGGTCCCTTCCAAATCAGCATGTTCTATGATTCTACAATTGACTAAATTTCTCAGCCTGCAAGGTGACTGAATGCTCTTTCACTGTCCCACCACTGTCTCAGCCTCACCATGCTCACAAAGCTCTTCTTTTGCTCCTGTTTCCTTCTGCAGGCTGAAAGTGCTTGGATGGAGCTCTGAGCAGCCTGGCCCAGTGGAAGGTCCCTGCTCATGGCAGGGGGGGTTGGAAAGAGATGAACTTTTAAGGCTCTTTCCACCCANNCTCACCATGCTCACAAAGCTCTTCTTTTGCTCCTGTTTCCTTCTGCAGGCTGAAAGTGCTTGGATGGAGCTCTGAGCAGCCTGGCCCAGTGGAAGGTCCCTGCTCATGGCAGGGGGGCTTGGAATGAGATGAACTTTAAGGTCTCTTCCAACCCAAACCATTCTGTGATTCTCTGACTGAAAGCATGGAAATATAGTAGTTATGTTAGTTATATTCAACTACAGTAGAGCTATTACTCTAAAAAAAATTATGCTTTTTATTAAAAATTATGCTTTTTATTATCTAAAAAAAAAGCTTTTTTTTTTTTTTCACTTAGACATTTTTATTCTTTGGAGTGTTACTAATGGGCTGTTTTAAGAGTGTTACTAATAGAAAAAAGCTGCAAATCTCTTTGGTCTTAAGTTTATCCTGTGACAGATTGCAGGCCAGTAGATTTGAAATCTTTATTTCAGTACCATATAGCTTTGTAACTAGTTTTAAGTACACTGCACAAACTTTGTCACTAATAGAAACACAGGTATGTTTTTACATTGCTTTCATCTCATACTGGTGTCTTTCCTAGTATCACATCATCCACTTGACATATTTTCATAATACCCCTGCTATTTTTTAGTCTGTGTCATCTTTTATATTCTTCCTAATTGTGTCGGAAAGCAATCATAAAAATGATTTATTTTTACTCCGTATGGAAGTTTGTGGGTATTCAGAAAGATTATATGAGGGTATTAGTGCTGACTTCATTAGCTGTGATCCTGTTCTTACTCAAATCCTCGCTGGGAGAACCAGTGAAATAACGTCAGAGGATTTTTATTTGTGTGGAATTACGTAATTTGTTTTGTAATTAAAATGAATACAGAAGCAGGAAAAAACCCCAACCTTTTTCATTAATTATTACACAGGAAACCAAAACATTTAATCTTTTAAAAACTTTTAGGTTGTGGGGGAGGATTGGGAATGATGCCATGTCAAATATTTATCCTTCCCTTCCGGACAAAGTGTTGTGTGAGGTAAGAAAGAAAATGCAGTTAAAACAGCAGAAAACATTTCTGGCCACATTACACATCGATCATTCTTACAGGGAGGAAAAAAATGTGCCCTGCATTACTTAAAGGTGCTGGGAAGTAGGATGGAGCCTAATTCTGTTACGGGAACAAATCATTCTGCCCTTCCTGTAGCAGGTCAGTGTTTTTGCAGCTGCTTTTTGTCCCTGAATATACTGGGCTTATGTGGCTGTCACTGGGAACTCGATAGTTACCAATGGTACAGTTTTGTGTTTGTCACTCCTGAAAATGTGGAGCAGAGCTGACCTGAGAGAGGTTTCCTCTACTGAGAAGGGACCTCTGAAGGATCCTCATGGGTGGAGGTGTCCTTTGATTGGAGAAGTTTGTTACTGCCCTGTTGAATGGAACAAATGAAATCTTTCAGTGTCTGAAAATAAAAAAAAAATGGGTATGAATAATCAGGGCATTGATCTTGTGTATTTACCAGCAGCATGATTGAAATTGCATGGAAAGTGATTTCTGTCATCAAATTCTACATTTCTGCTGATGTCACATGTTCCTCGTAGTCTGCAGAGAGGAGTTAGGAATGTTTAGTAGTGATCAACTTACCTGAGCTGTGCAAGTGATTTTTTTGTTTGTGCCTGTGTATTGCAGAGCTGGTGTGAAGGCTGCAGTGGTGAGGAATGTTTAGTCCCAAGGACACGTTCCATGGTCCTCCCGTCCATGGCAGTCCCAGTGTCTCAGCCCTTCCTGACCTGGGATTTTAGCCTGCAACTTGCTTCAAGGAATAAAGGAATGAATACAAATGCAGCCTGGTTCTGTCTTACAATAAATATACTGGGCTGATTAATTCTCTTGACAGTTTCCTTATGGCACTGACCAAAATAACATTGCTCTTATCTGTGTCTGTTGTTTCATCAAGCTTATCTCATATCAGGCAGTTCAACTCTGCCTTAATGAAATATTCTTGATGCTTATGGTTGCACTCAGAATTACTTTTGCAAATCAGTTAGAAACAATGATCTGTTTACCCAGGGGTAAGGTGAAACTTCTTTACATTTAAAAAAGGAAAAGTCAGATAAAATGGAGTATGCATTAACAAGTGACTTACAGCAAAAGTTGTCAGACTTCTGAGCTGTGTCTGTTATCAACTACAGTAAAAGATTTGTAGATCTTAAAGGAGGGTGGTTCATTCACCAGGTGAGTCAGGTTCACTGCTGATTTACACTGGGAGTCTGCTCAGGACCACCCACCCAGGAATGCTGAGTGGGTTGAGACCTTCTGCAGACAGAGAGGAGCAGCCTCACATCCACAAACCCTGGTCCTTCCTCATGGAATCCTGCTCTGCTGGGAGATATCCCATGGCAGGCTGGTGGAACTCCATGAGCTCCAAGGACCCTTCCAACCCAACTGTGAAGTTGGTTGTTTGTGCAGTGACACGCTTTCATTTGGAGGCAAAGGCTTCTGAAATTATCTTATACTAAATGTTACTGTGTGAATTATTTGCTTTGTGAATTTTCCCCCCCTCCAGCGACATTAATCCAGTTTAAAGCATGTGAAACTTTTGTTTAAATTGCAGCAGTTTTTACTTAGTTTGCTGTAAAAAAGCCTCATATCAGGAGGAATGCAGGAGGCTGTGGATGCTTTTTGGTCATGATAGTAACTCTTATTTAGCTGCGAGAAAAGCTCTTAAGCAGTGTTTAATTTTGAGCACATTAATCCTTGTGGTTGTCAGTGAAACTAAATACAAGTTATTCACCTGCTTAATGTCTAGTATGCCTGGAGTGGTGTTTGTAAAGGGTTGTGTAATACCCAGGTCCATACAGTTTTCTCAGACCATACTTGTTAGTCACATCATCTATAATTGAATATTAAAAATAGAATTTCTGATATGCAGCAGGCTGGAAAAAATAGGCAAAGAAGTCAGTCTAGGTCTGAGGAAACTAATGTGAAAGCTCATGTTAAAAGTTGGAATATTGGAAAGGTTCTCTCTTGCTTTCCTAAACCCTCCTCTGTTTTGCTAAAACATGTTTCTCTGGGTGGGATCTGTTCTTTTATATGCAGTGGACTTCTGTGCCAGAATTTCTTGCTCTTGTGTGGCAATCCAGCCCTTGTCTTGCTGAAGTCTTGTTTCACTGTGGTGGGACTGTGCTGTGCTGCTTGGGTTGTCTGCTTTTGTTAGCAGTGTTCCTGATATGATGCTTCTCTTTCACCTGAACAACGATGGTATTTGTGAGTATTCATGCTGCTTTTGGGTGTCAAAACCATGACCATCACCGGGACCACCCATCCCTTCTGACAGGGAGAGTGAGTTGTGTCCCCTTCCAGAGACAGGAATGGTTATGGAATGTGGTTTGAGCCCCTGGTTACTTGCTAGCAAATGACTGGCAGCACATGCTGAAGCCAAGTGGCTGAAATAAAGCAAGTGAAAAAACCAAAACCAAACAACAAAATAAACCCCAGAAAAAAAAAATTCCAGTAATGTGAAATTCACACCATCTCTCAAAACTTAGACCTTATCTGGTTGAGTGCTGCAGATGTACTGATATGTACAAAATGTGCTTTATTCAGCTGTTGAATAATTAAGAACTTGCTGTAGGATGAGTTAAACGTTTTAAATTGCCCTGTGTCAAGGGAAATTCAAAGAACTGACCTATATGAAAAGAATTTGTTCAAAAGCCAAAAGTTTGATAAAAATCTCTAAACACCCTCAAAATTTGCAAGTGTTCTCTGAATTGAATGGTTTCCTTAAGAACACTGCTGAGTATTCATTGTGAAGGTGTAACACAATTACTTTACTTGTTCCTGAGTCTAAATTTTAGGGTAATAATAACATTAAAAACAAAAGAATAAACCCAACCCTCAAAGGAAACCTGCCAAAAATCCCCTGTTAATCGTTGATTTGTATTTCAAAATCAAAACCCAGTATTTCAGACAAACAGCCTATTATTTGGCCATTCCTAGTTACTGTATTTGTCCATCATACAGGTTTTTGCCAATGTTACCATTCCGTGAAGTTTGCAAAAGAAAGATCTGGCTGCAAAGAAAAACATTTAAAGAAAAAAAATGTAAATCCAACCAATTCTGAGAAGGCTAAGAGGGTACAACTGGTTGTTCCTCAAGCAGTGACCATAAACTTTGGCCTTTCAGTGTAACATTGCTTCCTTATAAAAACAATTTACCTTGACTGTGCCTCATTAATGCTGTTTATACCATCAAGGAACTTTTAATTGTGGTGATGGTGTTAAAACCATGGTGCTTCTCTCTGCTGTTCTGCAGTTCTTTGGAGGTGAACTATTTAATTTAAAGGCATTATACTCATTTCACTGAGGAGTTGCATCAAAAATGCAGGAATGAAAGCACTACCATACTGATGGAGGGCTATATTGAAAGGCAGCAAATAAAATTTGTATTGGAGGAACTGTCAGTGAAAAGGGTAATTAATCAAGATCCTTGCAGAGCCTGTTTTTTATTTTTGTCTCTATTAGAATCCTATGAACATGACAATAGATGTATTCTTCTGATTAATGACCAATCTGTGCAATTGATCCAGCAGGATTCAGTTACTGTTTATGATTGGCTTTCTGTCTATTAAGATACTGCTATTCATTTTCTATTCAAAGACCTAAATATTTCAGAACTTCTAAGATTTTAAGGGCTTTGGACAGGTAAGTGGTTTTGTATGTCTTAGTGACCAAAGAACAATTTAAAAAAATGAGTTAAAAAATCCAAGATTAAAAAAAAAAAGCCCATAAGACATACTTGTAAAAAATATATACTAGATATATATTGATAAATATAATACAAATACTTACAGATTTGTATGTACATTAAAATTGCACACAATCTCTGCACAGCAGTTGGGCACTGTTGTATGCATCACAATATATAAAGGTTATTTCTGACTCTGTTATTTATTTTATTCTTGATGTGAATTTGGCACTTGAGCATCATAAAACACATACATACTTTGCAGGATGCATTTACAGATTGGGCAGTTTGCCTCACCACCCTCTTCCTTTTTTACTGCGAAGCTGGTAATGCCAATTTCCCGAGGTTTTCATTTAAGTTTCTGACTCATTCGTTGTTGGTCAATAAATGACATAAGTTGTGTGTCAAAAGCAGAGATTCTCACCAACACCCTGGAGTGTTTAAGCTGATGGGACTCTGGCAGGGACGGTAATTGCAGTGGGAGTGACAGGCACTATTCTCTGCTGACCCCTCACTGTGGTTTCTGTAAAATACTGCACATATTGTATAAGACCTTTTTCTCCCTTAGATTTAATTTTTAGCATTTATGAAGCTATGCAGTCATCTTTTTGAACTAGTGTGAATGTCAGTCCACTGCTAGGCTGTCATTCAGAAATAAAGATCGCACAAAAATCAATTATTAAAACTGTGAGGGTGCAGATCTGCAGGCAGATGAATTGTGCAGGTGCACCTGATGGTTCCTGCTCTCTGGAACTCCTTATCCAAAGTCTGCATGTTGCACTCTGAGCTGGCCTGCAGCAAGCTCATGGAAACTGTGCTGCTGATTCCAGAGGAAAAAAAGTCAGTGATTATAACCCCATGCAGGAAATATTTTTCTTTTAGTGCTGCTCATGTTTGAGTGAGCTTCCAACATTCCTGATTCTCAGCAGAGTATTAGGCCAAAAGGTTGGTTGCTACTCCCATAAACCACTCAGAATAAGCACTTTTTATTTTAAATTTGAGGTCTCCATATCTCCTTTCATCTCATAGGAAACAAATGGAATCTAATCCATTACCACCTATAATTTTTTTTTTGCCAGTTTCTTGTTTAAATTACTTTTTCTCTTTTAATTTTCGCATTAGCCTTCTCTTTGATGTAATAATTGAGTCTTCTTCAGGTTAAAAGGAAAAAAAAAATAAGAAACATGTTTCAGAGATTTAAAAAGAGGTAATTTGTAAAATTGTATTATTTAATAAAACACCAGATGATTTCAGGGTTTTGGCTCTTTAACATAGTACTGTTCATAAAGATAGCTGTCAAAGAGATGACAATGCCTGGGAGATTTTATAGGGTAAAGGGTCAAAACTCTGGCCTGTCCTTACAGAAGGACAGATCTGTCCTGGCTGCAATTCTGATCATGCTGGAGTTCAGTGACTCATCGCCCTGAATGTAATTCATGTTTGTTAAAGACCTGTAACCAGCCTGGACATCCTTAGTGCCTGATTAGTAGAACATTTAAAGTTAAGAGAACATGGCATTAAACATCTTCTGCAGAGGGGCACAGGTGGGCCATACATTTTTGGATGAGGATGACTGGGAAAATTTCAAAGCTGATAAGAGGATGCTCTTGGTGAGCATCATCACCTGTGCTTGTGCAAAGAGCCATCAGTCCAGGGGGCTGGCACAGGAGAGGATTAAAACTATTCATACCCCAGGTAATTTGAAAATAATTTGTTTAATTAAGGTTGAGTAATGAAATCATGGTCATAAATAAAATCATTGCAGGGTGCCAAAAGCCACCAGTGACTGGTTGGGCTATTTTCTAATTCTAATTTTCTATTGTAAGAGAACTCAAAATCAGACTTTATGTCAGTATGCTTATGCTCCTTGGTTTGTAGGTGTCACATGTGAATATAACAACCCCCTGCAAGAACCCTGGTGGGGAGGTTGGATTGGATTATGTCCAGAGGTCCCTTCCAACCTAAATGATTCTGTGATTCAAATCTATAAAACAAGAACTGCTTATAGGAACACTGAAGTGGTTTTGGTGGTTTTTTGTTTGTTTTGTTTTGAGGGCTTTTTGTTTGTTTGCGGTTTTTTTGGTTTTGCTTTTTTAATAATTAGGTGAAGGAAGTTATTTTTCTCTAGAGCTGCCTGTATAATAACCCTTGTGGTTAAATAAAGTGCTATTGGTCTATGGATCTGTAGATAGTAGTAATCATTGTAACTGTTAGCCTAAGGAAGATGTGTTTAGCCTTATGAGTATTTTATTAATAGGGCAACATTATTTAGGGTTGTTGGGGAAATCAGTATTGAAATACAGTTGCCCTGGGCATTAATATCATTAGAACAAAGTTATGCTTTCTGGTTGGTAGTGGAAGATGATCTGTGACAAAGGAGAACTCCTGCCTTGCAGAGAAGAGAGTGCTGTAGGTACAGTGTGCCTCTGCTGAAAGGCTGGGCAGTGGGAATGAACAAAACCCTGTGAATAATTGACTCCTGTATCCAGGGATACAGGAGTAGGGAAAGGAACAATGCAAAAGAGATTTTGCAGTGACACTCTGACACTGATTTTCATAAATCTCCAGGTGTAGGTTGGTGAAATGTTTTATTTTGCACACTGGGAGTGCTGCTCTG
>VWYN01012324.1:61740-77250 GCA_013400075.1 Hippolais icterina | reverse complement strand
TCCCCGTCTCCGGCCGCGACACTCCTGGTTATTAAGCATAAATAACATAAAGCCATCGTTGCCAACACGTTCAGCCTGAGGTAATCGGTATCTGCTGAAATGGGTCTGAACCCAGCACAAACAGGGACATCAAAGCCTTCCCTATCCATGCACCAACTGCCAGGAATCCTTGGTGAATTAACAACTGGGGCTGCGTGTGATGTGCCACACTATCTCAGCAGCCACTGAACAAAAATAAACACACATTTCTGTGTAGTGAGAAGCCAGGTCAGGCTGGCAAAGGCTGACGTTACTCAGGTGTGTTAATGGATAACACTGAAATGGCCAGTGATGTGGAGGAAGAAGAGGAAAGTGACTTGTGGCCTTGTCAACCCTGCGAGTGCTGTGCAGAAGACAGTTCGAAGTGAGAGACACAGGCAGGAAGGATTTCCAAACTTTCTCAGGTGTGTGAGTGTCTGGTCCATTTTCAGTGATAGTTCACACATTTTTCTCCCAAGACCTTGGGCATCTGTGAAAGTAAACTTGGGGTGCTGCCATTTGTTTATGGGACCTCAGCTATCTCTGTGTGTCCTTAGATAAAACAATTGTCTGTAGATGAAAGATGCTGCATGCAGCCTCCAGTATGTTTAAAATTACCATAGCAGTGCACAGCTTCAGTCTCACTGAGCTTAGGCTGCTCATGCAGCTTTAGAATCACAGAATAATTAAGGTTGGAAAAACCCTCTAAGGTCATCAAGGCCAACCGTTCTCCAGCTCTGCCAAGGACATCACTGACCCATGTCCCCAAGGGCCACATCCACAAGGCTGTAAAACCCACCCAGGGGTGGGGACTCCACCACTGCCCTGGGCAGCTGTGCCAGGGCTGGACAACACTTTTAGCAAAGAAATCCCTCCTGGAGTCCACCCTGAGCCTCCCCTGGCCCAGCTTGAGGCCATTCCCTCTCCTCCTGTCCCTGTGTCCCTGGGAGCAGAGCCCGACCCCCCTGGCTGTCCCCTCCTGTCAGGGAGTTGTGCAGAGCCACAAGGTTCCCCCTGAGCCTCCTTTGCTCCAGGCTGAGCCCCTTTCCCAGCTCCCTCAGCTTCTCCTCACCAGACTGGAGCTCCCATGTCCAGCCTTTTTACCTCAGACCCTCCCTCAGGGCGCCACCCCTGGGCCTCGGCCAGACACATCCCATGGGAGCGATGTGGCATCTGGAGGATGGCGGGACGGTGAGGGCTGGGGCAGCTGAGGGAGGGGGAACCTGCCCTGGTGGCTGCTCAGGCCACCTGGGGTAGGGAAAGGGTTGGTCTCCATGAAGGTGGATGTGCTGCTTCCCGGGTCAGTCTGCCCCTACCCTACAGCTCCATGTGCTTCTCTGACACCCTCGCCCTGCTTCCTGCAGCACCATCCATCTTTAGGACAGGTCAGGGGATCCCAATCCTTTTTTTTGGTTACTGTTCAAGAGCAGGAATTGCCATGTGATTCCTGATATGTGGGACTTCACCTGTAATACCAAGAAAACAAAACTAAGAATACGACAAGGCAAAAAACTCACCTCAGCACCAAGTTAGGAAGAATTTGAGATTTAATATTTTTTTAAGACAAAGATGAGTCATTAGAGATTTCTTCAGTGCAGCCTGTTCTAACTGATGCACTGCAGGGCAGTGGGAGAGCAAACACTACGACATGGCCTTTTGATTCTTTGGCCTCTCTTTCTATAGGATTCAGTTTTAGGGAGCTTTCGTCCTCGGAGTCTCAGTTTCTAGAAAGACAGAACAAGGCAAACATCGGGTTTCATGTGCAGCCGAGTTCTGACAGGCTGACAATTCCCTGTCCTGATGATTTAGGCATGGCTTTGCTGTAAATGTGGGGTAATTTGAGAGATAAAAGATATTTTTGTTTGCAAAGTGTCAGTCTGTTCCAAATGTCTTGCAACACGGAACTGTCTGTTAAACATCCAGGAACAACTCCTGTCAAGCAACTGTGCTTCCTAGCTTGGCTAGATGGTGTCTTGTTGATACGTTAAGACTAGACAATCATAATTTCCCTATCCAAAAGTAAAATATAAACAAGAGAATTCTCAGATGTCTGGTCATTCTCTGTAAATATATGGTAAAAATACTGATTGAAATGAAAATACTTACTTCTGCTGTTTCTTAGCAGGAAGTAATCAGTCCTAAATGTTAACTCTTAATGGATTTTCAGGGCCAGGTTGTATTTATTTAGTGATTTTTAATGATTTAATGTGAACTTGCAGAATGACGACTGTAAATTGTCCATCTTGAGTTAGTTCCCATCATAGAATCATGGAATTGTTTGGGATGGAAGGAACCTTAAAGTCCATCCAATTCCACTCCTCTGCCATGGGCAGGGACACCTTCCACTAGACCAGGTTGCTCCAAGCCCTGTCCAACCTGGCCTGTCAGTGCCCAGACGGAGGTAAATGTGAGACTATTTTTAAAAATTCCTTTAGAGTGAGAATTGGGAACTCCAGAGTGAGAAAGCCTGGCTGCTGGATGAACCATTTTGGTGTAAACTATCCTAAAATTTGTACTTGGCATGGGAAAAGGCACAAATGCATATGTGTTTGTAGGAACTCAGGGAGCAGAGGGATCCTGGATGTTGCTGTCAGTGTCTGAACAAATTCACTACAGCCTCTAATAGGAATCAAACTGTCACAGCTTATGAGTTAATTTAATGAAATAATCAGCAAGAGAAGAAGCTAAGAGAAAAATAAAGAGAATATCTACAAAATGACCAAATGGCAAAGTTTGTGATATTTTTGTCTAAACTGGACTAGTTGAGCTGACTGGGAAAAAAAAGTTGACTTTGAATTTTTATTCTTGACAAAATGCCTTGTCATAAAGTGCTTTCAGGGTCCCCTGGAGGATTTGGACATTGCTCTTCCCCAAGTTGTCCAGGAGCTGCAGGCACTGCAGTCCTGGTGAAGCCTGGCTTTGTGATTTCTGTGGGTTTTTTACTGTATTGTCAGGTTTCATGCACAGCACTTTCAGTATGACTACTTTGATTTAGTGGCTCCTGCACGCTGGGATTTCAAGCATATTTCTGAGCACTGGTATCTTGTTCCTGAGGTTGGAGGAGACTGAGCGCTGCACAGAAGTGGGCTGGCACTGCCCTCCTGCCACTGCAGCAGCACTGTGTGCTCGGGGTGAGGACACAGCTTGGTTCTAGGGCAGCTGTGCTGCAGCAAGGGTGGTCCTGCTCCCCCAAAACTTTGTGGAGCTTTAGCTCCTCATGCTGCCTTTCACCGCCTGGGAGAAGTCCTTTCCCCAATACTCATTTTACTTTCTCCTGTATCCCCTGCAGCACTGCAGACCTAGGGCACTTTTATCACCAGGGCACTTTCTTTCCATGCTTTTACATAACAACCTCATCCCAGAGGCAGGAAGATTCCCAGACTTTTCTAGATAAGTTTTTCTGGCTGAGCAATGGGCTCATTGGGCTTAACATGGTTTTTTTGTTGTTGTTGTTTTTGGTTTTTTGGGTTTTTTTTTTTTTTAATTAAGCAAAATTAAGACAATAAGGAACTGATGGAGTGTTGAAAAGTTCTCAGTCTCATTCTCAGTTTTCCTGGGTTATGTTTTTAAAGGCAAAAGATAAGCCAAAAATATTGTGCAGAATAGTTTGTTCTGCTCATAATATTTTTCTTGCCTAACTTAATGCTGTATTTTTTTATGCACTGAAGAACAGAAAGTAGAAAAATCTTGACTTTTTCCTTTAGTCCAAAATGGTTCTGCTAAAATTTTCAATCTCGCTGAAATATTATTATTCTTCAGAAGAGAAGCTGAAGCAAGTTACTAGAAAAAAAATTCTTCCCTGTGAGGATGAGGAGGCCCTGGCACAGGGTGCCCAGAGAAGCTGTGGCTGCCCCTGGATCCCCGGCAGTGTCCAAGGCCAGGTTGGACACTGGGGCTTGGAGCAGCCTGGGACAGTGGAAGGTGTCCCTGCCCATGGCAGGGGTGGCACTAGATAGGCTTCAAGATCCCTTGCAACCCAAACCATTCTTTAATTCTGTGATTATGTGTATACCTTAATCTCTCCACTCTCCTTCCTTCTCTACACTGTAATATACAGAATGCTGAAAGCTTATTTCTTCTAGTCTTCACATAAAAACATCTTCTCTGCATCTTAAGGGCCCAGTACCAAGATTAGCTTATTTGCGAAGTGATACTTCAAATACGTATTTCTTAAATGAGGGGACTAAAGAATATATTTTCAATCTTATTCTTGACTGTTTTCATGTCACTGTTGAAGTCTCAGTAAATTAATTCAAAGGAGAACTTTGTTAAAAGGTTTCTTCTTGTGTGTGTGTGTGTGTGTGTGTGTGTGTGTGTGTGTGTGTGTTCAAACTTCTTTGTTGACTTCAGCAACAAGAGGTTTTTTCTGGGTTTTTCACTGGGAGAGCAGTAAAAGAAAAGATGCCCAACTGGGTCTTTTAGACCATAATTAGTTGAAGGATTTACTTCTCTTTGATTTCTACTATTGGCAAAACCTTTGCTAGAGGTAGGGCTGGATCAGAAAAATGCAGTGAAGTTTTATAATGAAAAATCAGTCAAGGAGGCTGTGTGAGAAATGGGAGTTATTGGTGCCACCTGACCTTGCAAGTCTAGTCATGCCTTCAAATGCATCAGTGGCTGAGGGTTCTTTTGCCCGTGATCACCTTTACGGTGAGTGGTAACCTCAGAGCAGTCATGGTGCTCTGAGTGATACACTCCCATTAAGATAAATAATTGTATTTGTATGCAGGGCTTAAAATTCACATGGCCAAAAGGGGATTCTTAAAATAAAAAGCAGCTGAAAACATCTGTTTTAACACAGCGTGAAGAGCACCACATTTTCCCTTGAGAAATGCAGAGTAGCTGCATTAGTAATGCACTTGTAAAACTCGTTGTAGGATTCATCTTGCCTAAGATTCATCTGAAGGTGTAATAGTCGGTTGGATGTGCCTGGGCTTGCACAGAGATTGCACAGAGAGTGAATGGAGAGAAACAGGCTCCTCTCAGAGCTTGAGCCACTCCAACTTTCTTAGACAGATGCCTTTGGAAGATGATTAATTTCCTTCTGATGAGCCTATTAATTCATCAAGTGTGCAGAGAGTTGACAGCTGCCAGACCTCTGGGGCTGTGGCACAAAGGCATTAATCCCACCTAGCTGTTGAAGTGCAGACAACACTGTCTCTCCCATTTTCCCTTCTTGAAGAGACTTCATTTCAGTGAAGAGATCATTTTCATTTTTATCAGTTCTTTGGTTGATACAGGACCAGAGCTTGCAGATTTTGTATCCAGACTCGTTCCAAGTGTTCATTGATCAGGCAGGAACAGGCACAGCTGCATTTCCTAACTTCCTGCACAACTTTGAGTTCTGTTGGCCCCAGATGAGTAACTACCTCCCTTAAGCATAACTTTTGGGCCTAACTTTATAAGTTCCCAGTGGAAGGATGATCTTAAGTTGCTTCCTTGGTATTTTCCATGCAGCGTGTGCTCAAGTGGGATGGGAGATGCTGGAGAGTGCCAGTCTCATGTCCTTTGTCCCAGCTGAGCTGGTGATAACCCCTTTTGATGCCTATTCCTAGCCACAATGCCTGGAAATGATCCAGGCATTTTTTCAATTTCCAACAGATCTTTGGAGAAATGATGTAGCACGTGCTACTTCGAGCTTGGAACACATCTGATGCTGGTCATGTTTGATTTGTATTTATTTCATAGAACCATAAAAGCATGGAATGGGTTGATTTGGAAGGGACCATAAAGCTCATCCCATTCCACCCCTGACATGGGCAGTGATAACTTCCACTACCCCTGGGTGATCGAAGCCCTGTCCAGCCTGGCCTTGGACACCTCCAGAGATGGGACAGCCACAGCTTCTCCGGGCACCCTGTGCCAGGGTCTCCCCACCCTCACAGCTAAGAATTTCTTTCCAAAATCTCACCTATCCCTGCTCTCTGGCTGTGGGAAGCCATTACCTCCTACTTTGTGACTCCAGGCTTTTGTAAGTAATCTCTCTCCATCTTTCTTGTTGGCTCCTTCAGGCACTGGAAGGTCACAATGAGGTCACCCCAAAGCCTTCTCTTCTCCAGGTTGAACAATTCCAGCTTTTCTAGCCTTTCCTCCCAGCAGAGCTGCTCCATCCCTCTGATCATCCTGGTGCCTCCTCTGGACTTGCTTGAACAGATCCATGTCCTTGCTGTGCTGGGACCCCAGGACTGGATTTCTGGGCTTTCCGATTTCCTGAGCTTGCAGGTAGCCGTGGGACCTGCAAGCCCTTAGTACCAATGTGAGCCCCTCCTGAGTGCAGACGCCACCAGGAAAAGTGCCTACGGGTCTTGCTCAGCCCCATCATTGGACCATTGGACTAGTGAGAGCTCTCCCCAAAAGTGCTGGACTTAGTTCAGTGCTTGGCATGGGGCCATTCCCACCCTGCTGTTTGGATGTGGCAGTTCTGAAATGGAAGAGTAAGAGTTTTTCCCAGTATTAACAGCCTCTGCGCCAGAGCGTGGAACTGGGTACAGTCACTGGTAAAGCTGCAGCCTTCATGCCTTCAGTTAAAGTAATGATTGATTTGTTCTTTACTGAAACACTGAGAGCCCCAAAAAAATATTGTGTCAAGAGGAAGGTGTCTGTAATAATGTGGTGTTAGTGTTATCACACATTACACCACATTGCACATGTTCATTTCTATCCAATTAATCCATTTTTTTCCAGTTTTGAGAAAGCAGGATTTAGTAAATGTCTGAATAATTCTCTAATGAACAGATCCCTGCTTTGAAGATAAGACTGGCCTTGGTCAGACCAAACTCCCATCCTAAAGCTCACTGTCTCTTCTGACAGCAATGCCCAAGGAGGAGACAGGAGCACAGCAAGCTGGGACTGATGCATTCCCAAAATATTTCCAACAGAGATATTTCCTCACTGACAGGCCTTGGCAGGGGCTGCCCATGGATGTTTGGAGTCCCCACCCCTGGAGGTGCCCAAGGAAGGCCTGGACATGGCACTCAGTGCTCTGGGCTGGGGACAAGGGGGGGATTGGGCACAGCTTGGACTACATGGTCTGGGAGGGCTTTTCAAATCCAAATGATTCTGTGGTTCCATGTGGGCTGAGGGAATTAATAAACCATAAGTTGTATTTAATAGCCCTTGGTGGATCTCTTTTCCATTAATTCATTTGTCCCAACTGATGCGGACAGTGGCACATGCATAACTGTGCCAAGGACTTCAACGTGGGGTTGTTGTGCCCAGAACCACCTTCCTCTGTCTCTTTTCAGCCTCCTGCATTCAATCTCTACTTGGCTTTGGTGTGATTTGGTCTCCATCCATGTTCCTCTCACTGCCCATGATTTAAAACACTGCTGTCTCAGTTCCCTCAGTTGCATTTCCTCTGGAATGGAGAGTCCTGCCCCACTTCACTGTTCTTCAGGACAGTGTTCTGTCCACCATCCTTGTGCCTTCCCTGGTATGTTCTTGCTGAGATGCAGAGTCCATCCAGAGCTTCTGTGGGCCCAAGTATATCTCCTTTCTGACCCAAACAAAATTTATTTTAAGGCTGATCTGTCTTGTTTGGAAGAAGGAAGAGACTGTGGTTTTTTCATAATTTGTCACTAAACACTGATTTACCCCATAAAATGCCATTCATCCCTGTTTCCATAGTCCTCAATCTCAAAGGAGATCATTGTTCTCTATGTCAGCTGTTTCATAACAGCCGGTGAGGGAATGGGTTGTAGCTGGTAATTTCTCCTGGGTAGGATTGGATCTTGGACAAAAGAGCTTAGAAACTTCTCTCCAATTAACAGGGCAGGATGAGAACATGTGAGTGAAGTTTCCTTGACTCTTGATTCAATATTGAAGTCTTAGAAATGAATCACTACCTTCCCCTTTGATACCTCTGCCTCTGCCTTCAGCAAACACTTCCTTCAGTGGTTTTGACTTTTTACTGGTAGCTTTTAATAGCATATGATCTGGATTTGATGTGTTACACTTATCTCCTATTCCACAAGCACTTTCCCCATCCAGGTCTTTTCTTTTCTTTTCTTAGAAGATTGGGGGTTTTCTGTAGTATCTGTTTGTTTTCCCTTGGAATCATTCCAACAAGCTACAAGCAATTTTTCCTTTGCCATTGCTCGCTCACTTTGTCTTCACTGGAGCCCTTCAAAGGTTTCTTTTGCTGGTTTCTCAGATTTGCAAACACACTTTGGAGCTTGCAGTGAGAGATTCACAGATATCATTTAGGGTTTTGACAGTATCCAGAATTGTGTTCTGTTCACAGGTCACACAGTGTTCTCAAAGATGCCCAGATTTCATCATAAAGCTGCTCAGGATTAGCTTTTGGGTAATGTGAGTCATTCTTACATCTGCTGCTTTGGAATGATGGCCACCAGCTCTTTCTGTATTGTTCAGCTCCCAGGTTTGTTGCTCCAAACAGCACAAAAATACAGCAACATCCTATTAAAAATGGCAATAGGCAGAGATATTAAAAACCTTCTCTGTTATCATAGCAAGGATCTCATGTAAAATCCCATGTAAGTGCCAGGCATTGCAAGTTAATTATCTGAGATCTTTGCCATCTCAAGTTATACCTGTTACATTTACTGATTATCAACATTGGATTAAATTTGATTTCATGGAGGATTTTTCCTTCTCACTCAGAACAATTGCAGATTATAAAGACTGTCTGTCCTGCAAATAATGCCTTTGCTTTTAAATTCTCTCTGTGTATCACCAAGCAATACCTGCAGAAACCTACTTCATCTACGAAGTTGATCTTCAGAATAAAATCAGTGTTTAATTTCACTGTGAAATCCATATTCCTATGTGAATCCACATTCTGTGGCTTGCTGTGATGATAAAGTCAAGCAGCCCAATCAAAAGGCTGATAGTACAACACGAAAGACTGCAGTTACAGAATTTCTACATGTGTGTAGATCAATTTCCCAATGTATGCTTTTGATATTTATTAGAATATCTATAAAATAAATACTATATATATAAAATAAATAGAATATATAATATATATTAGAATAAATGTTTTTGAAGACAAATCAATCTTCAAATCACTTGGGTAAGAATACATTTCTGGAATTTATTTTACTGTGTGACTCTTGAAATGTTTAATCAAAGTAAGCCATAGCACTCTGCAAACTGAGCACAAAATCTGGGATTCTGGGACTCTCTGTTTGGATCCTCGAGTCCAACCACAGGGTTGTTCAGCCCCCAGCACTCTCAGTGTCTGTGCTGGTTCTGCAGCTCCCCTGCCACAGCAGCAGCACCTTCCAGGGGGAGCCCAGGGAGCAGGGGAGTGCAGGAGAGAGTGCAGGAGAGAACTGGAGGCTTCTGGACTTCTGGAATGAAGGCTATAAATTTGAAAATGGATCCACTTGAAAAAGGGAAAGCATTATGTGTTACAAATATCTATTTCAAAGAAGCTCTGAACATGAAACGAGCAGTTCTGTAGTTCAGTTAAGGTTCCAGGGCAGCAGCATAGTGGGTGTACTTGTCAGTGCAGTGGTCTGTTCCTCAAAAGTTTTTTGCTTGACTTCACCAGAATTTATCTTAGTTAACGAGTCTATGTTTATCTTTGAAGAATGTCCTTGCCTGGACAAAAAAATATTCCTCATTATTGTGAAAAGACTGGGAAATAGCTCCACTTTTTTCCCCAGACAGCTTTTTGCAATCCTTAGGTTTTACTTGATGAATGAAAAAACTATGGTGACTTTTGGAACCGGCCCCACCTCCAAGGTGCCTTATTAAAGAGAACTACAGGACTTACTCTAAATGCTTATATCATTCCAGTAGAAAGTGCTCCTTACTTGGAGAGCCTGACTTATCAGATATCAAAAGATCTGAAGTAAAAATGCAAGGGCTTCCTTTTCTACTACAGCATAATGCTTATCCTTTTTTCTCCCCCTCACAAAGGACAAGCAAAGCAAGTTATGCTGATGTGTGTTGAAAAAAGTTTGGCCTACCCAAGCTTGATCATCCAGTTTCCTGCCTTGCAAATATCAACCTTTGTCTTTTATTCATGATTTTAAAAAAAAAATACAAGCCTATCCAAGTTTATCCAACCATATCCAGCTTGGCTACGCTATGGCTAGGATAACATGCTAGTGTAAGGATGGGAATAGCCAGCAGCCAGTCAGGCCATTGATATTCCAATATTTATTTTTCACTCAGTCCACCTTTGTCCTCTCGCTTTCATCATGAGCTTCTTTTTCATCCAGGAATTAAGGATCAGAGTGATGGGAGTCACAATCACAAAACTTATCTCAGAATGGATGTTTGGGATAGAAAATTACTCCAAAGCTTTTGGTTTAGTCATGGCAGTCACTGAATGGGCTGGTTGTCAATGAAATTCCCATCTTCCCTTTCACCACTTTGGCTAAATTTAACCATTTTTCCTTTTGAGCTCAAGTGACCAGTAAACCATCAGTCCTGACTTCTCCATCTTTTGTCCCTTTCATTGTTTTACTGCTGCCCCTGTCTCATTCTTGTCTGTCCTATTTAGAGAAACTGAAAGGGTTTACATTGCACTTTGGGCACTTTTTCCAGTTTGAAATGCATGTGAGATCCTGTATTGCATCCCAGAAGATCACTTGTGTTACAGCAGATGCAAGCTGAGGTCCCTGAGAAAGGGCAGAAGTTGCAGTGTGGGTGGGATTATTGGTTTGGTTTTGGCAGGATAAGCTCATCCATCCGTAGATAGTTAAATTGGGAACCAGGACCTTACCTAAAATCCTGGCTGCATGAGACAATAATCAACCAGTGGTGCAAAAACCTGTATTTTAAGTATACCTGAGTTTCTCTTCATGATACTTATATGACTCATCTTTGTCAAAAGAAATTACCTTTCCAGTGTCCTTTAACTCTGATTTATCTCCAGAAGAAGGAGCAGGACAGACACTGGTTGTTAAAATGAGAGTCATGGTTTTCCTTGGGTAAGACTTGCTGGTTTTGGAACTTCTCCTTGTCTCCTTTTTGCTTTGAAGGTTGTTTGATCTGTATGAATTCTACTAAAGGAAAAGGACATTGGAGGTGACTATGCCCTGTCAGCTTGTGATCAGAGGAGAACATTTCAGCAGTGTTCAGACGAACTCTGTAGTGGCAAAAGCATCCTTGGGAGTCATTCCCCTGTAGATGTGGATGAACTCTTGAAGAGGAAGAAAATATATTGGCAGGTAACTGACTGCAGGTGAATTCATGATGATGAAGTGGAAGCTTTTTAAAGTCTTATTAATCTTATATAGAAGAGTATTTGAGATTTGCCACTGAAGGCAAAGATTTTCATTGAAAATTTATAGAAATGGTCAGACCGTTTCTGATAAACAGATATTAAGTTTCTGTTTTCTGTGGAATATAATTTAGTAACATTTGATTGCTATAAAGCATCCTCACTGGTTTATATTTGGGGGTGCCTGACAAGGCAGTTGCAACTGCACTTTGTGTACGTGCGCCTGCTGTTCCTCTACACAAGGTTTGGAGTGCCCTGTGCTGGGTTGTGCTGGATGTCCCTGACACAGCACCAAACGCAGGCTCCAGGAGAGGACTTGTCCCTGTTCTGGTGCTGGAGTCAGCACCCCTTCCCTGTGTGCAGCGCTGGCAAGCCCCAAACACCGCCAGCTCTGGCAGCTCCTGATCTGCAGCTCCAGAACTACACCACAGGATCATGGAATGGTTTGAGTTGGAAGGGGCCTTAAAGCTCATTTCATCCCACCCCAGCCATGGGCAGAGACACCTTCCACTGTCCCAGGCTGCTCCAAGCCCCATCGAGCCTGGCCTTGGACACTGCCAGAGATGGGGCAGCCACAGCTTCTCTGGGCACTCTCTGCCAGAGCCTCTCCACCCTCCCAGCCAAGTTCCTAATATCCCATCTAACCTTGCCCTTTGGTAGTGGGAAGCCATTCCCCCTCATACTGTCCCTCCATCAATTGTCAATATTCTCTCTCCATTTTCCTGTTGGCTCCTCCAGATATTGGGCAGTTTTGCTGTTGCTGAAAGTGTTTGGAGTTTGGGGCCCAAATTTCCCTGCTGGGAACTGTAGGATCAGGTGCGTGAGCCCCCTGTTTTGGGGGGAGATGGTTTGGTTTTGAGGCCCTATGTCTTGGGTAACTGGTGAGAAGGCTGATGGTGACCCTGGACACAAGCTGGCTCAATGACTGGAGCTGATTCTGTGTTGAAGAGCAATTCAGGGACTATCAGCCTTTTTGTTAGACAGATTCTCTCTGTTTTTTCAAAAATACCCTTTCTCTAACTCTTCTCCTTTTCCCAAACTATTCTGGACTATTCAGTTACTACATTACACAGGTCCTTAGGAATATTGCTATATAACACTGTCAAATAATGCATATGTAATTCTATTAATAAGATACATCTATTTTATATATATATATATATATATATATATATATATATATATGTATATATTTAACACTGAGCAGACTCACAGAACTACAGAATTAATAAGGATGGAAGGAACTACAATGGTTTCATCTGGTGGGATTTATGAGTGGGACACATCTGGTGCCACCTCCCTGCTCAGGCAGGGCCATCCCAGAGCACAGGACACACCATTGTGTCCAGAGGGCTCTGGAATATCCGCACTGAGGAGACTCCAGCCCCTCCCTGGGCAGCCTGCTCAGGGCTGGGCACTGCCCAGGGCAGGAGTTGTGCCTCCTGTGCAGGGGGAATTGCTGGGCTCAGTCCCTGCCCGTTGCTCTGGTGCCACTGCTGGGCCCCCGGAGCAGAGCCTAGGCCCTGCTCTGCCCCTCCCTGCACACAGGGACGGGATATTTCAGAGCCCTCTGGACAATATCCTGTGCCCTGTGCTCTGGGATAGCCCTGCATGAACAGAGACACGGCACCAGTGACCCTCTGTGGTCCCTTTCAGCCTGGCCCATTCTGGGATTCTGGCTTATTTCTTCTGGCCAGTGTGATGGCTGAGGGCAAAGTTCAGACTGTGACATGTACTCTAACTTTGTGTATTCTACTATTCTGATTTTATGTTTTGCTTAATTTTGTAAGAGGTTGAGTTTCAATTTGGTGCCCCCAATCCTGAGTTACAAATGTATTATGTAACACATCCAGACAGAGTTCATCTCAGCTTAGATGCCCTTTTGGGGTGGAGAGAAATAGTTTTTTTATGCTGAAATGATTACAGGGAAATATTGAGTGATCTTTGGCCTTCCTTCCTTCCTTTCCTTCCTTTCCTTCCTTTCCTTCCTTTCCTTCCTTTCCTTCCTTTCCTTCCTTTCCTTCCTTGTTGTTGTTTTTTTAGGGAGAACATTAATGTGATCTGGGAATATTCAGGAACTTGGCATCTCATTGAATCTCTAGAAGGGACAGATTCAGCTAGAAAAACTAGTGGGAACAATTTCCTTTCCCTTGGTAAAAAAGAGATTTGACTTTTTTTTAGAGATTGCCAAGAAAACTACCTTGAGACCAGTAAAGAAAGGGCAGATAGGAATAATTTAGTTGTTGGTGGCAGTGTGAATCCTCAGATATTACAGTAAAAATATTACACTTGTACAGCCTCTCAGTGTTCTTGCCAACACACTTCTGCAGAGATGCTTACACTAATTCCACTTCCATGGAAAATGTATTAATTAAATCAGTAATTAAAACATGAAGTTCTGGGAGTTCTCAGAAATCTGGATGTCACAATTTGGAGTTGATGTCCACAGATATGTTTGCTGAGGGTGATAGTGCCCTAAAGGAACCCCTGAGTAATGACTTTGGAAGTAACTGGGGAAAAAACCACCAAACTGATGAAGTTGATGTAGAAGTCTAAATATTTAATCTCAAATCACAAAATAAATGTACCAGCCTGCTGATATCTATGCTGCAACACGTGAGAAAAACCAGCAGCAGAACATCTGAGGACAAACAATCCTCTAATCCAGTAATGAAAAGAGAAACCTAAATGTCCACAGATTTAGTGAGACATAAGAGGACACCAGGAGCCCTCTGGATCCATTTTAGAGCCAAAGTTGGTGCCCCCTTCAGCCTTGTAGAAAGCTCTTTCCCTCCCAGCTGTGCATCCAGGAGCTGGTGGTGGAGTTGGAGGAGCTGTTGCTCACTTCAAAGGGAAGTTTGTAGATTCCTGATAATGGTGCTAGTTCATTCTATAGTTATACTAAGGACTTAAGTAGGACTTAAGGGTGTCTGTTCACTTTCTTGGCCAGACATTGGCAATATCTCCATATTGCCCTGGACTAGGGTAACTTACCAAAAGAAAAAAGAGATTCTTGTTTGTGCTCTCTGTCACACTTCGAGTTTTCTGTAGGGTCTTGGCACCAGCCTTGGCAATGCTGAGGCAGTCAAGCCCTTCATGCATCTGGGAAGGTGTGTGTGTCACAAGTGGGACATTCCTGCAGTTCTGCCAGGCTTTAGAGTAATTAACGGTGGGCAGTTGGTATCCATGGAAGAAAAGGCAAAGATCTTGGAGCATAGGAGCACTTTGCTGATAATTTGTTTTGTTGTTGCTTTACATTTTGAGTTTGAAGAACAGAAGAATTCCTGTTCTTTCAACTGCAGGCCTCAAATTCTCAAGTTGGAGCTGTATTTTTTAGTCCCTGATAGGAACACACCCACCATGTGTGTGCCAGGGGACACACACAAGGCCCCAGATTTACTCAGCATTCCCGCTTCTTCCTAGATCTCCATCTGCTGGCAGATGTGCCTTTCAAATGGGGTGCTTTGGAAAGGAAGGAACAAGAGAGAGCATGTGAAAATCTGCAGCAGCTGCCAGCTGGGCTCCCTATGTATATAGTTATATTTATATGTGTGCACAGCTATATTTATATATGTGTATATAGCTATAGTTATATATGCCTATGGTTATAGGATAATTATATTTTTATATATAGTTATATTGATATAGGTGTATAATTATGTACAGTTATATGTGTATATAGTTATTTTACATATACATATATGTATATAGTTGCAGGTATATTGATATTTCATAGGTGTATTGATATTTAGACAAGTATATGGATATTTAAATAGATAACTTGACATTTTATACTGAAGCTGCAGTAAGTTTTTAAACAGAAATGGGTGTTAATTTGCATTTCCCCTGTGTTTTAAATTGCAGATGATCGAGTATTGTAGTTGAAAACATGCTTCGTGTTTTAGTAGTTGTGGCTGTCACGACAAATAATCCTCAGCACAGAGACAAGTTTACAGAAGAAGGGACCAACTCCTCGTTTGCATCATTTATTCATTTCCGTGAGTGACTCCATGGGTGTCACAACCCCGCTCGCTGACCAGTTCGCTTTCCTGGAGCCCCTTGTCCAGGAGCAGCAGGCGCGACCCGCGTCCTGCAGCAGCTCCCGGCCCGCGGCGCTCCTGGTGGGCTCCCTGGCGCCCTTCCGCATGCCCCGCTCCTGCACGAACCCGTGGCTCCGGCCCGCTGCATCACCTACCTCCCCGCAGAGCCCGAGCGGCGGAATTCCACACCTCTGACATCAGCCCGACCTGGAACCTCCCCGAGCCCGAGCGCGGCGGCGATGGGCAGCGCTC
>VWYN01012324.1:30232-60260 GCA_013400075.1 Hippolais icterina | reverse complement strand
GGTTTTTTTTTTTTTTTTTTTTTTTTTTTTATTGTTTGTTTAAAATATGTCTCTGAGCTCCCTGCGGCCTCTAAGCACGTGGCACGGGGCAAGAGGAGCGGCGATGGCGAGAGCCGGCGTCGGCGGGGAGCCGCGCCGGCGGTGACCGAGCCCCGCTCTGCGGCCCCTGGGTCTGTCCGGAGCCGGCTCGGAGTCCCGGGAGCGGTGCCGCCGGCCGGGCCCGCCGCGGTGAGGACGCGTTCCCGAGCGGTATGAGCGGCCGGAGCCCGCTGCTGGTAGCATGAGTGCTGGCCCCCAGGTGCAGCTGGCTGTCCTCTGGCCTTGGCTGCTCATGGCGACCCTGCAGGCAGGACTGGGCCACACCGGGCTGGCGCTGGCGGCGGCCGTGGAGTCGGAGCGGGCGGCGGCGCAGAAAGCCATCATCAGGGTCATCCCGCTCAAAGTGGAGCCCATCGTCCTGGAAGGGGAGTTCGCCAACGTCGCCGAGGTGACTCCGGCCGAAGGGAAACTACTCCAGGTAAGAGCAGCGGTGCCTGGTCCCACTTCAGCGGCCTCGCCACCCGCCCCATCCTGTCCTTTTTCCCTCCTGGCTGCCTCGGCTCCCCGAGTGGTGCCTTGGGTTCCGTGTCCAGGCGTGGATTTGTGGATTTGTGGATTTGTGCTGTGCTCCGTGCGCTGTCCCCGCGGGTTTGCTCACAGGAGCCGAGGGGACATCACCGTGCAAAGGGCTGAGCCTTCTTCGGGGCCGAGCTGTGGCTGCGCCTTATTACTGCTGAATTGTGGATGTGGTCGGCTGATTCCGTGGAGATTATTTCGTATCTTAATTGATGTTACAAAGCTGAGTGTGTCAAGTCACATGTCGAGATGTGAAACATCTGTCAGAAGACAGGATTAGGGTTTTTTTCTCTGAAATTCATGAGGTTTTTCACACCCTCTGCCGAGGTCAGGGTTCTGTTTCAGCTCCAGAACCCATCCTGGCTGTGCCCACCAGAATCCCTGGCCCTGCTTGTTGTTGCCTGTACTTGAAGGGTGAATGTTACCTACACAGGGGCTCCAGTGGTGTCACTACCAGGTATTTTTATAGATGAATTAATGCTGTTCTCTGACCTTTATTAAGGGAAGAGTATCTCCAGACCTGGGTAGGAGATGCAGGTGCTGCACAGCCAGAGCTGAGCCTTCACTGAACAGACCCATCTCCTGCACACACCGAGTTTGGAGCTAACTTTCCTGAGACCTGGTGTGCATTCTCTCCATTCTGTGGCTTATCTGCCTGGCAATTGGGTGCTTTATTCTTGAGAACAAAAAAATTGACAAAATAGCCTGCATTAACATTAAGTCTTAATTTTCTCCTGGATTTTTCCAGGACTTCCCAAATGGGATATGTTGAAATTTTAATTAAATTTGTACTCTGGAAATTTAAATGAAAGTAATAATTTTTGTGTAGCTTTTTAAGAAGAGAAGGACAGTTGAGCCAGCTTTAGAACATGGTCACTTGTCTGAAAGTGAATATGGACAATTTGTGAATAAAGCCTGCTTTTCCATGCCTTTTGAACTCCTTAGAATGAAATCTCTGCCATAAAATTATATTACCAGGCTAAAATAAAATCTGAGACAAATGCACTCAAGGTCCTCCTCTGTTGTGAGGCAATGTTCAGGAAAGTCAATATTTATTCCTTACAAAAGGTACAGTGGTGTTGCAACCGAGCACAAAGTATAGAGTAGGACCTTTTGGAAACAGGAGGATGATAACCTCTCCTGAGGGATGTGGGGAGGTTTCTAACCAAATGCAGCAATACCAAGTGGGAATTTTGTGCCATCACAAACAGCTAGGTGTTTGGATAAAAAGTTGTGAATAGTGTCCAATTTCATCCTTTAAAAGTCATCCAGATGGAGAGGCCTGGGAAAACTCTGATCCAGCCTGTTGTGTTTGGGCACACAGACACTGAGCTGCCCTGGATGTGTTTTCAGGCCTTGACTTGGCCACTCTGTGTGCCCAGGTGAGCTCCTGCTCCACATTCCACTGGATCCAGTGCACGAAGTCCTGGTTTCAGCTGGCAACGCTGGGACAGGGGGTCAGGCTGTGCCTCCTGCAGCAGCAGGATGTTTGCCCGGTGCCAGGCACTGTGCTCTGAAAGGGCTTAGCCAAGTGTACCTGTGACCTCTCCTGCAGATCGCATGCTGTGGTTTCTAATTCTACTGCTAAATATTGAAACTTGGCCTATAAAGTGACGTTTAGAATTGTTAGGGTCCTAATCCTGCAGTGGGTTCTTACCTCTGGAAAGAGAAAATGGGAAATGGGGACATAACTCTTCAGGTACAAAATAAGTAAGAAATTAGTGGGACAAATATTTTCAGTTTGCTTTTAGATAGTGGGATATTAAACACACCAGAATCAGGCTTTATTGGGACATCTCATTTTGCACATGGTTGTCAACATCCCAATCTTGCAAAAACTTTAGGTCACTTGCTTAACTTCGATGTCACAGGAACTCCTACTTATTAAATAAACTTCCGGCTGTGCATGCACACCTGCACAATTGCTTCTTCAAATGTAGTTTAGGGACATAACATGGTACATTTGAAGTTGCTGAGTCAAGAAGTAGGGATTTTACAGCATTTTTGGTTATGTCAGACTCTGTAAGGTGCAGTCAGCCTGTCCAGGAGAACACAAAGTGCAGAACTTAGCTTGGAAGAAAGCTAAATGCTCTCTTCCTTCAGAGGTAGAATAGGATTGCCCAAGAATCAATGGTGCAGAGTTGGCCCTGTAGTCAAGTCAGGTTCTCTTTATTGTGACTTATAATTATCTTCATAGTGCTCTGCTCAGTATATTTTTAGAAATGCATTCTTCATTTAATACAGAAAATCCTGCACTTAAGTGATGGAGCCTCCCCAAAGGTACTTCTACCAGAATGTTTTCCTGTTTTTGTTTCTTCTTGCCCGGTTTTCCAGGATCATCTATAAAAATGGACTTTGATTGTGATGTGTTACATCTTAGAAGCCAACTTTAGCAATATCCTCTTTACCTACAATAAAAGAGCTCCAGTGTTGAATTCCCCCTCACAGCCTTTGCCTTTGTGAGCAGTTTTGTGGGAAATCTCTGTATTTCCATTGTTGCCGAGTGGGTGAGCAGGAAGATGCCAGGGAGCCACCACCCCTGCCACTGTAACCCCGGCAGTATTCCTCTGGCACTCCAACGCTGCTGCTGCCGCCATGTGATGCAAAGGGAGAGGAGTTTCTCAAGAAGGCAGAGCCACTTAAGCCTTTATAGGTCAAAAAACCAACACCTCAGACTTCTTGCAGAAATCATCTCCAAGCTTGTGCAGTGCTCCAGCTTGTTCAAGGAGCACCTGCTCTGAGCATTAAGTCTTGTTGGACATGGGAAGTACCTGGGGAACTCACTGGCAGTTTCCAAACTGGAAATTTAGGTTTGGAGGTTTGAATCAGGAAGGAATCCTTCCCTGTGAGGGTGGTGAGGCCCTGGCACAAGTTGCCCAGAGAAGCTGTGGCTGCTCCTGGGTACCTGGAAGGGTCCAAGGCCAAGCTGTTTGGGGCTTGGAGCAGCCTGGGGTAGTGGAGGGTGTCCCTGCCATGGCAGGGGGTGAACTGGATGAGTTTTAAGATCCGTTTCAACCTAAACCATTCTGTGATCTCTGCTGGCCCACTTCAGGAGCCTGAACTGTTACAAGTCCCATGGGAGTCAAAAAGTGCCCCGTTATTACAGATGTGTCGTCTCGTGCCTGGTGATATGGCACTTGGCTGGGGAGTGACACAACCCCTGGGGTCCTGAGAGTCCCTAGCAGTTGCCACTGGGTCAGTGTGTAAAAAGGAGTGAAGTGGGCTTCACATGCAGTCTTGAGATTGATTCCTTTATTATCATATAACTCAAATGCAGTTCAGAGGTGAAGATGGGACAAAGAAAGCCAGGACTGTGGGTTTTAAGGGACAGAATCAGGGTGGAGTTTAGGGTCAAGGGGCCAATAGAGAGAAGACTGGGGAGGGACGCAAAGTGGAGTTTACAGAACACAGCCCAGCGGGGAGGCTAATGTGTGGAGGTTTATATAAAAAGACCTATGAACCTGCAGTAATAGGGGCTTCCCAAAGGGGCAGTCCAGACAGGGAGAATTGACAGAGAACATTTGGGAATAAGGGGCGGATATCAGGGGAGACTGACAACCCAATGGGTAGACACAAGCCAGGCTAAACCAACCCCCCAGGAGGGGGAAAAGGGAACAAACTATAGGGTATTAAACACAAAATTACACACAGCAACATAGATGGAGGAACCAAAGCTTTTAGACACGTAGGTTAGAAGGAGCATAGCTGGAACTTAGCGCAATAGACAATCCATAAGCCACTCAGGATTCAACATGCCCTCAGAATTGCAGTTCTCTTGGCTGCTTGCAGATGAACTCCCTTTCACAGAATTGCTATAGAGATTTTTCATCTTATTTTTTTGATACTTTTGCTGCTCTGTTGGCTGACTTTTGAGGAATAAGTCTTGGTTTCCTTCTTGCCCTTGACTCAGTCTCCACTTGGTACTGGAGAGAGTTGATGTTGGTTTGAAGGTAAATAGGAAAATAGTGAATGTGTTGGAAAGAAAATGAGAGCTCCTGGAGAGACTTGAAAGAAGATTTTTCTAATTTGAATTACAACATCTGCAAATCTAATTGTGGAAGAAAAAAACCCTTTTTATTTAAATTATAGTTCATCACTTTCAGTCTTGTTTAGGACAGTTCAAGGATGATGAAGATTCAAGGATGCATTATTAAAACTGAGCATTAATATCTCTTTATTTGAGTGTGTATAACCCCCATCTTCTACACAGGGGAAAGGATGATTCCTTTAGTCTGTACAGAGTGGCAGGGGTTGGTAGAGTCTCTGGTTCTAGGGTATTTGAGAAAAAGTGTTAAAAGTTTAGGGAGAGTCCCTATTAGTGATATTTAAAAAGAGATGGATAACGTCACATTACTACAGGGAGGGCAAAGTGATCAGCAATCACAATCCCTTCACATGCTGACACATAGAAAATTCCAGTGCATGTGTGAAACAGTGGCACAGTCTCACTGAGAAGGCAGTGTGTAGAACTAATTTTTCCAATATCTGTTACTTCATTGCAAGTCTCACAATACTTTATCCAATTTCTGTACAAACTCAGCAGTTTCATAATGAGGGGATTGTAGGAGAAAGTCAACTTTCACATACCCACAGAGTGCATTGTTTTAACTTATCACTGCTGGAAAACACCTTGAAGAAAATAAAAACAAACTTGAAAAAACCCACAGAAAAAGCTCCCTAGAGACTCTCAATGCCCAAACCAAGGATTATCCTCCTTCCTTTCCCCTCCCAAAAAGTAAATTATTTAAAAAACATTCAAATTGATCTATTTAGGATGGATTGAGTGAGAATTGGAGGAGGAGACTGAATCTCCATTTTTTTAGGTGGCATATACCATTCAGAAGGAGAAAATCAATCACAGATCCAGTTAGAGGAGGAGCATGGTGTTCAGAACAGCAGTGATAATTATCCCTTGGAATTGCTGCAATGAACCGTATGGGATCACCCATATGTAGAGAGTTCCCAGTCTTGCAAGGCTCAAGCAGTTGGAATTGGAATCACCTCCTTCAGTGCTTGCAGAGTTTTACGCTCCCAACCCATACTAAAATAAATACCTTAGTAGTCTTCTATACTAGCAGGTCCTGCATCAACAAAAGGATGTTGAGTGCATTATGTTGACAGAGATCAAAGAAGTGGGATTGTCGAACCAAATGATAATGGGGACTTAAATTACATGTGAATAAACTGGTCAGATAGCACAATACAAGGCAGTTCAAAGGAGCAGTTTCTGCCTCTTGGAACAGCTCGTACTCCAGTACACAGACTTGACATAGCGTTAAGTAATGTTCAAGAACTGCCTCAGGAGCAGCAATAGTGGAGCCACTTGGACCGACTGCAGCACAATAAAAATGGATGCCTAAGTACCAAAAAGTGTGACTCTGACACAAACCATTAACAGGAAATTGCACTAAAATACTGAAACGAATGGCTCTTACAGAGGAAAGAACCCCACGTTTTTACATGGCTCATTGATACTGCTCAGGAAAGCCTGGAAAAAAAACTTCCAGGGTTACCTGGTCGTGGCCTTCCAGTGTACCTGAAAGAGCTGACAAGGAAGCTGGAGAGAGACTACTTACAAGGGCCTGGAGTGACTGGAAGAGAGGGAATAGATTCAATCCAAAAGATAGTAGGTTTAGATTAGATATTAGGAGAAAGTTCTTTCCTGTGAGGGTGCTGAGGCCCCAGCACAGGCTGCCCAGAGAAACTGTGGCTGCCTCTGGACCCCTGGAAGTGCCCAAGGCCGGACCAGAAAGGGCTTGGAGCAACCTTGGATAGTGGAAGGCGTCCCTGCCCATGGCAGGGGGTGGAACCAGCTGAGCATCCAGGTCCCTCCCAACCCAAACGATCCTGCGATTCTGTGATTCTATGAAAGTAGAAGCTATCTTGGGGAACACACAAATCAGTGACTTAAAAAGGCTGTAGTCACCCAGCACAGGGACGTTGGTAGTGTTGAAGAAACAGATCAAAACAGATCTCTTAGAAATAGGACATAGAATATGAGTGCAGTGTTGGCAGTGTCCAGTGTAACCCACATTGTGGATTAGTTCAGTATTGGTTCAGGATTTAAGTGTAACTGGAAGTTGAGTCATTAAAATCCAGATGCAGAGTAGGAACCTCAGTTAGAGTTGGCTGCTAGAAAAGGTTCATCTCAGATGCTGTTTCTGAACCTCCACCCCTCTCTTGAGTGTATACAGAGGCTGAGCTGGAGCTTTCCATGGCGTATCTTCTCCTTTCCTCACCCAAAAAACATGTGGCAGGAAACTGTTCCCTGTTTAAGGAATTTAAAGGACTTTAAACCTCAATCTCCCACCTTCCCAGTGTACCATCTGGTGCTGCTTGTACTTGCAGTTGAATTATTTATGACAGTGGGTGCAGATCCATCTTGAACTGAAGATTTTCCGTACTAAAAAGGCGGCAGATCTGGAGGCTCTCGAGTGGAGTAGAGCAGAGATCTATGGTCAGGAGAGTGAACCCACAGGGCTGGAGTGAGTGACAGTCAATAGAGGACGTCTGGCCATGCACACACCCTGGAATAGATCCAGGGAACAAGTGGACATTTCCCAAAGATAAGCTGGCAGAGGGGTGAGATTACAGGAGAAGGGAAACAGGCCCTTGCGGTGCTTGCAGGCTGCAGCCAGGCTGAATTTGTGGTAGAAAGTTTCTGAATCATTAGAGAATTTTTTTTTCTGTACCTCCACCAAGTGAAAGCGTTGGTGGGCATTTCCTATGGATTGAGGAAGGCTGTTCTGAACTGCATGTGAATCCAATATTTTTAAACAAAAACTTTCAGAATTGTTGAAGTAATATAAACAACACCAACTCAGTATGATCAAAGAGGGCTCTGTTGTATCAGGCTGGATTTTGGACAAAAATTGACATGCATTTTTATTTAGTATACCTCAGTGGCTTTCCATGCAGTGAAACATGCCAAAAACATACCTAAAACATTTTTTACTAAAATGTTCACAAACTTGCCTAAAAGCTTCTGTGGACGTTGCCCAAAAGTCATAGTATGAAAACAAGCAAGTTTTAACCTAAACTGAAAAAAATAGCAAGTAAGTACAGTGGGAAACATGCAGTGTAGTTTGACCTTCAGGTCTATCATCTTCAGTATCATGACAGTCTATGTTGCAGGGATTGCCAAGGGTCAAATAAGTGAAATTTTGGGTAATAAACAAAGCAGAAATGTAAAATGAATCTCAGTACCAGGGAATATACCACATTTGAGTAATACATGTTTATATTTTATTACCCTTTTGGTCTTTCCTCCATTCAAGGTTTCGAGCTTGGCTGCAGTAGGACAGGTGTAAAGTAGACAAAAGTGGTGTGGATGGTCATGGTGGTCTCTTCTGTCTTTGAGTGCTGTAATTTATTACTTAGGTTTAATACCTATTTATTTTTCCCCTTATTTCCCTGGCAGTAAAGAACAGGAAGCGCTGCACAGCCTTTCATTTGCCCACAACACTTTCAGGTTGCATTAAGGAATTGTAATCACATCTCATGCTTCGGAGCTTTGGGCCTGCTGCCAGCAAAACTCAGGTGGGAGTTGGCCAAGAATTGTCTTGTGACCTTTTCATCATGTTTTTAGGAGCATCAAGGATTGGCCTTACCTCAGAACAAGGCACTCAAACATGTAGGTCAGTGTTCAAAGGTAGTAGAGAGAAGATTGGTTTGGATGTGCTTAGGTTGTATAGGTTACTCCTGTGCCGCCAGATTTCTGTGGAAGACTCTCTTCCCCCTGCAGCCACCTCATTCAAATTATCTGAAATTTTGGGTGTGTATCCTCTTCCTGTGCATGTTGAGATCTGAATCATCTGCCTAAATCAACGGATGTATTCTCACCTTGTCACTTCTCCATCCCTGAAGGGGCTGGTTAAGGGCATTAGTGGCCCTTTGATCTCTCTTTTGTTCTCCATCTCAGTAATTTGGTCTCCAGTGATCAAATGGGTTAATCTAATGCTTATTACTGTGCTCAGCATCAGGGTACTGGCAGAGATGTACTGGATTATCAAACACAGCAGTTCTGACTGGAGAGTTGAATAAATTCCTTTGGCCATAAACTCTGTGAAACAAATTAAAAGCTTTTGACTGAGTTTGGTTATGACATGTTATTACTTCTGAATGTAAGTAAAGCAGTTTGGGGATTAAATTTGCTTTGTTTTAGTAAAAGGTATGTGAATTCTAGTTCAAAATTACATGAAAGAATAGATTTGAGCTTCCTATTTCCAAAGCTCCTCAGGAGCTGTGTTTCCATGGGGTGTGTATTGGGCAGCACTGTTTGCGGAGAGCTGTACGAGGGACACGTCCATTGCAGAAACTCAGGGAGAATGACCCTGGTATTGAGTTGATCCAGATGTAAAAAATGAACAGTATTCCAGTCCTGACAGAGATGTGAAACAGTTTTCCTTACAAAGGCCAACAAGCTGAAAAAGAGAGCAGCGCAGGCACAGTAAAGATACTGTCTAGAAAGGGTATGGGGTGATGACCACTTGGCAGAGCAGAAGAGACAAGTTCAAGGGAATGAGTGGAGAACACTGGTTCTTTCTTCAGCTGAGTTTTGTGCAGGATCCTGCACCAAAATGTTGCTTTCAGATTGTTTAAATGTAGGGACAATCTCTAAGGATATGAAAGTCAACTAAGAGAGTGAATTGTGGTAATTCTTGTAGCTTCCTGTGTTTCAGTTTGAATCAGAAGTTAAATCTTGGCAAGTTGGTCTCTTTACACGACCATCCAGTGCAGAGATACTGCTCCAGAAACCCAGCCTTGACTACTTTTTAGAGTAGAAAGAGAGTGTTTGTGTTAATGCTCCAGTCCTGAGTTCTGTTCCTTGCAAAATGATCTGAATAACTTTTTATTTACTAAGACAGTTCTATTCCAAAATAAGTGGAACCCCCCCAAGATCCTGAAGAGATAAGAGTTCCCCTTCTTCTGCTTGTAATGCTGTACTTCCGCTGTTCCTTTGTTCCCTAGGTGTCTTGTTGGATGGTAGTCCTGCAGCCGTGCTGTGGGTCTACGTTGTCCCTAAGTGCTCTCCAAACATTTCCCTGCGGCCACCAAAATGCCACTGTCCTCCCCATTATCCTCTGTTTCACCTGGTCTTATTCATGTAACATGCCTCAGGCCATATAGTCCCGCTCAGCTATTTTTTTTCTTCATCTGCTCTCCCAAATGTCTTTTTTAAATCTTCTATAATTTTCATCTTGCTTAGAATAATGGTTACTCTCATTGCTTTTCTGTATGTGTTGTTCTTGTTCAGTAGCAATTCACAGAAGGGTTTAGGCTGTTGCCTGTCAACATTTGCTTCCAACACTTTGCTCTCCTCAGAGAGATAATCTGGTCTTTCCATTGCCTCCTTCAGAGGACCTCTGGCCTCTCTTTTCTCACTCCAGGAGACCAAAAGCTGCTATTTGTAAACTTTGCACAACTCATGAGAGAAGCACGTCAGATTTGAGTGATGGATGAACCCCACGTGCTTGTACAACACTCAGCCCTTAAGTTAAAAAAGATCATCAAACAACTTCTGTTGGTTTTTGGTTGAGAAACCACCATTTCATCATTTCTGGCAGTTCCACCTGGTTGTGGCCTGAGCTAGTGGCAGCTCTTTTCTTCATGCTCCTTCTCTGGCTGCCTCTTCGTGGTTGCTTTCTACACAGAACAAACTGGGGAATGCCATGCTGGCCTTGGCCTTTTCCACGCCCTCATTCAAAATCCTGCTTCTGAAAAGCCACTCTGGGACAGTGACAATCATGTACTTTATTCCTGCTGAGATGTTAAGAGGACAAAAATCATCCACAGTTGTGTTTTAATTTAGAAAAGGGTGACATGAAATCAAATAAGGTCATTCAAAAGAATCTGAGAGGGCAACCAGGAGTTACATGCTTTGCATCCAAGTGTTTGAGGACACTACAGTAAGAATTAAATGTACCTCTCAAGAAATACTTGAAAAATGAAAAAATTATATCAGGATACCTAAACATAAGAGTAAGAAAGTATATAAAAGCATCCTGGAAAAGCAAGAAAATTGTAAAATTAGAAAGAAGAGAAACAGCCTAAAAATACATGAAGACAGTGAAAAGAGAAGAGAAATAACTTGAAAATAGTAATGAGCTCTGATTTGCCCATTGCCACAGCTGTGTCTTGTGATTTTAGCAGACTGGTTCATGCAAATGTCAGCTTGGTATGTGGTGCCTGTCATGAAGACAAAGGGAACATTAGCAATGAAAATGAGAGAATAAGCCAGAGAATCTCTCTGAGCTCCTGTGGAAATCCCAGATACATCCAGATGTTGAATACTTTGTGAAGTTCTGTTCCCCACAGCTCTAAAAAAGCAGTAGCTGTATTGGAAGATGTTAGGAGGAAAACACAAGGATAAAAGGAAGCATAAGGTATGTTTTATCCAAAGAACAACAGATTGAACTAGCTCTCTTCTGGCTGGAAAAGAGGCAGCCAAAGGGTGATATGGAGAAGATCCACAGAGTCATGAATAGGGATTGACTGTTAGTTTCTCTCCATATGAAAATAATGGGGCATCACATGAGGCTACAAAGAGTCAGGTTCAAAGGGAAGTGCTCTTCACTACTATACAATTAACATGGACAATCCCTTGCTGCAGGAGCTGCTGCGGATGCTGAAAGTTTACAGAGGTTCAAGAACCACTGGAACTAATGAATGGGAGAAGGCTCCATCAATGGCTATGAAATAACCGGTCCCAGCTTTGCCATAGGGAGTCTATAAAATGTTGGAGACTAGGAGAATGCCCAGGACAGAAGCCCTACAAGCTTGTCCTGTTCTTACTTCTCCTTCAGTAATCCACTGTTGGCAGCTGTCAAGGCAAAGATGTTGGGCTGGGTGGACCTTTGGTCCAAGTCTACCTGTGCATTCATCTCTCCTGCAGAAACCTTCCAGCCCAAGCCCTACCACCCTCAGCACCAGCCCTTCCAGTCCCCCTCTGCTCTGTGTGGGCAAGTCTGGGTGGAAAACCTGCATAAGTACCTTCTTCACACTCTGTCACTGACATGGAGCTCAGTGCTCAGAGTCACATAGAAGGCACTGCAAGGTTCCTTAGGTTCAAATATTGCAAATCTCATATGGCTTTCAGCTGGTGCTGTTAATCAGCATTTGAAGCCTTGGCACTTTGGTCTTCATATCATGGACTGGCCTAATTTCAGACGGGACCTGAAATATCTTTTTCCAAACCCCTGCCATGGACAGAGACAGCTTCCACTAGAACAGGTTGCTCCAAGTCTATCCAGCTTTGCTGAACATACCATTTTTATTCTTTGTCACTCTCATTATACATGTTCCCTCAACTATGTTCCACTGATGGGATAATAACTCTGTGTGTATATCTCAAGCAGCAGAACCTGGATCCTTGATGCCTTCCAGAGAGTTTGGGTACAGCACATGTTCTCAGCAGTTGTCTTCTCCTTATAACATCTGTATCTCAATAATAGTCAGATATTCCTGCATTTGAAATAAGAATTTCTCAACTTATTAGAGAATATGTATTTTTGAAGGTCTGCTGACACATTCCCCTTTCCTTGCTTAGGGAATGAATCAAGGTAACCTGCAAACATCAGATATTTTATCACCAAGAAAATCAGTTCATGTCAAATCATAGAATCATTTAAGTTGGAAAAGATACTTAAATCATCATTTGCAACCATAAGCATTTATCTTGAAACTAATAGGACTGAGACATCATACTATTGGGAAAAAAACACCAGCCATAATCCTATGGCCATCAGCTGAATTACACTACACTGCTAATTTAATGAAGCCCCTAAATGTGCCCTGAATGACCATAAGTATTTTGTGTCTTTTAGAAGGATATGGTTCCTTTAGAGATACCAGATTAATAAATAACCACTTCTGGGACATAAATTCTTACCCCAGCTAGGAGGTGTTAAGTCAAAAATCGCTTCAAACCCTTGCCAACCATACCATTTTAGATTGGATTTTTGGGCAAATTTCTTCATTGAAACATTGGTCAGGCACTAGCAGAGGCTGCTCAGGGCAGTGATGGAGTCCCCATCGCTGGAGGGGTTTTACAGCCCTGTGCATGTGGCACTTGGGGACATGGGTCCCTTGTACATTCCGGTAACCTTGGCAGTGCTAGGGGTATGGGTGGATTTGATGATCCCAGAGGTCCTTCCCAACCTAAACACTTCCATGTTTCTATGATTTGCGTTTTTAGGTCTTCTTGTTCAGCTAATGTCAAAGAAGGTATTTTGAGGTCCTGTAGTTTCTGTTTCAAACCATTAAGCGAGGGAATGCAGTGTGTCTGATGGAGCCCAGCACTGGGAATTCTGGCTCTTCTAGGGGCAGAAAGATGGTTTAGCTGACAGGCCTCAAGTGGGAAATGTGGGCTAATGTCCCAAAGGGCAGCTTGCAGAAACAACGGGCTTTGCAAAATCCACTTCTTCAGGTGCCAACAAGTCCTGGCCCCACTGTCTACAGGCCTGTTCCTTGGAATCCTGGTATCACATTCTTGATTTTGCAACCTGAAGGATTAATTGACATCTGTCTAATCTTTCTTCCCAAAAAGCCAAGTGCAAGATAAGGCAAGATGGGGATTCTACTGGCTTTAATCTGACTGGGACAGGCTGAGGGGAAGTTAAAGCCAGAGGGACTAGAGCATCTTGTCTGTTCTCCCAGCCTGACTTGAACAGAAGGCAAGCTATTTGCTCCAGTCCCTCTGAACTCTTCCCTCCAGATTTTGGTGGTTGTTATTAGAAGCAGCTTCTCTTCTCTTGACCTCTCATCCCTACTGTGTTTCAGTGGTCCTGGGTGGTTCATTGGGTCTAGTGAGCTGTGATGTACAGATCACACCAATGCAGACACCTGGGCAACTACTTCTGTCCATCCGAGGGATTTTCAATTTTAACTCCGTGGTCCTAAAATTCTGTAGGAAACATTGGTAAAAGAGTGTTGACTTCTACCTCAGCATAAGATCTTAAGCAGGATCTCAGCGTCTAGACACTACAGGACTCTGGTAGCTTATTGGTTATTCTAACCGTGTTCCTAAATGTGACTTCCCTGGCAGCACAAAGTTCTGCCAAAGGGTGAGAAGGACCCACTGCTAAATTTTTGACATCCAGGGTCTTTGGTTCCCGTTCCCAGATAAGGTTTCTTACGTGTTTTCCTGAGGTCATACCTAAGTTTTGCTGGAGCCGGAAATCCCCCGTGACCCTCAGACCTTCATAGATGGAGAGAGAGCTTTGTTTCCTCAGACGCTTATGTCAAGCAGAACATCTCCTTCCATCTGCCCAGGACCAAACCCCACAGGAGGCCTCTGTCCATTTTTATCATGAGCTGGGAGATAAAGAGGTACAGTGATACTGATAATTGCATAACATACTGTATCAGGAGATGTTGTGATAGTGCCCAAGTGTTGTGCCTCCAGCTGTCAGTAAATTCCATCAAAGGTCAAATTGTTCAATGGCCTCTCCAAAGGATGGCTCCATTCCTGTTGTCTGTATGGCTGTGAAGTTCCATAAAACTCTATACCATTGCTGATGCTTTCAAGAATGCTAGCAAATTACGCAGGCTGTGGCTTGCAGACTACTCTAAACTGCTTGAGATACTCCATCCACTTACTATGGAGAGAGAATTACTACATGGAGTTGCTTCCTGAATGTGTATGTGGATTGTCATATAGAGGAGAAAAGGAGATAAAGGGATAGTAATTGGGCGATTTGGAGATGTAGAAGTTCACATGAACTACTCTCTCTGCTTCCACTGGAGTCTTGTTCTTTGGGGTGAATTGTCAGCCCACAGTGGAGGGTGTGTCCCTGTTTCCTGTTCAGAACACATACGCATGGAAGTGTGCATCCCAAGGAACACTGCTTAATGCTGGGAACGTTTTCCTTTTTCCACGGCAGGACTGGGACTGCCGTGACTTCTGAAGTGAGAGGAAAAAAAGGTAGAATGAAACTGGTGGTATTTTTGGGTGACCATAGTGCTTTGAGCAAACAAGATGAATGCAGGGAGTGAGGCCGATGTTTCCATGAAGACAAACTTCCTTGTGTTTGTTTAATTCTGTTGACCATGTTGAGAACTTCAAGAGATTTTTAATACCTTCTAAACTGCAGCTAAGCATCTCTGTGAACATGGGCTTAAGGAGGTAGGCTGGAAAACTGGGGGTGTTTTGGAAGTATTCCTTTGCTTCCCTGAAAAATCCTGTGGAACCCAGCTGAAAGCTGCTGAATCTTAAGACCTTTGAAAAAAAACCTTTTTTTGGATGTATGCATTTTAGCACAGATTTGAAGGACAATTTTGTATTGTCTGTGTCCTGGTGGAGGGGTCACGTTGCCTGGAGAGGTCATTGATGGTTTGGCTGCCTCGTGGCCATGCAAACCAGTCCATAGTTTGGGTGTTTGTTACGGATTTCCTTTAATCCAGTCTGGCAATTCCTCTGATCTTCGATCTCCTCATCTTAATTGTACCCAGAGGTTCACATCTGACCTTTTGACCATGATATCAGTTCTGGCAGCCTATGTTAATTTGTTATTTCATCATGATATTGTCCTTTCATTGACCTTTGGTTGTTTTCAGAGTCAGTGCTTTCACAAGTACAAGTCACTCATCCTCTGTATTTTCTGAGCTCTTTGTTCTTGGATTATATTGTTGTCTGAGACTCTGTCTGGTCACACTAAAATTTGCATTTCTCATGTGGAAGGGACATCAGAGCTGGTGGCAAGTTGTGTTTTTGGCATTATTTATGATGGTGCAAGACTTGGTGTTTGTTATCTGCAGTGAGATGAACTAATCTAAGTTCCTCCATTTGACTGACTTTTCCGGTCAAATAGGTAGTTATTAAATGATTAAACTTAATTGATTAAAGGAGGGTGAAGCAAGCAGAACAGTGTATGAGCATCTCAAGTGCATTTCTCATTTATTCTCCACCTGTGAAACTTCAGTGTGTAGAGTCTTGCCCACAGAAATGTTTGAAACCTGACTCTTAGGTGTAGCTGAATTATTCATTAAGCAAATCCCTACCAAACTCCATTTTCTATCTCCAGTTGTGAAATGAAACATCTTGGGGTAAAAAATGAACTGAAACATCCTGTTTATCAAATGTTTCTGTAGAACTTTTTCTGTTAGGCAAAGTCCAGTTCAGTGATCACCCAGTGAGCTCTGGTGGAGGGCGAGAACTCTGAGTTTTAAAGTAATTTCTTTTTCATCTTTAAATTTGGATATTCAGTTATGTTTTGCCAGAGTTCAGAGTAACTTGTGGAACTGAACTGTCTTTCAGATATATTTACAGGGAAAATGTATGTGCCATTTCCACTCAGACTGCACCTGTAAGCTGAGATCTTTGGGGTTTCTCTGAGCTTCACTGGTTTGTTTTGCTTTGTTTCCAACTATGTTTTAACAAGATAAGTATCTCTCCGTATTTTCCGTCTTTCAGTAATTGCCTTCTCTGGTGATCCATTTCCTGTGCTCTTCTGTTCAGGTATCAAGACCTCTGTTCACAGCCCACATACTCCGTGCATAGAGCCCTCACTTAATCGTATTATTATCTCAGGTAATCCATTAAAAGCTCCTCAGAGTAGCAAATGGAACAAAAAAAAGTACTTATTTCTCTCAAGTCCCTTCCCAAAGACACAACCCTTGTAAACAGAGCTGCTGACCAGATGCTTGGAAATTTGACATCATCAGCCACTGAGGTGGGAATTGAGCTTCTTTCAGGTTTCCAGAATTCTTTCACTGAAATAATTTAGCCCCCGAAAATTCAATCCAGTTGTTATCAACTCAGTGTTTGCCACTGTTCAGACGTGCTGCAGAGCAATAAAGAAAAAGACATGGCTTTGAGTATATGTAAGATTCAAACCATAAAGCGATTTGTAACAAAAACACAATAATTGAGGTTCTACATCAAAGAAATAAGGAAACAACTCTGTCTCTTGAAGCCAGATGTGATGTGTTCTCTTAAAAGGATCTGACAAAGTGTTCAGGTCTGTTCTGCATCCTCAGAGCTCATGTTCACGATCTTGCTTGATAAAAATCCTGGGTAACTGTGATGCAATCTCCTCAGGAAGCAGAGGGATGGCTGCCTTGCAGGAACATGGGAATGCAATGTACTTTTACCTGCAATTGACTGGAAGTTCAGGCTCAAATGAGAAATCAAGGTTGTAAATTCAGATAACTGAACAAAAGTCAAGTTGATAATTCTTTTTCTCCTTCTTACTGCCTGGCTATATTGTTTCAGTCTTAGTGGGACAGTGTTGGGTCAGTGTTTGTGTTGGTGTGATCCTGCCTGGAGCCAAGCAGACACAGATTGTTGTGCTCCTCTTCATGCTCCAGAGGCATCCAGGGGACTCACAGATGTGCTGCAGAGGGTGGTGAGCGAGGCTGAGCCGAGCCAGTCCCAGGGTGGCAGGACAGCAACCGCACTGCCTCTCTTGAGGAGCCTCTCCCAGAGATACCCACAATAAACCCAGCCTTGCTAAACTGCCTGATCAGTTTAGTTACTTGACCTCAAAGTGTGAAGCCAGGTTTAAAGGCGGTATGAAAGCCTGAGCCAAGAGTTTAATTCTGTATCAGCTCTGCTGCCTTTTTTTTTTTCAGCAATAATAAACCAACAGTAATCAANGTGACCTAATTGTGGCCTTCCAGCACCTGAGAGGAACTGACAAGGAGGGTGGAGAGAGACGATTAATGAAGGCCTGGAGTGACAGGACAAGGGGGAATGGCTGCCCAGTGCCAGTGGGCAGGGTTGGATGGGGTATGGGGAAGGAATTGTTCCCTGACAGTGGTAAGGCCCTGGTGCAAGGTGCTCAGAGAAGCTGTGGCGGCTCCTGGATCCCTGGCAGTGTCCAAGGCCAGGCTGGACGGGGCTTGGAGCAGCCTGGGACAGTGGAAGATGTCCCTGCCCATGGCAGGTGTTTGGAACTGGATGAGCTTTAAGGTCCCTCCAATCCAAACCATTCTGAGATTCTGTGATTCCATGATATTAGATAATGTTGAACTTCTCCCAGCAGTGCTCTGAGGTCCCTTCTTCTATAAGTTGTTCTGTCCTTATCTCCTTAGGGTCAGGATTTTTGTACAGACTAGAGACTTGCTTTGCTGGTTTTAAAATAATAATTTTTCTTACTTTTATTGGAGAACATGAAGCCAAAGGTGCCGTTACTTAGAAGTAAGAAAAAGATTTACCTAGAAGTGAAAAATAAGATCTGAGATGGTGCTTCTTTCTTTAGGGAATCCAATCTCTGCTGTTAGACTTGACCTCTCCAAAAGGCTGTTCTTTGTGCAGAGGAGTTTTACCTCTTTGGTGGAAAGTCACTGGAAAGGACTGGGACTTCTTGAGTCAACTGCTTGAACACAAGTGTGAGTGTCTGTCACAGGGCAGAGAAGCCATGCAGGGGCCCGGGGGTTCTGGGGTTTTCTCAGAAGGGAGATGGGGTGAAGCAGCTCAGCAGGTATGGGCTACACGTGGACAGAGTGAACATGGCAGGTGCTTGGAGTCAGGAGAGAAAGCCCAGTAGAAGAAAAAGATCAAGGTGGGTCCATCCTCCCAAAACCCCAGCATCAGGAGCTTTGGGGTCATCCAGGCTGGAAATGACAGGCAGGATACTTGGATTTTACCTGGAACAGATCTTGCCCCATGGTTTTCTGGATCTTTTATATATCTTCACATCATCTGTCATCAGGGAGTGTCACTCTGAGCCTGTGAGAAAAACTCTTCTTATTTTACACCTTTTCCTTGGAAAAAGTCACCTTGAGGTGACACCTTCCTCTTTGAATTATGAAGAATAGTGAATAATTAATCTGTATTTGCATCATTTCCAATATTCACAACTTTCCAAGGCACCATCCTCTTCTGGGTGGAGCATCCTGGGCTCCTCTTACACACGTATTTCCCACCTTTTTGCTACCTGTCGATTTTTGCTACCTGTGCCCTTTTTCATATTTTCCTATATTGAGACAGAGTTACCATTGCCAGATGGATTGTTGGGCTTTAAGTGTGCTATGGGCAGCATTTCCCAGTCTTTTTTTCCCATAAATTTCTAACTTTATATTTTTTATTAGGTAGGGCAGGAATATATATATATAGAGGAAAAATATATACAGTGCCCACCAACAGTGTGATGCTTTCAGAAGGTGTTCCAGAATGATTCCAGGATTTCCCCCGAGTTTAATGAGCTATTTTAAAGTCTGTATCCTTGTCTTTACTGCTCAAATGATTGTTCCCAGGCACATCCCTTTGTCCTCACTGGTGCTGAATTTCTCCTCTCCCGGCCATTTCGGCAGCAGATATACACAGGGCTGATACCAACTCCTTGCTCAAGAGGACTTGCTCCTCTTTTTCCCTAACTACTGCTTTCCCCTCTCCTACGTTCTGTGCCATAACTCATGTGCTCATGTGCTGTGACCCCAGTCCATGTGAGACCCTTTCCCAAACTTGTCCAACTCATTTACAACTGCAGCAAATGCTCAGTTTTACTTGCTGGGTTCATTTTCTGATATTTTCATGAGCTGAATGAGCTCATGGGGGAGTCAAGGGCAGAGTGAGTAGTGGGGAATGTGTGGCTAGGAGCATGGGAGGAGGTGGGAACTGTTGGCATCGTGTTGCTCAATAAACCATCCACTGGGTAGCCTGAGATCCTTCATGCAAGTCTTCCCAGTCAGTCTGAGATTGGATAATTTGGATTTCAAGACATGGATAACTCAAAAAATTACTGTTTAATCTGCAAATTTTGTCACCTCATTAATTTACCCTTACCCAAGTAATTTATGACCATGCAGAAATGCTCTGCATGGCAACTTCCTGACTTCCTCTGTGGTGCACCATCATGCAAACAATTAATGGAGCTTTTTTTTTCAAATATTTTTTGAGTGCATCTTTCATTCCCTGAGTTATTACAGAGACTCACTAATATGCATCCTGCTTCTAATTTGTTGAAAAAGGCCTTATTGTTTGTATGGGAGACCCTGGCATTTGTATGGGAGACTTTTGACCAGTCTCCTTAACTTGCCAGAATTACAGTCTTTGCTGTTCTCATCCTTTGGATTCAAGTTCCACTTTTCAAAGATTTCCTTTTCTTTCTGGTCTTCTTTCATTTATCATTTACTGTTTGGTTTGGAGCTCAACGGTGTAAATTTACTCCAAGTCTCTCTCAATACTTTTGGTATAACCCAAAACCATTTTCCCTTTTCATTTGCTTTCTAAAATGTTTTTCCAACTTTTTTCCTTGTTTTTAGACTTTTAATGGTTTGAGAATGTTTTTAAAATTTATTTATTTATTTTTCTTTTCTACAAGTAGGGGAATTCGAATATATCATAGGCACTATTAGAGAAATAATCTGTCTTTAACTCCAACCCCCCTGTGCACTTACTTTGGAGGTTGCTCCAAACTTTTCCATAAAGAAGTTGATAAAGGTACCAAAATCTCTCTTTTGATCAGACTTCAATACAACATTTGCCTTGCTAGTATGGCCATGATTGAAGTCTTCCATTAATTATGGGCTGCCCAGGGAGGTTTGGAGTCCCCATCCCTGGAGGTGTCCAAAGAAGGCCTGGACATGGCACTCAGTGCTCTGGGCTGGGGACAAGGTGGAGATCGGGCACAGCTTACACTCAATGGTCTTGAAGATTTTTTCCAACCCCAGTGATTGTGGGATTCTGTGGTTAATACTGTGCTTTTCTACTTTTGTAACCTCTCTCACTTGCCTTTGCATTTCCTGGTCTCTGGCATCACCATAGAGAGGTCATCAGTTGGTAGCTTTAGTATTTTTTTTCCGTACTGGTGCGGAATTTCAACCTATAGATCTTTGAAACTGTTTCGTGCAATTAAATATATTTTAGTGCAGCCCACTGTATTAATCCTGTATCTCTGTTATTACAACAACGTCTGAATTAACTTCTTTACCTTGAATTTCCCAGGTGCTTATGAAATTAATTTTGTAATTTGAAAGTAGGCAATTTGTTTTACCCATCCTAACTTCAGGCTTGGGTTTTGTGTTTGCAGTACAGGTAAATATTTATATATATTTATACATACGATGTCTATCTGTATATATGTACACATATAGATATACACACACATATGTGATATACATTTATTCATCAAACCAGAAAAGTTTGGTTTGGGAGGGACCTTAAAGATCATCCAGTTCCAACCTCTGCCATGGGCAGGGACATCTTCCACTATCCAAATTGCTCCAAGCCTCACCCAGCCTGGCCTGGAACACTTGCAGGGATTATTGATACCCAGAGCATTCTTGCGTGTGGTATCAGTGCACTATTCATTTTTTTAGGTGCAGGAACTAAAAGACGAATTTTAACCCCAGATACGAGCTACAAATACATAAAACCTGACTTGCAAAATGACTTTAGGGACCTGAGGGACTTTAGGACCCCTGTGGTGTGGGGGTGCTGCTGGAATGAGGCACATTGGGAGCTCCGGTGCCTTGGAAAGCACGGTGGGTTGGGAAAGGCTCCCTGGAGTGCCTGGCCCAGAACTGGAACCGGGCACAGACAGAGGCAGCGATGGAACATCTGCAGTGCTTGATCTCGGCAAACGTTCATCAAAGTCTCAGCAGGCAACAAGTTTCCTCTTGTTTGTGTCCTGGTTGGATCTCGCTCACAGACAGCACACTCTAATCCTCATCTTCCCTTACCATCCTTCACTCCAGCAGCAGCTTTCCTGAGCCTCAGGCACCACAAGCTCTGACTCATTTACTTAATATTCCTCTAATGAAACTGCCCAGAGCTCTGGACCTATTCTCCTCTGAAACAATCCTTCTCCTCCCTATTTTTCCACACCCTTCACTTTCTTCTCAGCTCCCGTCACAGTCTTAATCAGACTTTAGCTGAGCTCCCCTGTGCTCCCTTCTATTCCCTGCCTGACCCCTCATACTCTGATAGCCTAGGGAGGGTGTGAGTGGCAGTGGAGGGGCCAGGCGACCTTAAGAGTAAAGCCAGGAGGGCGAGAATCATACAGGAGTTTCTTCAGCCATGGTGCAGTGGAGAGAGAAGAATGGACATCCCGGTGTCCTCCCCACCCTGGATTTGGAGCAGGACCCTGGGTAGCTGGAAGCTGCACTGATTCCAGGGCATCCTTCACTGTGGCAGGGTAGCTGAGACAAGCACAGATGCTCCTTCCAGACAGGATGGGAATGGCAGAAAAGGCTGAGAATGAGAAATCTCCCCCAGAGCTGTCTGTTTTGGTTGGGTGGGCTGGAGGGCACTGGAATGAGCAGAGCCCCAAGCCAGGGGCTGCCACCAGAGTCAGCCAGACAGCAGCTGATGGAAATTCTTGCCCAGCCTTGTTGAGGACCATGTTACCATGGTAATTCAAAGATAACAAGTTGGTAGCATTCTGGAGTCCTGATCTCTTGATTTCAGGACCTGAAATCCCAGGTAGCAGCACCAGACTGCTCCAGGGAAGCTGGCTGAGATGATTTTTCTCTTTTTGTGGAATCTGCGTCTTCCAGGATCTACCTGAGACACCTCCCAGGCATCCTCTGGAGTCTTTTCCTATCTCGTCCAGGCAGCTGATATCCCAGGTACCATCTCCCAGAGTCTTTTCATCTCTGATTTAGGCAGTGGATATTCTGGGTAGCAATCCCAGACTCCTCCGAGGAAGTAATCTGAAATGATTTTTCTCCATTCATGGAAACCTCATCTTCCAGGATGCACCAGGTATCTCCAGGTGTCTTTTCACATCTCCTCTTGGGAGCTGAGATCCCAGGTAGCAGCCCCAGACTCCTCCCAGGAGGCACCCAAGGGACTCTTTTGAAGGAAAACGTATGTTCTGGGATCCACCTGAGCCCCTTCTCAAGCATTTCCTGAAGTCTTGGTCTCTGATTTCAGGGACTGAGATCCCACACAGCTCCAGGGAAGCTTCCCAAAATGTTTTTGCTCTTTTGGTAGTAGCTCTCTGTTCTGGGCTCTAGTTGAAAACCCTCAAATATCTGCAGGGAGGGCTCCAAGCAGGGCCCAGGCTCTGCTCTGGGGGCCCAGCAGTGGCACCAGAGCAACGGGCAGAGACTGAGCCCAGCAATTCCCCCTGCACAGGAGGCACAACTCCTGTCCTGGGCAGTGCCCAGCCCTGAGCAGGCTGCCCAGGGAGGGGCTGGAGTCTCCTCAGCACAGATATTCCAGAGCCCTCTGGACACAATGGTGTGTCCTGTGCTCTGGGATGGTCCTGCCTGAGCAGGGAGGTGGCACCAGTGACCCTCTGTGCTCCCTTCCAGCCTGACCCACTCCGGTAATCTGTGGGATAAAGGGACCTTCAGCACACATTCACTGGCAATGCTGAGGTCCAGGAATGGGGAGTTTCACCTCCTTCCTCCCTTCCCCAGGTCCACTGACTTTGCCTCCTCCCTGCTCAGACGTTGGCAGTAAGTGCTGGGAGCAGCCCTTTGTATATTTTATATAAATATCAGTAGTGGAAGCACACTGCATGAGAGGCTGTGCTGGGAGAAAGAAAACATAGGGGTAACCAACACATCCATGGGTTTTCCTGGATGTAGGACACAAATGGTGCTGGAATGGATCTGCTGCAGTTGGACTGCTCAGGGATAGCGCAGCTGAGTCTGGAGATGGCTTGTGGTATTACCTGTACTAGGATGCAGAGACTGTCAGGGGGATTTCAAACCATTCTGCATTGTTGGTGTTTCGGTTTTTTTCTCTGTATTTGTTATTTTACTGAATCTAAAGGACTTGGAAGGACTTTGGTCCTCTTCAGAAGCAGATGGGGCTGATCCAGAGCAGGACTGGCTGCCCAAGGAATGATGTTTCTTCCTAGGGCTGGAAAACATGAAACCTGTGGACATTGCTTCTCAAACTCAGTGTTGATAGGCAGATTCCTTGCTCCTAAGGAACATGTCCTGTCCATCTTCAGGATGTCTTTTTAAAAGTGTTGCTATGGCATCTGCAGAATGGCTGCATCCAGGGCAGAGGATTTGGTGGGGTATTGGTAAATATTAAATAATAGGAGAGTGGATGTTCCTGCCCAGATCTGGGGTTGATGTGTGGAGAAATTCTTCTCCTGAGCAGCTCTGAAGGATGCACAGGGTGGTTATGAGCAGCAGGAGAGAAGGATTCGGGTTTGGGTGGATGATGGGGCTGCACGTGGGGTAGGTGGATAGGGGGGTGATGGGTCAGAGCTTTGGCTCTGGAGAAGGGGATTAGTGGGGTGAGGAGGACAAGGTCTGTCCAGGGGTACAAATGGGAGGAGCGGAGCCATCTCCCGTGCTTGAGCTGGAGGCTAGTCCCGAGCAAGGCAAGGCGGGCTGGTGAGTGTTGTTGGAGCTGTACACACAGAACTCTCCTGCTCCTGCAGCCTGTACAGACAGGTCTGTCCTCCTCAAAGGAGGGATCGGATTCTTGCCCTCCGGGGGTTTCCAGCCAGCTTGAAGTTCAGAGGAGTCCTTTCTTTCTCCTGCTGTTCACACCCTGCAAAGAATTTTGTATCAACAAAAGAAATTGTTTTATAATCAACTTGATGTTCATCCCCAGTTCTGGGCAATGAAAGGGGTTTTGAAGGAAATGGAGCCTGGAGGTTGTAGAAGCTGAGGGCAGCAGACAGTGGCACAGCCCAACTGAGATGGGGTGGAAGAATTTTGGGGACACTCCAGAGCCAGTGAAACTCTAGGGTGCATCTCTGGGAGTGGGAGCAATTGGAGAAAATGCAAACAAAGGAATAATCCATGGAAAGAAAGCACTGGGGGATCCCCTGTGTGTGCTGTGGTAGACTGAGAAGACTTGTACTCCTGCAACTTTTCTGGCTGGATTTAAAGTCTCTTGGGTGCTCCATGGCATGAAGGTCTCTGAAATGTTGATTGTAGCTCAGGTGGTACTTCAGCCAATATGACCATGTCAAACTCAGGAGAATTTTCTCTGAACACTGTTTGTTATTATTCCAGGGAAAACCAGTTCTGTTAAAACCCTACTGGATGGCAGCCCTGTTGTGAACCTTCTCAGGTCAGGCTGGGCAGAAGAACTGTTTTGAATTATCTGACCATGCTTCAGGCTTTTGGAAAGCAGCTGTTGTGTCCCTTTGCAGTACACATGTCCCTGCCTGGGTCTGCAATTGTGGAGTCAATATTTTTTAGAGAAAGATGGAAACATGGGCTGCCTCAGGAGCTGGACTTGGTTACCTGACTGGTTTTCTTGGCTTCCATGAATGTGTCCAGAGGCCAGTGAGTTTAGAAAGAAATTTTTTGGTGCTTACAATAGGCGATTTTTAAATGTCAAAATTAAAAGTACTTTTTCTTAGTGAAAAAAAAAAATCACCACCAAACCATCCCAAGCTGACTGGGCACGAAACTGCCTGAGTAGCTGAGCTGAATCTATGGCATCTTCTGGAAGATTTTTTTAGTTTTCCATGGAAGTTGGAGTGTCTGATGGCACTGGAAGCTGTGAGGATGGATCAGCCTCCAGGATATTAACCATGGAGATGGCTCTCAGCATTTGCCAGAGGTGCTTTGACAGCCTGGGGAGCAGATGGCACATGGATTCATCCGCCCCATTGCCCACCGAGCTGGTGAGTTTGGCTGGGGGTGAGGGAATTTGATAACAAAATTATCAAATTTTGTACAAAAAGTTGTACAAAATTTGGTAATTGTACAAAAAGCAGCATCTCTGCAGATTTCCAAAGCATGAGAAACAGCCATCCCAGGACAGATCTCTGGGAAAAGCAACAGTATTTGGGAATTCCCCAGCTCTCAGTACCAGAAGTGATTGATGGGAGCTGGGAGGTTCTGGGGTTGGTACATGAGCAGTGGTGTTTGGGCTGTCAGGCTGCCCACTCTGTGAGGGGAGCTGTGATGAACAGCAGTGTCGGAGAGCGGACATCAGGGATTCATCCCAGAGGTGAGGTGAGAGGGAGCTCAGGCCAAGAAGAGCGGGAAGGAGGGTCCGTGCTGCTCTCGGTCTCGATTCCCAAGGAAGGTCACTTCCAGCCTATTTCTTGGTATTAGAGGAGGATTTGAATGCTCCTGCAGGAAAAGTGCCACCCTCATTATGCCCCAGCAGTTTGTCCAAGTTGACCTCAGTGGTTTCCTGCCAAAAGTACCTGTGAACAATAATGACTTGTTAATGATTTATCCCTGTGTTTTCAAGTGCTGCACTGATTCTGAATACCGCAGCAACCATTCGGGCAGGCTCTTAAGGTTTTGGCTACAATGGCTTTTTGTCCTTCCCCTGAGAGACAGGGATGCCAGTTGCATGAGGGAACCAAGGGCTCAGTGTACTGGGCAGTGTAAATGCACATTGTTCCGTGTGACTTTAGGGAATATTGGTGGGAAAAGCAACTGCATTGTATCAGGAGAGAAATCGACTGCTTTATAATGAAGGATTGTCCCTTGCAGAGTCGTGAGCAGACACCAGCAGGTTCCCCATGGTGCCTGCAAGGCACAGCTGTACAAAGAGTATGCTCTTTGCAAAGAGCTGTAAATCCATGTTGCATGGACCTGGTGTGGCTCTGGACATAGGATTCAGCACAAAGCTTTCTCCTTTCCTGAGTGATGGGCACCTGCCATGTACCCAGGCCATCAGGGCAAGACTGTGGAGGTTTTATGGCATAGAGGGGTGAGGTACCACACCAAAAAGCTCTTTCCTGTGCTTCCAGCATGGCTGTGCAAAAAACCTGCCTCAGCCATCCTGCCTTGGGAGCAGGAGCACCACAAGATGAAAAGCAGCAGATAGAGAGGGAGAATCTGTGATTGGAACAACCACCTCTGCCCTGCAGAACCAGGAAAAAAGGCAATGGAACCAGAGTCTGCATGAGTGAACTCAAGGTGTACATGGCTCATTTTACACAACAAAGTACAGTTTCAGTGCTGGGCAGCAGCAGAAGTTTCAGGCAACGCTTGACTCTCCCAGTGGCCTTTGTCTGGCAGGGGCCAGTGTCATTGTTAAGAAAAAAGCTGAAAAATGCAGAATTGGCAGGTGCCAAAAGAGACTCCATCAGTCATGCCTCCTCCTCTGCAGGAACCAGGGATGAGAGCAGGAGACCTCCCTCCAGTAATCAGGAGGACTTGCTCCTTTCTGAACTTCTTTTAGTCTCAACTACTGTGCCTCCAGATATCCTATTATCCCAGCACTCATCCTCCTCTGTACCCTCTCCAGGATGGTGAGGGCTGGATGATCCAGTATAGGTGATGTCACAACTCACCTCCTTTCACTGCTCCAAACAAATGGGCTGTGAGTGGCTCCCTTCCCATTCCTTGGAGTAAAACAGCTGGTAGAACTCAGTCATTTCAAAGGAATGTTTGATCAAATTACTGGGGCCCTTGAATGAAGACAGTGGGTAGAGCATCCACTGGATCTCACTGTGTTGAGCAGGGACGTTATTTCACTTCCTGCCCTGTTCGTCCTTCATCCTGCATGTTCACTGCTCTGTGCTGCTCTGGACACGGCAGCAGAGATGCCTGAAAATGGAAATTTCTCCACATTTTTGGCCTCAGTCTGTTGAGGCCTGTGGCAAGACCCCTGTCACTAAGAACTTCCACACAGAGACTTTGCCCTTTGGTGATGAGTGCTGGAGTCTCCAGAGGCTCCCAACAGGCTGAAACCAAGTGAAGAGTTTCACGCTTACCTGCTTCAAGCTCCTTTCAGTATGACAGCTCAGCACTTTGAACACCTGTGACACCATGGAGCCACCTGGTGTCCCTGACCATGGCAGAGGGTGGAATGAGATGGTCTCCAAGGTCCCATCCAACCCAGACCATTCTGGGATTTCTGTGATCTTCAGTGTCTGGAGTCCCCCAGGATGCAGCAAGGATGATAACAGAGTTCACTCTTGGAAGTTTCCTGTGAAATTATCTTCAGTCCAAGCAAGGGTATTTTATTGACTTCTCTGAAATCCTTTGTTGAGATCAATTACAGGGAATGTTGTGGAACAAGTATAAACAGGCTAAAAGGAAGAAGACATGTTTGTGAAATCCTTCAGGCTGTTCACCAGCTGGCTCTGGGTACAACTCCCAGATCAGTAACTGCAGTAATGCTGGGAAGGTGTCCCAGGTGGAACACCAAGTGGAAAACCTGGTGTCTGCTGGCTTGTGGTAGTCCGGTCACAGATTACCAGAATCCCAGAATGGTCAGGCTGGAAGGGGCCACTGTGGGTCACCTGGTCCCACCTCCCTGCTCAGCAGGATCATCCCAGAGCACAGGGCACAGGTTTGTGTCCAGATGGGTCTGGAATAGCTCCACCCCTTCACTGGGCAGCCTGTTCAGGCCTCGGGCACTGCTCAGGGAAGAAGTTCTGCCTCATATTCAGGTGGAACTTCCTGGGCATCAGTTCCTGCCCAGGTCACAGGGTTATGTCAATTTTGAGTCTGACCCCGTGGGCCTGTGCTGAAAGTCTTGTTTCTGCTCAGCATCTGAAGATGTCAGTGAAAGAAATTTTCAGGCTATTTCACTTTTTCTGTTTAAACTGGTGCAGCCCAGGTGTTGTGTTGTGTGGCCTCAAGAAGAGCAGTGAGTGTAGGTTGGAAGTGAGGCCAGGAGTGCCACCCAGGCACCCCATCTTTGGTGCCTCCTGTAGCAGCAGATGAGCTCAGCATCCCCAGGAGCCCGGAGCTGCATTCTCGGCATTCCTGCAGCTCCTTAGATGTCAGTGATGTCATCAGAGCAGCCAGGGAATTGCAGATCCCAGAGGGCCTGAACTCATGTCTTAGCAAGTAAGCGTAGGAGGAACCAATTTCTGTTGTGTACTGCATTGTACCAGCAAGTTTCATTGAATCAAATCACAGCAAATGTATTTGCATCTACATTTCTGTCTTCTGTGAATACAACAATGTCCAATAAGAGAGACTCGTGTCCTCCACCAGCCACTTGCTCATCTGTACTACAGAAAACTACATCTGAGCAATAAAACAGCAGGAAGCCAGTGCAGAGTGAGATTGAAAAGCAAAGAATTTATTTCTTTATTATTCCTGTTAAATCTTTGTCCTTGTGCCCAGGACCTCCTGACATAAAACATTTCAAGACAGAACTGGCATGGAGTGAAGCATCAGCCCTTGTCTGGAAAGCATTCCTTGGAAACTACATTCCTTATCAGCCTGTGAAAGAGATGCGTTTGCAATTTTTTTTGTGCAGGACAAAATAGCTTGTTTTAGGAACACAGGAGCAAAATTTTAATTACAGTTTCATAGAGTTTTTATCACCTGGCGTTTTGTACCAAGAGCTTTGGGATGATGGCAAACCAGTACTGTGCAGACTCTTGGTAGGCATGGGATGCATCAGTTCCTGCTCCTGGTGTAGCTGGGAGTTTGGAACTGTGGGATGGACTGAAGCAGCACTTTTTTAACAACGGTTTGGTGGTACATTGAAGCCATGATGACATAGTCTGCACATGAATGGTATTAAATAGCATTTCACAGCCTGAAGTTTTAGTGGTGAGGGAGACTGATGGGCCATGAGACACATATCTATCTGAAATGAAAATCTTAATTTTTTTTTTCTAGTTCTGTTTAGGAAGTTGCCTCTGACAGGACCTTCCAGGGCAGAGCATGTTGCAGAGATTAAATTCTGCTCTCGCTGAGTCTCCCCAGGTGGCTGTGGGTTCAGGACCGTGGGTACTACGGACCATCCTCTGCAGCTGCAGAATTTCCTGCTTGGAAGCGGAGTTTGCTCTGCAGCCTCAGTGCTGCTTGAATGTGGCTCTGTGTTACTCAGCCGTAATTAGAGCAGCTTGCCAGGTCTTTATTTCATCCCTTCGTTTCAACGGGATTTCCAGACCTGGTGCAATTTGCCCCAGAGAGCTGGAGCTTGTTTTCGAGCCTAAATCTAGCCATACCTTATACCTACACCTGCATTTCTCCAGCTACAAATAACAATGGAAGTGATTTTATCTAATCTCCCACCACCTGGTTTGTTCTTGTCCTCATTAGGCATGAGGGTATTGAAAATGCTTTTGGCAGGAGGAGCTTTAAGCTGCATAACCAGCAGCATTAACATAACCACCTAGGCTATGTGTATGGATAGCAGTGACCTCATTCAGGGAGGGAAACCTGGACAGCCAGAGCTCGTGGGTTGTGTAGTGTCCTCTATGAAGGCCTGGAAGCCAGCACAGCAAAGCCGTGGCTGATGTCCTGCAGGGAAGGGCCCAGCCACGTGCGGCCCTGGGCTCGGGGTGGGGGGGGAGGGGCTTCAGGGAGCCCTCGGGTCTCCCTGTGTCTCTACGTGACTTGGCACCCGGATCCTGGGACACCTCTCCAGAGCAGATCTATCTTGGGTTTCACGACGGAGCACCCAAGGCCCCTCCTCTACGCCAGCATTTCGGCTCTGTGCTTTGGAAGGACTCCAGGCCAGCAGTGAAGGGCTCTTTGATAATATCTGACGGGCGGGTAAGAATTTTGGTCAGCAGCCAAGGTACACATTGCCTGTAATCGTTAACTCAGTCTGTAAACAGTTCAAACGGCACTGAAGAGGCCGTCAGTTATTACATTAGAGAGA
>VWYN01012324.1:0-30190 GCA_013400075.1 Hippolais icterina | reverse complement strand
CGTCATCCCCCGGCGCCAGCCGGGAACTGGCTGCTCCACCCCAAACCGATCCTCCTGCCGGCGGCTTTTCCCTGGGGTGACTCTTCCATTGCAAGCCCATCTCCTGCCTGCGGCGTTTGCCTGGTGAGAACAGCTCCATGTGCCCAATCCTAGCAAACAGTTCATCCATGAACAGGTAAAGCTTCCCTGAACCGTTTCTGTTTCCTCCAGAAATGGCCACAGTGGTGGTTCAGGGCCACATCAGTGTCCTGACATTTCCAGGCAACAGTGCTGCTGAGCTTCATCTTCAGGAGAGTTTTAAAGAATTTCCCAGTCCACATCAACCTCTGGAGAGCCCTTTGGTCTCTTTCCAGGAGCTGTTCAGCCCTCCTGGAGATGTGTGATGCTTCAGAAGAAGTTGTTGCTTAATTTGCCCCAAAAGGAGTTTTCTTGTCAGTCTTTGCTCTTCTAGCTTTGCTTTCTCCTTTCTAGAAGATCAAGAATGCTCTTTCTGGCATGACTTGTCATGGTTTTAACTTGAAACCCATTGTAAAAAGCTGGTGGTTGAGGAGAAGTACCCAGTGGCTGCAGTAAAGCAATACGGGCTCAGGTGAGTATCTGTATGTGGCCCATCACTGCAGAGCTGCTTTCAGGGTCAGAGCTGTCTCAGGTGTTTCATGGACCAGTTATGGGAGTAATCATGTGTTTGTGCCACCCCTGAGCTGGTCCCAAGAGACCTCTGTGCTTGGAGAGGTGAGAGGGCTGCCAGCACAGCTTGGGCTTTGCCAGTGCTTCAAGGGGTGCAGAGAGACAAGACCTGGGTGAATTCTGTGGGACAGCTTTAACCTCCCAGCTACTGCCAGCACAGTACAGAGGGTCATGTCAAAGAGAGTCTTCAAGGACAGAGATAGCTCCAGAGTGAGGACAGGCTGGAGCCTCCAAGGTGTGTGAGGTGAGCAGGTCAGCCTGGGTTGAATGCTCTCCATGGGATTTGGGATCCAGACTGCCTGCAGAGTGCTTGAGGCAGAGGAGCATGAGCTGTTCTCCCTTGCCTTTACTTTCATTGAGTGCTGTGAGTCAGGACTGACCACACTCCTTTTGCCTTTGATACTCCAACATGGATGTGTGAAGCAGAGACAGTTTACCCAGACATTGTTACGGAACTTTGCCAGAGGTTTCCTTGCCAGTCCATACAATCCTCATGGTGGCTGTGCCAACAGAAGTGGCACTTGCTTCCCTCATGTGGGACTTCTCTGCAGGAGAGCAAACTTCAGCAGAGCTGTCAGTGAGGGGCATTTGAGAGTTTTCTCCAGCCCCATGGGAATAATTTAGGTTGGTAAAGCCTTCCAGGACCATCAAATCCAGCCTGTGCCCAATCTTGTCACCAGCCCAGAGTGCTGAGTGCCATGTCCAGGCCTTCCTTGGGCACCTCCAGGGATGGGGACTCCAAATCTCCCTGGGAAGCCCCTTCCAAGGCCTGATCAGCCTTTCCAGGAAGAAATTCCTCCTGATGTCCCCCTGATCCTCTCCTGGAACAGTTTTAGGCCATTTCTTCTTGTCCTGTCCCTTGTTCCCTGGGAGCAGAGCCTGACCCCCACCTGGCTCTGAAGTCCTTTGAGGGTTGCAGAGACCATCAGAAAAGATCCAGACTTCACCTAAACTGTCTAATCCTGCACGTGTGATAAATAAACATCCCTCTTCAGTTCAGCTCTGCCCTTTGTTGCTCACCAGCTTGGTAATGAAAAGGAGAGGGAAATGCCGTCATTTCTTGATTAGGGACTGATTTGTTGTATCAAACCCTCAGGTGCTACTGACCCTTGACTCGGGCCAAACGTAGTTAAGCTCATGTGCANCTTTCATGTGCCCGCGCAGGAGCCGGAGCCGCGCAGCGCCGGCCCCTGCGGAGCAGCTCTAGCTGCGGGGCTGCAGCGCGGCCTGGCCATACAGCGGGTGCTGTGCTGAGCGCCTGACCTTCAAACCCTCGGCGCTGCAGCAATAACTAAATCATTACTTTCCTTTTGTTCTGCACCTGGCTCGGCGGTGGAGCCCAGCGAGATGGAGGGGGAAGGGATCAAGCAACGNCCTCCAGAAATGGCCACAGTGGTGGTTCAGGGCCACATCAGTGTCCTGACATTTCCAGGCAACAGTGCTGCTGAGCTTCATCTTCAGGAGAGTTTTAAAGAATTTCCCAGTCCACATCAACCTCTGGAGAGCCCTTTGGTCTCTTTCCAGGAGCTGTTCAGCCCTCCTGGAGATGTGTGATGCTTCAGAAGAAGTTGTTGCTTAATTTGCCCCAAAAGGAGTTTTCTTGTCAGTCTTTGCTCTTCTAGCTTTGCTTTCTCCTTTCTAGAAGATCAAGAATGCTCTTTCTGGCATGACTTGTCATGGTTTTAACTTGAAACCCATTGTAAAAAGCTGGTGGTTGAGGAGAAGTACCCAGTGGCTGCAGTAAAGCAATACGGGCTCAGGTGAGTATCTGTATGTGGCCCATCACTGCAGAGCTGCTTTCAGGGTCAGAGCTGTCTCAGGTGTTTCATGGACCAGTTATGGGAGTAATCATGTGTTTGTGCCACCCCTGAGCTGGTCCCAAGAGACCTCTGTGCTTGGAGAGGTGAGAGGGCTGCCAGCACAGCTTGGGCTTTGCCAGTGCTTCAAGGGGTGCAGAGAGACAAGACCTGGGTGAATTCTGTGGGACAGCTTTAACCTCCCAGCTACTGCCAGCACAGTACAGAGGGTCATGTCAAAGAGAGTCTTCAAGGACAGAGATAGCTCCAGAGTGAGGACAGGCTGGAGCCTCCAAGGTGTGTGAGGTGAGCAGGTCAGCCTGGGTTGAATGCTCTCCATGGGATTTGGGATCCAGACTGCCTGCAGAGTGCTTGAGGCAGAGGAGCATGAGCTGTTCTCCCTTGCCTTTACTTTCATTGAGTGCTGTGAGTCAGGACTGACCACACTCCTTTTGCCTTTGATACTCCAACATGGATGTGTGAAGCAGAGACAGTTTACCCAGACATTGTTACGGAACTTTGCCAGAGGTTTCCTTGCCAGTCCATACAATCCTCATGGTGGCTGTGCCAACAGAAGTGGCACTTGCTTCCCTCATGTGGGACTTCTCTGCAGGAGAGCAAACTTCAGCAGAGCTGTCAGTGAGGGGCATTTGAGAGTTTTCTCCAGCCCCATGGGAATAATTTAGGTTGGTAAAGCCTTCCAGGACCATCAAATCCAGCCTGTGCCCAATCTTGTCACCAGCCCAGAGTGCTGAGTGCCATGTCCAGGCCTTCCTTGGGCACCTCCAGGGATGGGGACTCCAAATCTCCCTGGGAAGCCCCTTCCAAGGCCTGATCAGCCTTTCCAGGAAGAAATTCCTCCTGATGTCCCCCTGATCCTCTCCTGGAACAGTTTTAGGCCATTTCTTCTTGTCCTGTCCCTTGTTCCCTGGGAGCAGAGCCTGACCCCCACCTGGCTCTGAAGTCCTTTGAGGGTTGCAGAGACCATCAGAAAAGATCCAGACTTCACCTAAACTGTCTAATCCTGCACGTGTGATAAATAAACATCCCTCTTCAGTTCAGCTCTGCCCTTTGTTGCTCACCAGCTTGGTAATGAAAAGGAGAGGGAAATGCCGTCATTTCTTGATTAGGGACTGATTTGTTGTATCAAACCCTCAGGTGCTACTGACCCTTGACTCGGGCCAAACGTAGTTAAGCTCATGTGCACAAGTAAGAGCACAAGCACGGGAGTATTGCACTGGCACTTTGTCTCTTCTCCCACATCTGGACACTCCTGCCAGGGACTCAGATGGTTGTCTGAGCTGTTCGCATGTTCAGGTAGGACCTGAATCTCTCGAAGAATAATGCATCTGTTATCAGTGAATGTGTTTGTCTGTGACTCACATGTGGGTAAGGTGTGTTTGCTGTTATAACAGCTTTTGAAACTTTATGCAAGTAAATTAAAAAAGCTCCATATCCTTATGGCTGAGCTTCATGCCCAGGAGTCATGGAAGTGGCAATTTTTCCTTGGGCCTCTTGAAACACTCCACTGTTCTCTTCCAACCAGCAATTTCCATCTTCTTCGTGGCTAAAATCCACTTCATCTCCCTGACCCATCCCTCCTCATCCTCCCATGTCCTTCTAACAGTGTCCCACAGGACTTTCCAGCTCCACTGTTGCTGTGTTTCAGCCTCCTGGCAGCATCTCCTATGCCTGTGTTAGTATTCTGTCATTCCTGCTGCTGTTTCTGTAAGTAAAGTGGAATGGTCTTGGGGAGTAAGAGTTGTTTCTGTTCAGCTGGTAAAGCTGGAGAGTTGAGGTAAACTGGGAAGAGCCTTTCTTACAGCATTATTATTCACAGTCACAGAATCACTGAGGTTGGAAAAGACCTCAAAGAGGATCAAGTCCAACCTGTGACCAAACCTCACCTTGTCACCCAGCCCAGAGCACTGAGTGCCATTCCTTGGACTCCTCCAGGGATGGGAACTCCACCACTTCCCTGGGCAGCTCCTTCTAATGCCTGACATGAAGAAATTCTTATTTATGTCCAACCTGAACCTCCCTGTGCACAAGGGAGCTGTTTTCTCTTGTCCTGTTACTTGTCTGGGAGAAGAGTCCAATCCCTACCTGGCTCCAACCTCTTATCAGGTCGAGCTTTGGAGCAGGCTGAGAGAGGAAGATTTGATGCCTGCGTTGTCCCAACAAGGCAGTGTTGCTGTCAGGAACATTCTGCCATGAGAAATGCACATGGCCAGTTCCATCGCAGCCATGCATGGTCCCTGGAGATGTCCCTTGTGCCAGCAGCCAGGGCAGTACCCATGCTCTGACATTCTGGGAGATGCACTGTGCAGGTGCACATCTGGCTTTTACAACTGAGACATCTGCTCTCCTTCCCACTGGTATCCTGTCTCAGGTGCCCTGTTTCCATCTCCTCATAGACCCAGCAGAGGATCTTGCCCAGTAATTATTACAGCCAGGCTAGTGCTGGCAGCAAATATGCCTTCCACTTGCCTTTTGAAACCTACAAAGGAACCTTACTTAGCTCAGAGGTTCATTGACAGAATTCTAGCAGGGAAGAGGTGTCTTGAGCCAGACATATCCACAAATCCAGGAATATCTTGCCTCAGGAGCTCGTGCTGGGTGACAGTGACATGACACAGCTAGCTGAAGCCAGCTGGACAGTGGATGTCTCCCATGGATGCATGGATGTGGCATGACAACGTCTGAGATGCTCTGTAGTGCCGTAGGCCCCTGGTTCATCCCCTCACTGCTGCTTTGGCTGTAGCTCATCTGTGAAGGAGCTTTTCCACAAGGCATTTCATCCACTCAAGGCTGTGGCGCCAATGGCAAGTGGAGAATGGTCCTGGCATGAGCTCTGCTTCCGAGCAGGAAATTCCGCAGCTGCAGAGGATGGTCCGTAGTACCCACAGTCCTGAACCCACAGCCACCTGGGGAGACTCAGCGAGAGCAGAATTTAATCTCTGCAACATGCTCTGCCCTGGAAGGTCCTGTCAGAGGCAACTTCCTAAACAGAACTAGAAAAAAAAATTAAGATTTTCATTTCAGATAGATATGTGTCTCATGGCCCATCAGTCTCCCTCACCACTAAAACTTCAGGCTGTGAAATGCTATTTAATACCATTCATGTGCAGACTATGTCATCATGGCTTCAAGGTACCACCACATGTGGCAGGGGAGGCCTTACTGTCCTGGACAAAATCCTTGCACCCTTCTCCTAGCCCTGCATGTGTGAGCATTCCTCCAGGGTCTTGCATGGGATTCCACCTGCTGGAATGCTAGTGAGAGGAAGGGAAGGAGAACTGGTGCTGTGACACAGCCAGAAGTCACAGCACTGTCTCACAGATAAGGCAGCAGCTGGCTCTACTGCTGTTCTGGGAGCAGATGCTTTCCTGGCTCTCTGACACCACTGACCATGAATCTCAGCTGTATTCTGGACTTTGGTTCCTAGATGAAATATTTGTGGCAAAAGTCTTTTAGTGGGGAAGAGAGTGTGCAGCCCCTGCTGCTGCCTAGTGAGTGCAGAACCCTGTGTGTGCAGTTCCCTTGCAGCCCCAAAATGTGCAGAGCACAGGCAAATCCCAATGGATGCTCCTCTATAGCCTCCTGACTGCAGCAGGCTGTGCCAACAGCCTGGCTGGTTTCCCCACCTCTGCATTTAACACTCCCACTTTCCCCACTTTCTGCATTTAACAGCTCTTCCTGGCGTTTTGATCTGTGAATTCTTCTTATTTTTAATGAGTTTCTGTAGCTTTAACATATCCCACCTGTACTAAGCTGAAGAATTCTTGTTCACTTAATCACTTGTACAGAAGTCTCTGTTTACGATGGAATGAGCAGGACTCCTTGTAATAATCAAGATGTTGACACACTGCAGCTTTATCTAGTGGATTTTAATTTTTAATTTTTTACAGTAATGCCTGTTTGCTTTTTGACTGGTTTGGGTGATTCAACAATGGTTTCCATAAAACTCCCCACAGTGATTCCAAGCTCTTTCCTGTTTATTAATGGCTCATCTAGAGCTCATCCCTGTGTAAAATACCTGGATAAATTTTTTCATATTTGCATTTTTGAATATTTTGTATCATTCCATCACTCAATATAATGAGATCCTTTGCTAGACAGTTTTAATATTTACCAACTTGGATTTTTATGTGTTACTGAAGAGCTTCGTAATTTCACCATCCCTCTCATTTTCCATGTGGTTTGTGAATATTTGGACAACACAGTTTGCCTTAAGACTGTCCTGGCGAGTTCATTGTAAGGGTTGCCCTACTTTCTTCTTTTTTTGGTTCTGAAGATCATAGAACCATGGAATGGTTTGGATTGGAAAGGACCTTAAAGCCCATCTCATCTGACCTCCTGCCATGGGCAGGGACATCTCAGGGTGCTCCAAGCCCTGTCCAGCCTGGCCTTGGATATTGCCAAGGATCCAGGGGCAGCCACAGCTTCTCTGGGCACTCTGTGCCAGGGCCTCCCCACCCTCACAGGGAACAATTCCTTCCAATATCCCATCCATTCCTGCCCTCTGGCAGTGGGAAGCTATTCCCCCTTGTTCTGTTGCTCCAGGCCCATATCCAAAGTTCTTCTCCCTGGGCAGTACTGCACAATATTCCATCATCTTCCATAGCCTTGACCTTCCAGAAGAACAAGAGAGGAGACACCAGTCTGGCATTCATGGAACTGCCTTTAGTCCCACACTCACTGACTGCTTTGAGGAACTCTAGGGGTCTATGAACCATCCCTTTCTTTTTCCAAAGCTCTGTTAGTTCTTTGTTTTTCTTCATTAGCCTGTTTTTTTAATCTGGCTTTTCTTTTGGCAGGGAAGGCAGGATTATCAATCTGCCATTCCCTGCATTGCTCTCTACTTCTTCAAATGCATTTTGATATTTGCTGCCTGCAGTTTTTTCTGGGATTGTGATCAATGTAGTGAAGAGTTCAGTCCAGGATTTTTCTCAAACCCTTTGGTGAACACTCTCCTATCCTGTTCTCTTCCTTTCTTTTCCATGCCAGTCCTACGGGTTGTTTATAACATTTCTCCTGCCACTTCAGATCAAATTTTGATTCCTCCCCCATGAAGAAAGCGTGGGAAATGCTCTGAGTTCCCTTACAGAGAAAACTGAGGACTTTCTCTGAGTCCTTTTTCAACCCTTGTCCCTCAGCACTCCTTGGTGAACAGAAGGGGGAACAGAAATGTTTAAAGGCTCCTTGGGGAGGAGAAAAAAAAAGCACAAATAATCTCTTTTGCATGGGCATGGTTGATTCAGTGAGAATTAATAGGCTTAGGCTGGAGCAAAACCAACTCCGGTGAGGCACTGGAATATACTTTCTGGTGTGGAGGAGAGTCCTGGAGTGGGTGAGGAGTCCCCCTTTTCTGAGGTCTTGAAAACAGGTTCAGCAAGTGTCTCTGACACTGGAATGTTTTAGGTCTGGCTGATCCTGACTTCAGGCAGCAAAGCAGGCTCTCAGGGTCACCTTTTTTCCCCCTGTTTTCTACATGAAGCTCCCAAGTGGGAATTGAGCATCTCTCCATGCCTAATTACCCAGGACCTTTCCCTGTGTTTCTGCTGCTCAGTGCAACCTGTGAATGATGCTGGGAGGGACATGAAGGTAGTAGTGGGACAGGTGGGAATAAAGTGGTAAAAGATGGCAAGGAGGAATTTAAAAAGTGAAATTCAGTATTTTAGGAGTGGCACCGTGGACTGAAAAAGTAGAAAATAAAGAGATGCCATAAGGTGAGGAAACAAATCAAAACGGTGATAGCAAGAGGATACGGATGAGGAGGAGCTCTGTGTCCTCTCTGAAGGTGTGACAGGAGGGATGTGGTGACAGAGACAGATAGAGTGACAAAGCCAGGGGTCGCAGGTTGACAGTCTCTTACCAGGGCCAGGGTGTGGACAAAGCTGTAGAGCTTTGTCACCCAAGAGTGAGTCCAAACCCTGCCAGCTTATCCCAGCCCACCACTGGGATCCCAGGAGCACAGGCCCAGGCAGAGATTGTCTTGCAAGAAGGATCTGTCAGAGCAGCAATGTGACTTCAACCACGGAACCCCAGCTGGAACAGCACTGTGGGATCCAGCATAATAATCCCTGAGGTCCCTCTGCTGAGTGGGAGCCCCTGGGAGCGGGGAGTGCTGGAACAGGAGTGTGGTGGGATTTTGGCAGCATGTATGAAGCTTCTCTGATTTTGGGTATGAACATATCCCCTCTCTTCAGCAATGGGATTTTGTTGTGTCCTAGAAAAAGTAAGGGTCTGTAAGGAGCTGTGGCTGTGGCAGTCAGTGTTGCAGAGGTGCCTAGCCCAGCAGAGAGGGGGATGCCCTGCCTGGGAGCCCATCTGTAGCCACAGACCCAGGAGGCAGCTAGGGATCCTGACTCTAAAGCAACAGACACACATGGGGCACAAGTCCTCTGCATTGAGAAGTCTCATAACACTTGTTTTTCCACATCATCCTTAGATTATTTTTCAAGTCTGCTCTTGTTCTGTGAGTACAATGTGCAGCCAGGATCCCTCACTCATTTTGCCAGGGATGGGGCAGTGGGTATGCCAAGAAATGCTGTTGAAGGATGTAGAAAATACGAGCCACATCTTGCTGCTGTGCTGCTGCTGGAGGAGTTGCCAGTACAGCAACAAACAGGAGAAGGAGTTGACGGGAGGAGAGGGAGGAGATGTCTGGAGCAGAAATGAGTGGAGTATGTAGCTCTGGCAGACGGTGCCTGAGCCCTGCCCCAGGAATGGCCCTGAGCTGCCCCTGGGCATTCCAGGGTGCTGAGAAGGCTCCCGGGCTCAGCCCCCAGCCTGATCCATGTCTGTGAGGAATCCAGCGCAGAATAACAAGGAGCCACTACTCTGCCTCCGCTCCATGGACAGCGTCCATGTGGGAGGGATCTCAGGTGCAGGGACTAGCATTCCTCAGCAGATCTTTTCCAGATTTATCATCTAGGTCTTGCTCCAGAGCAGCTGCCAGCATTTTCCATATGCTCCCCATGCACATTTGTAGCTGCAGTAGCTTAGCCCATTGCTCGTATTTCTGGTGTTCACCATTAACCATGGAACATGGAATGGCCTGGGTTGGAACAGACCCTAAAGCTCATCTTGTTCCACCCCTTGCCATGGGCAGGGACACCTTCCACTATCCAAAGTACTCCAAGCCCTGTCCAGCCTAGCAGCCTTGGACACTTCTAGGGATCATGGGGCAGCCACAGCTTCTCTGGGCACCCTGTGCCAGGGCCCCTCACCCTGATGCTGGGATCAGGCCCAGCAATCCTGGTCACAGAGAGGCTGCTCCGAGCTCAGCACATGGGACTGTCACTGTCCCGTGAGTGTCACAGCCAGGGTCAGACACAGCTCCATGGTCCTTCTCAGCTACCCCAGGCTCCAGGAGCAGCCCAGAGAAGGCTCAGGTGGGGTCCCTCTAAGCTGTTGGAGCTATCCTGAGATACATTCTGTTTTCTGTGGCTGTGACAAGCACATATTAACCCAAAGCCATGATAACATATTAACACAAGCTCCCAGCTAGGCAAGCAGAGCACAAAGCAATGCTGTTCTGAGTGAATCCAGTGGGATGATGGGCACTTGAATGCCATGTCAGTGTTGGTCAAGGCTGTGCCTGTCAGTGCTCCAGGAGAGTGGGGGCTTTTTGGGAGCTTCCCACTGCTCCAAGCCATAATCAGTCTGTTTGCTTCCTTGAAAACCTGGATTTCTAGAGTTTGTGGTGCTTGACTTGGTACAATTGCACGCTATCTGATGTCCTGAAATCTGAAGTCTAAATTGTAGTATCCCAGAATGATTTGGGTTGGAAGGGACCTTAAAGATCATCCAGTCATCCCCACTGCTATGGCAGGGACACCTTCCACTAGACCCGTGTTTTGACAAAAGGATACAAACTTTTATTTTAAAATATTTCAAATTTCACTGAAATTCTTTGCTTTTACTTTGGTTTTAAGCAGTTCCAGACATGATTAGGAGTTGGATACAAATTCATAGCCACAGACATTTGCACTAGACATTAAAACTAGTTGATCTCCATGCTGTCATCTGAGGATTTGATGATTTAAACTTACTTCCATGGTTTTGGTAGCACCTAGACTTGGTGCTACCAAAAGCAGTTCTGTGGCTTTATGGTGCCTCCCAACTCTGCGGTACTGGGTGCTTGTGGATGTGGAATTTGTGCTTGGTTGTATCACTGCACAGACAGCAAAAAGCACCCCATCACTGCCAGCAGCATTCCTGGCACTTTTCTAATGGGTATAACCCTGGAATTGAGGGGAATGTCTGCCAGCCACCTTCCTGGGAAGCCCAGTGCCAGGGGGGTCAGTGGGGCAAAGCTGGAGGCCATAGAACTGTGGTCTGCAGCTCCACAGAGTCCAGCCAGGCTCTGGGGGGACTGTGGTGGTTGGAGTGGCTGGGATGACTCCCTGCTTGGGCAGTGACTGTTCTTTTGTGTCATTCAAAGCCTCACTGGTTCGGGGAGGGCCATGGGATGTAGCAGTGCTATGGTGACACCCAGCAACAGAGGGTCCTATGCCTCTGGGCAGGTCCAGAGGGTTTGCAGGGTGAGCTTGAGCTCCCCTTGCAGTGTTGAGCCCCAGGATCTGAGTTTCCCATTGCTTTTGTCCCTTAGTCCCACCCACTATCCCTGTGCAACACCAGTGAGGATGAACACACAGAGTCGGGATTCATCACCATCGTCAAGCTGGAACAGCCAGATCGGGATCCCAACCCCTGCCTGTCCCTGGCCAACAAGGTAAGTGCAAAAATGCCCGAAATGGCATCAGCCTAGGAAGTGAAACCTGTGGTGCAGCAAAGAAAAGGGCAGGAGGAGGCAACAAGGTACCTCTTTCCTAGAGCTCTTGGGAAGTGGAGAAAAGGACAAGGATAAGAGCAGGGTCCTTGACAGTAGTGGTCTTTGGTAGAAGGGGTCCTTTGGGAGAGATGCTGTGCCAGCCATCCCAAACACCCATCCCTTTGGATGACCTTTTGGACTGCCTGACTTTGTAAAAGGTGTGGCGTTCCCTCTAGCCTGGCAGCTCTGGGATGCTCAGACCTTACCCAACATCCCACACTCTTAGCTGCCCAGCAGCCTTGTGCCTCTCCTGTTTTACAGCCTCATGTTGCACCCTGGCCTATGAGGGGATTTCTTTCTCTCTTTGTTCTCTGACCTGTGGAAAAACATGGACACAGAAAACATCTGCACCTCTGTTTCCAAAAATAATGCTGTAATACTTCACTGGATGAGGCATGAGAAGAGTCAGAGCTGAGCAGTGAGATAAATGCAGATCAGCTGAACTAGTGGTGGGTCATGACTTGTTAACAGTTTGGGCCCTGGGAGATCTCAGAGGTCTTTGAATCAGGCACCTCAGTGAAATAGCAGTTCCTGTTCCAAAAGCTAAGGTCACTGGTCCAAATCTCTGTTAATAAGGAAGTCAGGTAGGAACAAGGGTCATTTTGAGCCTTAAAATCTTTGTGACTCTGATTAAGTTGCATGGAGAAGGATGAAATTGGCTTTTTCTTTTGACTGTCTCTCTACCAAATGTTGGGCTATTTTCATGCTTGTACAAGTGTTGTACAAGCATGAAAACCCTGTTGTTCAGCTCTTCTTGGCTTTACCTGGATTGCCTTCAGGTAATTCTACCGTGTTGCCTTCTTCCTGCTGGTGGTGATGCGGTGGAGATGGGGACAGGGTCCTTTTCCATATTCTCTGCAGCTCAGCTGAAGAAGGCAAGCAAAACTTGCACCCAGTTTTTGCTCCTGCACAGCAGGCTTTTTTTCACGGAGGCTGGCATTAAAAGCAAGGAAATGGATGTGATGCCATGGTGGATTTGTTGTCCCAGGGCTGGTTCCCCCAGGCTGCACGGGCAGCCAGGCAGCAGTACCTATCCCTTCCTAGGTTGCCCAGCCCAAATTTGGGATGCTGCTGCTCTGGAGCTGGTGCCAGCTGTTGGCATGAGCCAGCGTGATGAAATTGTCAGCCTGCTTTCAGTTCCCTCACACCTGGAAAATGGCCTGGGCAGCTTGTGACAGACATGAGGAAAAGGGCTGGGCAGGTGTCTTCAGCTCTCCCATGTCCATCCAGATATGACTGTCACACGACAGTGATGTCAGGATGCCCTAGGATGTTTAGTCAGTGCAGCTGCTGTGGAGGATCGTGAACAAGAGGACAAAGCGGCTGCAAAGGCCCATCTTCCCTTTCAGAACCTTAAAAGATTTCAAAACTTAGGCCATGCTGGATGAGGCTTGTCGCAATCTAGTCTAGTGGAAGGTGTCCCTGGCTGTAATAGGGGGTGGAACGAGATGAGATGAGCATTAAGGTCACTTCCAGCCCAAACCATTCTGGGATTCAAAACTGCTAGTTTTGTCCTTCATCTTTGAGACTCTGATCACAGCACTGGAAGTACCAGTGTGTTACTGAGTCCAAGGATCATCTGAGAAAGATTGGCACTGGAGGGACAAGACCCAGTGCATTGCTGCACTCTGCTTCTCCACCTTGATCCCTTCTCTAGAACCCCTAAATCCCCCAAAGCAAACAAATCTCAGCTCACCTGGTAGACTGAGTTCACTGGCCATCAGTCATCACTACTCGGTTACCAGAGCCAGATCCAGCACTGGATTTTGACATCCAGCTGTACATGATAGTAGTTGCTATCTTTAAGTTGTTTCTGGTCTAAAATCTCAAGGGAGGCTCACAATTCTCCCACAAACAGGAGTAGTTTAGCCATGAAATAGAGCAGATGCTTCTTAAGCTGGCCACATTCCTGGGTTCTGCCTTATATAATGGATCTTCCACCCCCTGCAATTCCTGTGTGTTTCTCCATTCTCCTGAAACCTCTGGCAAGCTCCTTCCCTCCAACATTGTACAGATGAGAGAATCACAGAATGGCTGGGACTGGAAGGGACCTTAAAAGACCATTTCATTCTAAGCCACTGCCATGGGCAGGGATGCTGAGGTTTCTTCCTCAAAATCCCAGGACTACACTCCTCCTCTGGAGCAGGGGTGTAGCTGTGGGATGTGGCTAGTGCTGGCAGGAGCAGGAACCTTGTTTTCTTGGCAAGTGTGTCTTGGGGCAGAGCTTTACATGTGGAATTGCAGGGCTGTATCAATGATGATAAAAATAGCCATATGCAGAGTGTTATCACAACCTCTGCTTCAGCTGTCACTCAGCCAAGCCCTGCACACGGACAGCCCTGGCCAGCCCAGCACGAGGAGAAGTCCACCAGCCACCTGAGGCACTTGCCTGCTTCCTCAGTTCTATCACTGCTTCAGCATCCAAAGCCAAAAACAGCAGGGAAGGTGTTAGAGGAGAGGAAAGCATGGGAAGAACCTCTGGAATTAATTCAAAGTGATTAATTTTTCTTTCTGATGGTAATTTGTAAATTGGGGGGGGCTGTTTTTTATTTCTGAGTGAACCAGTGATTGCAAGTCTGGTTGACATACTGCTGAGATCTCCAAACTCATCCTGTAAATACCTATTTGCGCCAGAAGTGTTTCAGTCCTCTAAGAGGGAGCTCAGCTGTGCCATATGGCTGAAGAGATACAGCACAAAGATAGCAAACGCTGAGAAAATTATCGTATCAAGCAGGTTATGAAAGGTTTGAACAGAATCACAGATTATCTTGGTTTGGAAAGGAGCCCCAAGGATCATCCAGTCCAACCTCTGGCCTGGCACAGACACCCCAACCATCCCACCCTGTGTATACCTGGGAGCTCCTGGAGCTCTGGCAGCCTTGGGGCCATGCCTATTCCCTGTGGAGGCTGGTCAGTGCCCAGCACCCTCTGGAGGAAGAAACTTTTTTCTCTGATATCCACCCTAACTCTCCCTGGCACAGCTCCAGCCATTCCCAGGGCTGTCCCTGGTTACCAGAAGTTGGGTCCTTTGCAGTAGGAGTCAGAAAGATGTTGGGAAAAGTCACTTGTCCAGTCTCAGTTGTTCACTGTCCCACAGTCAGTGTCTTCAGCAGGATAAAATTTTTGTAGAGCTGTTTGTTGTTCACCAAAGCCTGACTATCAGATGGAATTCACTCCCTGAAAAGTCCTCTTCCCCTGAAAGTGCTGGCAAACACTGAGGTTGCTTCGATCCCAGGCAGGACCCCAGTTTCTGATCCCTGTCTCAAGCCTTGATCCAACTTTTCCAGCTTCCCTGTGAGTGTCAAAGCCTATCACCAGCTCAGAGCCTCCACCTCTGCCTGTTCCCAACCATCTGCAGCTGCATTCCCATCCCTGTACCCAGACCCAGGCCCCCACCGCTCCTTGCCGAGACGACCCAGGAGCAGGGGTGAAGCTGGTGCCACTTGGCCTTGCCAGGAATGCTGCACCTCTTGGCCTGGCCAGCTCCCTGTGTCTGACAGCACAGCTGGGAGCAGGGCAGTGCCACGTGGCCCCCAGCCAGGGTTTGGCAATGCTGCTCCTGTTTGCTCGGGCGCCCTGGACACACAGATCAAAGGCCTCAGCCCAGCCTTCTGCTCACGTTCCATCTCCCAGAGCTGCCTCCGCCTGCCCAGAGGGCTGGGTGGGTCTCTGAGCTGTCCCTCCCCGCTGGGAAAGCCCTAGAACTGCTAATCCTAGAGCAGACCTGCAGCCCTGGCTCCACCTGAGCTTCTCCCTGATGAGCAGGGGGAACCAGGGAGAGCAGCATGAGTGGGAGTCAGGCCCTCTGACAGCCCAGATGCTGCCAGATGACAGGGGACCTGTGGGAGTTTCTGCTGTCTGTGGAGGTCAGCAGGGCCAACAGGGCTGCACATCCCTCCCCAGCAAATCCAGCTCCGAAACAAGGGAGTGCCTGGCACGCAGACAGCTGGGGAATGGTTAGATTTGTGTGTTGCTGTGACTGTAAGGCCACCAACTAGTTCACCTCCACAACTTTGGGAAGAAACCACCTGTGAGCCGCAGGGCTCTGGCAAGAGCAGACACTGCAGCCCAACGCAAGCTCAGGAACCAAGGTGGGAACGGTTTCCTTAGTCCAAGCAGATGCATCTTTCCCCTGCAAAAAGCCCAGGAGGCAGACACAGATCCAATGGCAGGTGTGGACACAGGTTACAGTACAAAATGTCCACTGAAGCTTCTTTTGTTTTGGACAGGCAAAGCTGGCAGGGGAGCGTGGAGCCCGTGCGATTCTTTTCGACATCACTGATGATGAAAGTGCTGCTGATCAGGTACAGATCCCAGTGATACCATCAGCTAAAACACAGTACTCCTGTCACATCCTGAAATGTGCTCAGGGCAGAATCCCCCAGCCACCAGTGGGAGGTCCCAGGAGAATGCTGGTGTTGGGTGGTGGCTCTTACCCCACACAGACACTCTCCATGGCACAGTCATGCTCTTAAAAGACATTGTCTGGTCAATCAAACTTTTCTGCAGGGAGCTGGATGCTTCCTCTTGGGAAGTCATAAATTTCCCCATCTCATCTAGTCCAGACAGCCCAGTGTACCTCAGGAAGGGTGATCTCTCAGGTTTTCAAGCCAAAGTCACATCCCCCTGCTTTGCTGTTGGTGATGGTTTAACCTTCCTTTTGACACCTCCAAAGGTCCCTTTCCCCATCACTGTTGTCATCTCTGACATGTAGATAATTAAGGGATATGAAAAACATCCAGGGTTAGGTAGGGAACAGACAGAGGAACTGGTGCCTGACCTCATTCAGACTCTGGGCTGACTCCTTGCTGGATCCATCCCTTGTGGCTCTTTTGTGCACTTACAACTCAATTTCTGGTGCCAGAGAAACACAGCAGCAAATGCAGGTACATGAAGTGATGCCAGGGTTGCTCAGATCCCAGTCTCTGATCCCTACCCCGAGTCTTGGCTCCCTCTTTTCCAGCTTTACCAGTCCATTTGGTACACCAAAGCCAAGAGTATTAGATCCTTTCAAGAACTCAGAGCCTTTGGCCTTGCCTCCCTGGTCTTCCTGACCATCTGCACTCCATTCACATCTCCATCCCTGTCCACTGACCTCTGGATTCCCTCAGGTATCCCTGCAGGATATGGGAAAGGGTTCCTGAGTCTGATGGCCATCCTGATGCAGTCAGTCTGGAGAGTAAGCTTGGATATTTGCTGAGCCAGCCTGTGCCAGGCTGCCTGGACCACACTGGAAAAGTGACAATGTGACCAGGAACAAGGAGGATGTCCTTAAGGGAGGAGGGGAACTGAATGGGTCCAGAGCAGAGGAAGCATTTCTGTGGTGAAGGCAGCACTTGGCAGTGCTGTTGGCACTTCCACAGGGATGAGGAGGTTCCAAGAGCTTTTGCACAGGGGCTTGAAAGGAGCTCAAGAGACAGCAAGCAATGGCCGGTTGTGCATGAGTAGTCACCGGCAGGGAAAATGAAGAAATCTATGCTGGAAAATTGGTAGAAGAGAAGCTTCCATCTGATTCATCATAGAAGGATAGTGTATTATTTGGGGGAGCAGTCAGTCAGAAGTGTTTCAAGAAGCATCATGAGGAATGGACGTGCATGGGGTGCCAGGATTGTCCTTGTTTCAGGCTGTTCTGGATCAGCCTTCACTCTGTTTGTTTCTTTGCAGCTGAGGAAGCCCAGAGGCCTGAGCCAGCCCGTGGTCCTGATCAGGGGTCACGACGCTGAGCTCCTCATGGGTGTTGTGAACAAGAACAGAGAGGCCCATGTGAAGATAGAGGTCAAGGAGCCACCAGCTTGGGTGAGAGACACATGATTCTCACTGCCTCCTATATCCTCCGTCCCAACCTGCTGGGCTTTCCCAGAGAGGCTGAGCTTTCCTCGTCCAGGATGGAGATCACAGCCTGTTGCAGGAGTTGTCTGTAGCATTCAGACCTGCTGCAAGTAAAGGCTCAAAAGTACTTTCAGCTTACTTAGTTTCTTTTGCTTTAATGTCATGAGTGAGGCAAGGGATTCTCTGTCTCTTCAAGTAAGACCAAGTCTTGATTTTCACATCTTGTGATACCTTAGACCATGGTCTCAAGGGAGCTGAGATGCTGCAAGACAGAGATATTCCATTCTTGTATGGATGTGCAGAAAAGACTGAACTGTTTTTTCTTTTACCTGTAAAGAGCAAAGAGAAGGAGCTTGGCCAAGGATGATGGTCCAGAAGAGATGGAGATTCCCCTAGCCTCTAACTCCCACCAAGAGTAATTTCTGTCCTGTTTTATCCAACAGCCAGACTATGATGTGTGGATTCTTCTCACAGTGGTCAGCACTGTGGTCGTCATCATTTTGATTTTTGTTGTCCGCACAAAGTGCCAGCTGAACAGGACTCAGGTAGGGATCTCATGGGGCAGAGATGTCTGCAGACAGGAATACAGGAAAAGCATGAACATACACCTTTTGGGAAGGAAATGGGCAGATAATGATAGGACAGGGAGAAAAGTTTTAAACTAAGAGGAGAGATTTAGATTAGATGTGGGAAAAAATTCTTCCCTGTTCTGGGTGGTGAAGCTCCGGCACAAGTTGCCCAGAAAAGCTGTGGCTGTCCCCGGATCCCTGGAAGTGTCCAAGGCCAGGTTTGATGGGGTGTGGAACAACCTAGGATAGTGGAAGAGAGCAGAGAGTGGAGTAAGATCAGCTTTAAGGTTCCTTCTAATCCAAACCACTCCAAGATTCTTTGATTGTATGATTTAGTATTCTTAATAGAAATTAACAAATGAAATAATCATCTTCCCAGAGTCAGATGTATTTCCATATTTGAGACTATCCCATTTGTCCTATAGAGAGAATCCCTTGGGGATCAAAAATTCAGCACTGCTGATTGATTTGAATGCCTAGGGCCAGATGTCTCCTGCTGGTGACAAAGCCTACTCTGGCTGAGTCAATTTAGACAGAAAGTCACCTCTGCAGATGAGTATCGTCCCCAAATTTCTGATAATCCCATTTCGAATACAGGAGGGCAGAGTAAGGCTGAACCTCTCCTCAAGCCCCATCTGTCTCTGCAGGACTCGGTGCAGCAGCAGACCTTGCAGGCCATCGGGCAGTTGGCCACGCGCCGCTACCAGCCCCAGGCGCGGCCAGCCCCGCGCTGGGACTCAGCCAGCAGCTGCAGCTCCGCCCCAGTCTGTGCCATCTGCCTCGAGGAGTTCAGCGAGGGGCAGGTAGGGTTTGGGCAGCACTGTGGCACTCACGGCTCTGGCTTCCTAGGTTGGGGGGGTCAGCAGTGGGAGCTGAGCATGACAGGAGGCGGAGGCCTATGAGATGCTTCCTTCTGAACTCCTGAGTGCTGGAAAGGGACTGCATCCATGGAGGTGTGCCTGCCCTTGTGTTATACAGCTTCTGCTGAAGTCATGAATCCAGCTGTGGCTGTGGGGTAGAATGCCCATAAAATGCCCATGTTGAAGTAGGGTAAAATTGGGTTTGCTGCTCCAGATCACCCAGCCTGAAATCTCCCTACTCCCAAGGGCTTGCACCTCTCTGGATGTTCACAAAGCAGAACTGGAGGTGCTCCACAGCCTCCTCCATGCACAGCTGGGCTGCAGATCCCTCACTGTTAGACATCTGTGCATCCTTCAGGCTCACTTCCCTCAAGAAGGACCCATCCGTGTCTTGCAACATGGTTCTCTTTGCTCATTCTCCTCCTCTCCACTTCTTTCTAGGAACTGCGGATCATCTCATGCTCCCATGAGTTCCATCGGGAGTGTGTTGACCCTTGGCTGCAGCAACACCACACGTGTCCACTTTGCATGTTCAATATTCTTGGTAGGGCTCAGACACAGCATTTCCTTGCAGGGGACAGGGTTGGTTGCAGGATTGTGCCCAGGAGCTCCAGTTGCTCTTGGGAGATGGATCAGCAGGTCTTCCTGTCCCTGTGCATGGAGTGGACAGAGGACTGTGTGCATGGAGAGGAGTCCTTTGCCTGTGAGCCCACCAGAGTACAGTGAGGTGCTGGGCTTGGGCTGGGATCTGCGCCAAGAGGAGGGATTCCAGTCCTGGGACCTGTGGGGAAGGGAAGGTGGGATCTGGGGGTTGTGGCAGCAGGGAGAGTGCTGAGTGTGCAGCACCATCAGGGTGGTTTGGTGGTGGCAGCAAGGAGTTGCAGAGTATGGGTGAGACATGGGGCCATGGTGGGAAGGCAGTGGAGCATCAGTGCCAGGGTTGCTGCAGCTGGGCTGTGGGACTTCTGCTGGATACTCCTTTCTGAGCTGTGGGACATGTGCTGGATACTTCCTTCTTTCTCCACAGCCAGAGACGTGGGGGACCAGGCAATGGCTGCCAGCTCCAGGCTGGTCCCTCAGGACATGGAGCCTGGGCGGCGACTCCACCTTTTCCGCCAGCATCCAGGACATGCCCTGTACCACCTCCCGCATGCGTATCCTCAGAGGAACCTCAGGAGCTTTCCCCCAGAGCCAGCCCATGGAAACCCCTTCTTCCACTCTCCAGAGCTCTCCCAGCTGGATTTTGGCACCATCCACTACATGCCCTACAGACCAGCCACCTCCCTGCTGGCCTGTGGCCACATGGCCCCACTGGCCCCGGCCTTGCTGGGGCAGCAACACCCCAACCCCTCTGCATGTGGGCAGGCACTGGCATCCCACAGGACATGTCCCATTCAGCCTCAGGCCCCCTGTCTGGCACCGAAGGCAGCCTTGGCACAGAAGCAGCACCGTGCACCTGCCCTGCGCCGGGGGCTTGGCCACGGGCACCAGCACAACAGCAGTGGCTCTGGGGAGAGCTATCTTACAGAGCACAGCGGGTACCTGGCCGACGGGCCGGGCAGCGACTCCAGCTCGGGGCCCTGCCACGGCTCCTCCAGTGACTCCATGTTGAACTGCACGGATGTCAGCCTGCAGGGTATACACGGCAGCTGCTCCACCTTCCGCAGCTCCCTCAGCAGCGACTATGATCCCTTTGTGTACTGCAGCTCTGAGGGCCCTGCCACGGACTATGGCCAGGAGCAGCTGCAGCCACCCAGGGAGAGGCGGCCCCGGTCCTTGGACCTGATAGTGCCCGGGGGGCCTGCTCCAGCCAAACCCCAGGTGCTCAACCACGTCCACTACCACCACCACCAGCACCACCACTCCAGGTGGGACACAGAGTGTCCCCCTGGCCAGGCCGGGCAGGGGCAGGGGCTGGGGCCACGCAAATCCCGCCACTCCGGGGCCAAGGTTGCCTTCCACAGTGCTCGGACACAAAAGAGGACTGAGAAAAGTCATCACTCTGAGCAGCCTCGGGAAAGCAGTGCTGTGCTGCAGGAGGCAGCTCCAGCAGGACAGCCAACCTGTCCCCAGGAAGGCTGGGAGACCCCTCACACCCCCTCCACTTCTCCAAGCAGGTTGGACTTCAGTGTAGATGCCAACAGACAATTGGGAGCAGCTGGCACACCCCCTGTCCCGCTGCCCCCCAGACACTGCCTACAGAGCAGGCATCACCGAAGGAAAAGAAAGTGTCCCTTGGAGCCTGACCCTGCTCTCCTGCCCAAATACTCAGCTGAGCCCAGAGCCTGCAACTCTCACCTTCCTCCCGGCCATCCTACTGGCTACCGCTGCTCTCCTGAAGCCCAGCCCCTGATCCCAAGCGCTCCCCTGCCTAGCGGCTCCCGGCCACTCTGGAAGTGTTTAGTGCCACAGTCCAGCTCCAAGCTGAGAAAGCAGGAGGAGGGGTTGTCAGGACGGGAGAGAAACTGCTCAGTTCCTGGAAATTTCTCAGGGACAGGCAGCCCCAGACACAGTCTGAATGTCCGCCTTCACTCTCCATCTCAGCAGAGTGGTCAGGGTAAGTCTGGCCTTCGCCTCTCCTGGCAGCGAGCAAGTGAATGGGCTGTGGGGGGGATTGCTGAAGGAACTCCAGCTCTCAGAACACCTGGTACCTTCCTGATGGGTTTTCCTACAGGAAGACTGACTGCAGGAGAATTCCAGAGCTCACCTATGAGGGTGATGGCCTGAATGATGAACAAGTGTGTTAAAGAGTGCACCAAACCCTGAAGTACTGCAACTGAGAAATAAGATGGCTAATTTTAATTAAACATCTCTAGCAGCTGGAATATCTCCCAAAGGAAGGGGTGGGACCATATTTTTCAGTGTCCTTGCACCAATCTGGGTGTCTTACTGGCAGAGTCATTATCATTAAGGCTTTTGGGGCTCCAGTTGTTTTAGCCAAGCCCAGCTAACTGGAATCAGTGAGAAAGGAAGTGTGTGTGGCCCAGGGTAGTAGAACAGACTAATTGAGTTGCTGGATTTGCACATCCCTCATTTCTCATCTGCCTCTGTTGCGTGGGAGTTGCTTTACTGTCTTGGAAATCAGATGTAATTAAAGTTTGGCCCTCTGCCTAACTGCTGCACATCTCTCAGAAAGAGAGGGAAAATGCCTTTGAGAGGAGTGTCTTTGTAAGAACCTGAGTTTAGCTCCCAGGTCTTGGTCTCTTAGGTCCTCTGAAGGCAGCAACCTGCGAGTTAGCAGGGGCAGGTGCTGGCTGGAAGCAGAGCCTGGCTCCCTTCCTCATCCTGCCACTGACTCATTGCAGGTCCTCGGGCAAATCCTTTTGATTTAGGTACCAAACACTGATCTGGCTGTCTAATTTCTGTTAAAACACTGGCCTTAAACTTGTGACTCACTGTGCCCATTGTGCCACAGAGATAATAACTTCCTCCCAGTGCTTGTCTATCCAGCCCCACTCCACGCCCAGGCTCCGGTGCTGCGGAGGCAGTGGGGCAGAGGAGGCTGGATGGGCATGGTCCTGGCTCTCTGCAGGCCTTCTGGCCTCCCAGACTCATAGGAACAGATACTTTTCCCAGGTGCAAAAGTGCCTGACACTTCAGATAGGTTATAGGAAGGTATTTCAAAGGCCTGTAGGGCTGCTGGTGTTTGGAGAGATAAGGAGGCATCAGGGCAGAGATGTTTCTGGTTGCAGGGAGCTCTGAGTGCCAATGCCCTCTGAGGGTACCCCACATGGAGACAGCCCTCCTGGCTCAGGGCAGGCTGCTCAGAGCTTGCTTTGAGCTCCCAGATGAACATGGGAGGGCTCCAAGAGCAGGAGTCTGTACACCTAACACGGTGCTACGCATTGTAAGGCCTGTGCTGGGATGCTTCTGTCTCTTTGGAAATGGTCCCAGTGGCCCCAGTCTGTGTCCACCTCCTGATGACCCTCTGACCCCCACACAGAGCCAATGCCAGCTGCTTTGCCAAGCACACCAAGCCTTCATTCCCTCTTCTCTCCCCATTCCAGCAGGTAGAAGGACCAATATATCTGAAAATGCTGTGAATCTATGTCTGTTTACTGCAGTAGCTTCTGTGGATGCTTTCAGGGCCAGTCAGATAGTAAGAATTCCTTTGCAAGATTGAGAGACTACATAGATTCAGGATTTAACTTTATTAAGAGCAGAGGACAGATAATAGAGCTTGTGCAGGGCTTATGCAGAAAAGCCACCAAGCTGAAAACTTTTGTTGACATAACACAACCTCTGAGTTATAATCACATTGGTTCTTTATCTTGGGAAAGGTATAAATCAATAGAGAAGAAGTAGACAGTCTCATGCCAACAGGACACAAAACACAAGGAGACCAAGGAAAAATGCGTCTCTGCCTCCAGATAAATGGCATAAGGCTAAAAATATAAGTGGATGAAAGCCCAGCTTTAAATTAAAGTTTTGACATAAACTTTTCAGAAACCCAGTTTAAAAGAAAAGCAAATAGTGGGACCCTGTAATTCCTGGATGAAATTACAGAGAGGAGAAGCGTGCGTCTCTTCTGGTGGCATGGGAGAGACATTGCAGTAAGGAGAATGCAAGTCTTGTGACGAGTGACACAATTACCCCCAAGCAGGAGGGTGGCATTAGGGTTATAACACTGTGTCAGCACAGGCAGCAAAGAGGAGCCTACATAGACAGCAGGGTCTTAGGAGAATATTGCTAAAATAAGCTGTCAAAAGGTGCTTTTGGGCACAGGGATCATTTACAGCCCCAGAAAAGGGCTGTTCAAGGAGCAGGGCAGGGAGGGCACTCAGAACCTGCTCTTCCAAAGCCAGGGTGTGGCTGGAGAAGGAAATCAGAACAGAGCTGGATGCCAAGTGAAGTGCAGAGCCATGGAGAGACACGCCAGTGAATATTTCTGTGAACAGCTTGTGTAAAATAGACTATTAATGCAAACATTTTCAGCTCCATCAGAAGGGAGAAGGCTGCTTAAGGTTCTTCAGACCTAGAGAGTAACATGGGTCTGAGGGATGTTCAGGGGCTGGAAGTGCAGAACAGAAGAGCCTTTATTGCATTAGTGATCACCAGGGGTGTGCCTGGGGAGGTTCTCACCTGGCAGGATCCCTCACAAATCACCAGTTTGAGCACTTCTGAAATACAGTGGAGAGTAACAAATTGCCAGGGGTACAGATTACCCACAGGGCATCCTGCAGGGCTCAAACACACAGCTGATAAATCCTGCATGTGGACTGCAATCTCTTGTCCATGCCCAGAGCCAGGAGCAAGAGCTGAGGGCAATATCAGCTGGAAATAGCTGAAGTCACAGAACGATGAGCCTGACTTTCCAGCCAAGCAAATTGTTAAAAATTCAAATACAGGGTTTGACTTGTAGGCACATGGCTGAATGTGAGAACTAGGGGAGGAGGCAACCCAGTTTTTGTAGGGAGAGATAACACCTGACGGATCTTTTAGGGGAAGGAAGCTCTGAAAGGATAAAAGGGAAGGTGCTCTCACAGGTAAATAACTTGCTGAAAAATGAGACAAGAGTGCAGATCAGACTTAATTGAGGAGAATTACTCAGAGAAGGAGAAAAGTGGAGTTCTCCAACTGTCTGAACCTTCCAGCAAGCTCATAAATATCCTGGACAAGGAGAGGAGATAGCAAAGTGTGTAACAAAATCCATCAGGATGTCAACATTAAAACCGGATACAGGGTGTTACAGGAGGATCTCCTGCTGATGAACTGTAGGGTGAAAGAGTGGTGGGTGAAATCCCCTGTAAGCAGCACAAAATGCCACACAAAAACAGAGCCACTTTTAAGTAAAAATCACATTATTGTTAACATTATTGTTGTTATTATCATTATCATTAGCTGGCTGGGAACTATGTGGGACAAGCAGGAAATGCTTTTATGCAGCTGTGTAAGCCTGTGGGGATCTCACAGCTCCTGATCACCAAAAAGGGTGGAAAAAGAAAGGGAAATCAGGCTTGGAAGAAGGGCAGAAAGGTATCTGGTACAATCCCAGCAATGGGTTTTTCTGAGAAAATAGAAAGAACTTGAGACTTTCATGTGGGAAAAGAAGTGATTAGCAGAGGGATATGAAAAAGAGGATATGAAATTAGGAGAGCAGAGGAAAGGGCAGATAAGAGAGTACTTAGAACAAAGTAATTGATGGCATCAAACGGGAACCAGAAGCTTTGAAACACCCAAAAGGCAACACATGGTGTGTAGTGAAACTGGTGCTGGTTGCCCAGATGCCAGAAGTAAAATGGTTTTGAGAGATCAGAACAAGAGGTAGCAAATGCAGAGATGCAAATCCACTCTCTGGCTCAGGAAGTTCCTAAACCAGGGTTTCCAGAAGCTGCTGGTGCTGTGGGATGCAGCACCCTCCTGGTGCGTGCTTACCTCTCCCAGCTGCCAGGTGAGGCGGAATCTTGGTCCACAGCCCCTGGAGAAATTCCACTTGTGCAGGCAGTGCCTTGCACTGGCATTGCGGGAAATAATGTTGTGGATGATTCCAAAGAACCTTGCATGATCTTGGAGTTAAGTATCTTCCTTGAGCACCTCCATCAGCTGTTCTTGGTGGGCTTTGCGTAAAGGTGCATCCCTGACCCTTCCGTTGCCTGGGAGAGACCACACCTGGGAGTTGTGTCCCTGGAGAATCAATTCTGGAGCAATGCTGATGGATCCTCTTAAAGGAAGACTGACAACTAGCAGTGAATTCCAGCTGGATGGCTTCCTGAACCGCCGCGGCACACCCAGAAAGCATCTTAGAACAGCCACATTACTCCAGCACAGGCTGATGAAATCTCTTGATTTCTCTCCCTGGGAAATATCACCTCCTGCAGTGCTCTAGACATCCTCCCCCTCTCCTCCCTCTTGCTCATCTTGAGCCCCTTTCATGTCACGTCTTTGATCTTTATTAGGGAGGGGGAAAGGGATTAGAGGACAGAAAAAGACCACCCTTAAAATCTAACACTCAAAAGAACACGATTTTTGTGATGTCATCAGGTGTGCTCCAGGTCATTGCCCTGCCATGGCCAGTCCAGCAGTCGATGTTCTCCCACCTCTCCTAGTTCATGATAGATTCTTAAAACAAGCAGGGGACACTTATGCAGGCACAGCTTTCAGAAAATATTTTAGTAATGCTATTTGAGACTGAAGCCATGTGAAGACAGAGGGCTTGAAGATGGACAGTCTCTTTTGGGGATGCACATAAGCTGGTGATAAGGGAGGCAGTTGGAAATGGCTTATTCCATATACTTGTGACTCAAGTCACAAATGCAAGATATGCTTAAACTATGTTTTCAGGTACTATGGCCATACTTGCACACATGTGTACATGTGTAACACCATGTGCATTCATTTTCCCACATTGACTAGCTGCACTTTTCCAAGCAGAATCTCATTTTTTTGTTTTCTTCCCACATACTTAATTTTCAAGACGGTGCTCCTACAGCTGGTGATATATAACCAACAAGAATTTGTTGTGACTGTTCTGAAAAGTTGTTTTAAATTGCCCTCGATGAATCTCTGAGTTGTCATTTCTTTTCTTTGATCTCAGAAACATTCAGGAAAAGGGAAATAGGAAAAATAATGCCTGTATGCCTTTGCTGGGCTATGCTCACCTTGAGTAAGAGTTCAGGGCAGGCTTGAGAGACATCTAGGAAGGGACCGTGGTGTGTGTGACAACAGGCAGTGACTTAGAGAGAAAGGGGCTGTCTGGAGCAGTGACTTGGGTGCACCTTTTTAGGCAGCCCTTTAGTTGTCAATAATTCTCCAGGCAGAAAGGGCTGGGAAAGAGCCTGAACCTGAGCTGGGCTCAGAAGCAATTTGTGCAACCTCTCGAACACTGTGGAATGTGTCATTCCTATCTTGTATCGCATTACCTGGAGTTTCTATTGCCCCTTGGCTCTGTGAGATATGGATTGGTGTTATTTTCTGTTTCTAATAATGTCTGAATCAGCTGTACAGATTTTCAGAAAGAGCAAACATCAAAAAGCCTCAAAAGCAAACGCCTAGTAGAAGTGAGAATCCTGGGGTGCCCTTGGCCTGCCTCTTCTGAAATACATAAGGAGTAGCGTGATGTCTTATCTTAAGATTTTATTGTACTTCACCTGAGAGGAATAAATTGGCTGGGAGGTGGCCAGAAAATTCCCTCTGAAAAACTGGGAGAAACTTCCTAGAATCATGCAATATCCTGAATTGGAAGGGACCCACAAGGATCAAGTCCAGTCCCTAGCCCTGCCCAGGACACCCCAACAATCCCACCCTGTGCCTGTGTGCGCTGTCCAAACGCTCCTGGGAGCTCTGGCAGCTCAGGGCTGGGAGCATTCCCTGGGGAGCCGGTTTCAGTGGCTTAGTGGCTTTTTTAGTAGCTTTCACTTACTGTTTTTCCTGTAGCATCTGTTCTCTGGGTCAAGGCCCCAACCATTGCAGAGCCTGGGAATGTTCAGCCAGGTGTAGCTCACACTTTTGTTTCTCCTTTTCTTTGAATGCAGGATCTGAAGAGGAGGTCCAGGATGTCCATGAACACTCAGTTTAATAAAACACTGGCCTGTTGGCTTGCTGGGAGCTGGAGTGGACACAGCCCAGCCCTGCCCTGCTGAGACAGACTGCCAAGAGCAACGGGCCACTCATGGTCTCCTGACACGTCCCCACACCCTGACAGTCACATAAAGCCCTGCTCTCCGGGCCCCATCTCCTCTGAAGGCACAGGCAGCCCCGCGTCATCCCATGGCATCGCTCTGAGCTGGGCAGGGCTCCCAGGGAGAGCTCACCGAGTGAGTGCAAGCTGCTATTTTGGCGTGTTCATGCCACAGAAGGTTTTGCTAAACACTACAAAAATAAACACGCCTTCGAGACCAAAAGCTGCAGAAATTACTTTCTGTGGCCTGGTAGCTCCTGACTTCATTTCCTCACTTAGGTCAAAAGCCAGATTTCTTCAATTTACTTTTCCATGCTTATTTCAGACACAAGAACAAGCTATTCTCCGTCTCACCGCTCACAGGGCTGCCCTGCAAGGTGCTGCTTCTGACTTCAGTGGAAACCAAGAGCTCTCACCACTTTTGGTCACCTCAGTGTCCCTCAGCTGACACCATTTCCTGCCACTGGCTGTGTTTGCCAGCAGCAGGAGAGGGGAAGACACTGGGACATCAGCATTTCTGGGAAGGAGCTGGGTCAGACTCTTTCCATTGCAAAGAATCCACCCTCTCATCTGGCAGTGTGAACGAGTCTCTCACTCACCCTCTAGCTCCTCCCCATACCCTCAAATAGCTACCATGGCCAGCCCTGTAAAGAGCATATTTCAAACATATCTCAGATGCCCCATCACAGGAGTCATGGAAAATCCTGGAGTTCATTTGGCTCCTGCTTCTCTCCTTCCTCTCACTGCCCCAAGACACAGCAAAAATTCCCAGCAAAAGTCTCCATAAATAATGCAGAGCACAGCCACATCCATCACCCAGCCTTAACTTCATATTCGGAGACTCCTGAAATCCTTCAAAAGGATTTTTCTGTCTTTTCCAACATTTTGATGATTCAGGGAGAAAACCTGAGAAATCATCAGACTCTGGTTTATTACTTTCCCCCTCCCTCCCCATTTATGAGTGTTTTGAGGTTTTCTGAATGTCACTAGCTCTTATTTCCTACGTCTCATAATTTGCAGACATTCAAGCAAAATAAAACCTGTCAAATTCAAAACATATAGAACCCATGCAGCTTTCAAACAGCAGAGAATTCCTGTCAAGTTCATTGCCATAAATGATCAGTCAGACCAAAGAATCAGCCAGATTCCCATGTGAAGTGCACATTTCTGTGGCACCAAGTGCTTCCAAGCACAAGGAAGCAATGGTGAGGATACAACACTGGAGCTGAAGATAACTCCTAAGAATCTGAAACTTGATGTAGGGACAGATTTTCCGATCTGCACAGTAAAGCTTCCCATGTCTTCCTTTGAAGCAGCAACTTCTCAAGAGAGCGCTCTGGTGATGCAGTCCCAGTTCAGAATGATCCTCTGCCTTCGTTGGTAGGAAGGCTTTTTACGGGGTTTGCTGCCCTTAATCCTCGAAAAAGGCATCTTTGTCTCAGCTGCTAATCAGTCCCAGTCAAGTGATTGACCAATAGCACTGTTTTAAACCCAACATTATTCCCATGTAGTGCTTATTCCATGTCTCTTGTGACCAAGCCCCTGTAGGATGTTTCAGTCTAAGGAAGAGCTGAATTTCTTCCATCAAAGAACCTAGCAGAATTACGTTTAGACCTTTCCAGGCTCTTGCTTGTCCTATAGCACAAGCACTTTTCCAAGCTCAGAAGTTTTCTCCTGTGCAGGGAAGTCAGTCTTAAACTAGAGGAAAATCCAGGAGCAGGCCTAGATATACCCCATTTAGCTTCTTGTACTTCTGGTTCAGGAGCTTGTCTGAACCAGTCCCCACGTTCTTGACCATCCTGGAGGGCTCAGAGTCTTAACAGAGGGGAGAGTCATGAAATCGGGGTGCTCCCACTGCTTTTTTTTAGGAGTCAGGAAGGCAGAGAGCCTCCAGGGATGCATTTCACTGCTCAAATGAACAAGTGCAGCTCTAAAGTCCTCTCTTTCCCTCCTTATCCCTAACAAAAGAGGAGATTCCTGAATTTATGAGCCACAAGCTTCTTTGGGAAAGTGGTCAGCACTCCTGCACCCTCTCCACTCCCCACTGCAGTATTACCAGGCTGCCAGGGTAGCACCTGCTTCCAAGTGTCTCCCTTTCCTGACCTTACATAGAAAATGCTGGAGTTCAGGTCTGCCTCGGTGGGGGCTCAGGGAGAGGAGAGGGAGGAACTCCCTGGGAACTTGGGTTTGAAAGATCCTCTTCAGTAGATGGATGACTATCCTTGGCTGCCTGGAAGAGAAGAAGCAGTATCTGAGAAAACAGGGAATGGTTCCTCACAGTTCTTTACCTCTGGCTTCTGCATTATGGTTTTGAGTGCTCAGTGCCTGTGGGCTCCACCATGGAATTTCTCCAGCATCCTTGCAGTGACCCAGAGCTCATTTTCCTTCTCTGCATCCAAAGTCACAGCTGAAAACTGATGGAAGCCAGAGCATCCCAAGCTCACTCTATCCAAACCGAAGGCCCAGCCCTTCCCCAGGGACCCCCTTCCCAAGGAGCTCCCACCCCCTGAACTGGGCATATGGTCGGGCTGGCTGGATATCTCTCCTCCCGCACAAATCCTTCAGATCCTTTGGAAATGTGAATATCGGTTCGTTTTGTTGTTGCTTTTTGTTTCGTTTGTTTTTTTGCTGAGTCTGTCCTGGCTCTCGGGGCTTGGGAATAATTATGACCCAGGAAGAAAAAAAAAAAAAAAAAAAGTACGTTTTATATATATGCAAAACTGTGTATTTATGTCCGATAAACACAAAGATGTGTGAATATGCTGATGTGCTCAGAAACNCCCTTCCCAAGGAGCTCCCACCCCCTGAACTGGGCATATGGTCGGGCTGGCTGGATATCTCTCCTCCCGCACAAATCCTTCAGATCCTTTGGAAATGTGAATATCGGTTCGTTTTGTTGTTGCTTTTTGTTTCGTTTGTTTTTTTGCTGAGTCTGTCCTGGCTCTCGGGGCTTGGGAATAATTATGACCCAGGAAGAAAAAAAAAAAAAA
>VWYN01012316.1:0-25338 GCA_013400075.1 Hippolais icterina | reverse complement strand
CCCCGCGCACGCGCGCCGCTCCACCGCTGTAGAGGTTGCCCGAGGCCCGTAGGTGGCGCCCCCGGTCGCAGCTTTCACCTTATACCGGCCTGGCGCGCGGGAACGCGGCGGCGGATCGGGGAATATTCTATTCCCGGCCCGGCTTCTTTCCGCCTCGTCGGGGGCTGCCGGGTGGAGCTCCAGGATGTGGAAGCTGGTGCCCGCTTCGGGAAAAGGTGAGGGAGCGCCAGACGCCGCCGCCGCTCTGGCGGGCTGGGCCCGGGCACCGCGGGCCCCCTCCTCGCCCCGACCGGCGCCTGCGCGGGTCCTCGGTGTGCCGGCGTGTTGGCTTCCATAGGGCCAGCTCCAGCCGGGCTTGCGCGTCCTTGCTGCCTCGAACCGATGGTGGTCTAAGTCCTCGTCGCTCTGCGCGTTCGTCCACGGCGAAGCCTCTGTATGTCCCTGTAGCACTGCCGACTACAGCGCCTGTTAAATCTAGCAAGGCTTCTTTTCGAACCTGTGTGGTATGTCTTAGGGTGCTGCAGGCTACAGAGTCCTGCTTTGAAATGCCTGAGAATTGAACTCTGAGGCAGCAACTTCAGAAACAATGTTTAAATATTGTGGTGATGTTTCAAGGGCTAAGTGTTGATCTTCATGGTGTTTCTTGCATGCAGAGTTTTGAAACTAAATCGCCTCTATACTTTTCTTTGTTTTCTTGTCCATAGGAGCTTTAGTAATAGGTATCATATAATGAATACATTTCTTCCTTAGTGCTTATAAGGAACATACCTAACACAACTGCATCTGCTGTCTATTTCCTGGTTCACTTTGAGGAAATTTTGGATTTTTGATTTATTTCCTAGTGGTCACAGCACCTAACCCTGTTGAAATGATTTTCCTCTTACTGCCTGGAGAGCTCTTGAGTGAATCAAAACACTCTTCATTCTATTCAGAATGATAATTTCTGCACAGTTCATATTTGGAAAGTTATTTTTCTGGGTTGATAACAGGAATTTATCTGTACTTATATTTATCAAGAAATATTTTTAGTTCTGTTGAACCAAAGGTGTAGCACACCTTTGGGAGAGAGTCAAGCCGTTCACTGGGAAGCCACCATTGGGTCCAGGTGACAGGTACAAAGCATAAGCTAAAGCATAAGCATTGGTCAGAGGCTGAACTTACTAAGTATCAATTTTATTTACATTAAGATCTCCTTACATTCATTAGGAGGACATTTTCCTCTGAATCTCTCAATCAGTTATATGAATGAATAATGAAACCTCAAAAAATTATATACACTTACAAAGGTGTTTTAGAAAACCTATTTTACATTGTGGGTTTTTTTTCCTTCTAAATGTTATACTTAATCTTCAAGAAAGTACTGGTAAAAATATATTGTCCTTGAAAAAAGTGTGCCACCACTTTTGAAACTGTTTTGTTTACCATAAAATATATCCTATTATAATAGACAGAGCAAGGGAGCAAGAAAGAAGGAAGTTTTGTCTATAAGCTAAATGCATAATTCTAGTCAGCCTAATCAGAGTCATGGAATATTCTGAGTTGGAAAGAATCCACAAGGATCATTGAGTCCAGTTCTTAAGTGAATGACACACGTGGGGATAAAAACCACAACCTTGGCATTTTTAGCACCATGCTCTGACTATAAATGATGCATGGCAAAGCTGAGATTTAGATGTACTACAAACTTCTCAGTGTCTCTCTTATGTGCTTCAGGTATTTTGGTGGTTTTTTGTAAATTTCTAATTTTTCTGTCTTATTTCCAGGAGAGCCATATCGGCTTTTAAGTGGTGTAGAATATGTTGTTGGACGCAAAAACTGCACGATTTTAATTCAGGATGATCAGTCTATCAGCCGCAGTCATGCAGTTCTGATCATAAGTCAGCCTGAAACAAGCCCTGTAAGTAGCCATCATTTTACTGCATTATCAATGCACTGTGGGCATAATTCAGGCTGCCACGACCATGCATACTCTCATTTTGCTCTCACCAGTTTTATGCTTGGAGTAGAACCATTGATCACCTGTCTTTTTTTTATCTTTAGGTTAATTTTTCCTCCTTAGGTTTCCTTTTGTTGAGGAATTTAGTGGCTATACTTGAGTAGTCCAAGCTTCCTTTTATCCCAGATTCACTAGGAATTTGTATTAAAATAATCATAGCAGGAAAATTATGCAATTAAGTTTCATTACACAGACAAATTTTAGGTTCTGGGAAGTGCTTCAGTTGTTTTACTGCAGACTTAATTTCTGTTTCATTTCACATCATCAATTCTGTATTTGCTTAGGGCACGGAAAAGAAAAATGTAGCAAGGAGAATTAACAATCAGCCATTTACTGTGACTAAGTGTTGTGACATTTATGGATGCCAGTCAGCAGAAGCCAGTCAGCAAAAATTTTATTTATGTAACCTTATATAGTGTTTAAAATAAAATGTGTAAAATATATTTGTCCCTTTAATCCTGCAAATATTGAGTGAGTCCAGTGGAGGGCCATGAAGATAATGAGGGGACTGGACCACCTCTGTTGTGAGGAAAGGCTGAGGGATCTGGGCCTGTTGAGCCTCAAGAAGAGACAACTGAGAAAGACCTCATCAATGTCTATTAGTAGCTGGGAGGGTGTCAAGAGGATGGAGCCAGGCTCTTCTTGATGGTGTCAAAAAATAGGACAAAAGACAATGACAGAAACTGGAAAACAGAGAGTTCCACCTGAACATGGAAAGAACTTTACTGTGAGAGTGACTCAGCATGGGAACAGAGTGCCCAGAGAGCTTGTGGAGTCTCTGTCCCTGGAGATACTCCAAAGGAGACTGGAGATAATCCTGAGTAGCGTGCTGTAAGGAACCCTGCTTCAACAGGCAGGTTGGATTAGATCACCTCTAGTGGTCCTTCCCAACCTTATCCATTCTGTGAAATCGCATATAACCGCATGGCAGAATTTCATAAAAACACGTTATGAGTGTTCTCACTGGCTTGGGAACCACTTTGGAAATCTGACAGTATCTGACCTCTTCTCAAGAGATTCTGGTGTCTCCCATGTCCTGCAGTTTGGGGAAGACTGGAGAAGACCATGGGCATTCCTCATGGAAGGAAGTGCAAGAAAGTGCCCTCAAGTGACCTTAGGCTTTTACTTACTATTCAGCCCAATGGCCAGGATAGAACTGAGTGGTAGATAAAAACAGAATAAATCTCAGAGCCTTGCTAAATTGCACTAGCTCAGGCTTTGGGCCAAGGAATGACTGCCATGCACAGTGTCCAGAAATATGAAGTGTAATATCCAAAAAGACTTAAGTGGAAGAAGCACAAAAGTTCTAAAGCTAAAAACATGTATATTTTCTCTCATTCCTTTTCAGTGAATAACAGAAGATAAATAATTACATGTAGCAAGCCCTGTTGTCCAAAGTCTTTATTTAAGATGGTATTTTGTGGGCTGCTTTTTATTTATCCATTGCTTTGATCCACAATGATATTAACTTGTTTCTGATAAAGCTGTCTCATTCTGATAAACTATAATGGCTTATTTATTTTTACTTTCAGAGTCAGTCTCTCTCAGTACCTATATTAACAGTAAGAGATACATCTAAGTATGGTACCTTTGTTAATGGATCAAAACTGAATGGTACTTCAGTATCTTTGCAGTCTGGTGACAGAATCAATTTTGGAGTCTTTGACAGCAAGTTTAGGTAAGTGTTTTGATTATAAAATATCAAGTAGAAAATCAATTTTTTAGAAGAGTATTTAAGCACATTATACTATTTTGCAAGTGATACAGCAATGATGAGTTTTTAGAAAGCAAAGGAAGTGAATAATATTTTGCCTGGGTTCCACACCTGCTTCTGAAAGAGTTTTCCGTTATATTTTTACATAATGTATTTTGACACTAGGAGATTAAAATTGTAGATAAGAAAGCATTGGCATTTTAGAAGATATGTCATGTGCAGTGAGTATTTTCAGGCTCTCTTAGGCAAACAACAAAATACACCAAATGAGAAGAAGGGAGAAAGGTTTAGAGTTTGTCAGAGCCCCTGTTAGTTGTTCATAATGTAACATTGCAGGAAGATGTGAACCCAACTTGATTCTTTTTTCCAAATTTAACATGGTAGCCAGTGCTATCTGTTTATTTATAGGAGGCACTTCTGGAAATAAAGTAGCAGATAAGTAGAAAAAGTCTAATGACCATTAAAATCAATGTTTAAGTAATCAGAAGGTGGCTTTGTGCCTTAAAATTTTATTCCATTTTAGCAATGCTGCTGGTATTATATATTGTTAGAAAAAACTTGGCATTCTCCTCCAATTGCTACAATTTTTTTTTTTTCTATTTTAGGTAATTATACCTGAAACATGATACAGGAATCATATCATGAGACCAGATACATCATGGCTGTTGCACTAGAAAATATACAAAATAGAAAGAAATTTAAATAATCTAAAAATGAAATAATGTAATCTGATATGGAAGATCTAAAATACGTATAAAGGCTTATAGTCAAGGATAATGGAAGTGTTAGGAAACTGTTACTTAAAATTGCATTTTATGACACTTGTATTTTTAAGTATTGATCTGTTGGTGATCTCTCCTGTTGAGCATACTTTTGCTTTTGGAGGCACCCACTCAAATTTCTTTTGATATTCCCAGTCCTTGCACTATTTTTGAAGCACTAATTCTATGTGATGTCTGTAAAAGAGCCACAAGTCCATAGAAATATTTCAGGCATCAGGTCAAATTGTCATTAATTTTTCTGAATAAAAATTAGTATTTTGTTTCTTCAGGAAATTTTAAAGCAGGAAGATTTTATTTTGATCTAGATTAGAGTATGGGTCTTTTATTTTTTTCCTTCAGATTTCCATGAGATACAAATGTGATATTAAGTCAGCTCTGTTCATCATAATGATTGGCTGAATTAACTTAAGAAGTTCTCTTTTACTTGTTCTTTGCAGAGTGGAATATGAACCTTTGGTTGTCTGCTCCTCATGTTTAGATGTAACTCAGAAAAATACTTTAAATCAAGTCATCCAGCAGCTTGGAGGCCTTATAGTGAATGAATGGACAGGAGAATGTACCCACCTTGTAATGGTATCAGTAAAAGTTACTGTTAAGGTATGTTGAGCTTTTGCCTGTTGATAGCATTGCTTTGCAGTTTTCCCACAAATGCTAATTAAATTCTAGACCTGTTCAAGTTTTTTCTCTACAAAAATGTAGTCACCTCTTCTTTTTCCAAGTTAAGGTGTATGTCAACAGGAGGTGTATGTCAACAGGAGGTTGAAGGAAAAGAAAACAAAAAAAGCCAGGTTTGAAGACTTAGTGATTTTCATCAGTTGTCTTCTACATTTTCATAACTTTAATCAAAACACCAGTTAAAAGCTAGGCTGTTAGAAGCAAAACAATCCTAGAAACACAAATCAGTATGGCTTTCTTTGTTTGATATTTTCCACATCTTAGATCTTAAAAAGCTAATGTCAGTCAAACCGTGTTCAATTTGAACTTCTATGCAGTAAATTTGTATTTTCTGTTTTTTCAGACTATATGTGCTTTGATTTGTGCTCGACCAATTATAAAACCAGAGTTTTTTTCTGAATTAATCAGAGCTATTCAGTCCAGGCAACAGTTGCCAAATCATGAAAGGTAAGTTGCCAAATCATCATGTTTACTGTATTGCAGAATGAAATTTATGGGAGTTAGATTATCAGATAACTACACATTTATCTGATAATTTTTGACATAATATGCAATTCACAGTAATTTTATTTGTGGAATAATGCAAAATATGATTAACAGTTTAATATTCCAGCAGTTTTATTGTTCTCATCCCTAGAGCTACAAAATGAGCTCTGAAATTGACTCTATGTTTAAAGATGTCTCTAAAAAGGAACTAGTTTTGTTGGTATTTAAATAATTATATAAATTGCTTCAAGCACTTCTGGGAATTGACACATAAAAATAAAGAAATGACACTTTTATAAAATTATATAAAGTTTATTTCATTACATAGATGTATTTTCCTACTGTGCTGTTAGTTACTGAGTTTACTGTAAAGTTTGGTCAGAACAGAGTTAGCCTGACCATTGAATTCTCTGAAACAGAAGAGGTTTTTAATTATCTGTTGAGAGATGGAGACTAATGTGCATTGGCCTTCACTAAATGAGAATAAAATATTCATTGTTTCATTGTTAAATTAACTTCAAAAGGGAGTTCCTAATTTGGAATCAATAAATACTGCAGGATAGCTCTTCTGGCTATTTTCTCAATGTGAGAAAATGTAAAATAATCTCAATATTGTATGTGACAATTTCATCTAAGCCCATATTGCTACTCAATTTTCCTTGAGAAGATAGACTTTTGTGTTTTCTTTGGGGGTTGTGGTTGTTGTTTTTTTATGAACACATGGTTTATGCCGGTGAGAAATTCCCACTATGTATATACATTCATATGTGCATAAAAATGGCAATTTATTTTCTTTAGTAGGTGTGGTAGTAGCCATTTAGAATATGTGGTAGTAGCCAGGTGGAATAGTTTGAAGACTGAGGCTGGGTAGATGCTAAACAAACTTCTGGTGAACACATGGAAGTATAAAAAACCCAAGAGAATTCACAATAAGCTGTGCTTGATATGTGGTAAAATATATTTCACGCTAATAACTAACTATCTTGTTAGAAAAACACAGATACCAGTCTAGATGCTGCTTTACATTAGCAGGGTTTATATAATATCTCAAATCAGTCATCTATGAGTGGCTTAAAACTCATTTGTTCTTCAGTTTCAGAAGAAAAGGAGGATTTGAATGAATTGTAACTTTCCCTTCTACTTAAACTTCTGCATTGCTTTCTGAGGATGTAAGAAAACTAAACAAACTGTTGAGTTTTCTCTGAAATGCTTTCCTGGGAGATTTTTTTTTTTTTTTTTTTTTTTCAATAAAGGAAAGAACTGCAAAGTGCAAACTANTTTTTTTTTTTTTTTTTTGTAGTACAGATCATACAAGCCATCAACAGCTAGTGATTGATTGGTTGTGCAACTTGAAATTTGTTTGGTCAGATGTTACCTGGTGGTAATGCTGCTGTTCCTGTCTGTTACAGGAACAAGTAAACAAGTAAACAAGTGTCTTTATCTTGCAACTAGGTTGTATGTCCATTTAATACAGAAATGACAGTATAATTTGCTTTTAAGTGCTCCCTAAAAAAGAAGCAGATGGATATATTTACCTTTCTGAAATATTTTTGCTAACTTTTAAGATGCTGAGAGAACCTGAACTGGCTAAAAATAGTGACACTAGCAGTATACATATTATGTAGCTTTCAAAGAGTGTTCTGCATCAAGCTAAATGAAACAGCTGATGTAATACACAGATCTATGTTTAAATAATTGCTGTATTTTAAATAGGCCATGTTTTTGAGATGTAGCTTGTGGGAAGATGCTGGAAATTTACTTAGCAGGTATTTTCATTAAATTTCTAAAAACACTTCTAACTTCAACTGGGAATCTCTATATTGTGCCTTGCAGCTAGAGCTGACCTGAACTGGTATAGCCCCAGGACACCAGACAGCTTAGGGTAATACTGGTTTGGGTGTGAAACAGGAAAAGTATATTGAGATGGCAATACTAGGTGACTGTTAATTAAATGTTTACTATTATTGTAGAGCTGGTCCCTCCCAAAGAATCTGGGGAAACATTGTCTTAAAGTTACAAAGAAAAAATAGTTAAAGCGTCTTTTTTTGTTTATAGTAAGACTTCATGTAGTAAGACTTCATGTAATAGGACTTCAGGCAAACCTGCAGTTCCCATATACATGTAGGACTTCTTACTTGAGTTTTTTTATGGTGTTACACCCCAGTCCTCTGGTACTCTCTTGACAACCTATGCAAGGAAGAACAAAAACTGAAGATTTCACAAATGGCTGTGTGAGTGCAGTCCTGTATGAAATGTTTTATTACTGCAATCCAGTGTCAATAGTGCAGGGCTTTAAAAAGAAGAAAAGTAACAGAGTTTTTAACAGAAACTCAGCAAGAATCAAAATCTATTTATTGAGAGATTCAAGGTTGTAGAGGATCTTTTCTGGATAATGGTATTACTATTAAAAGGTTATGAGGCCAAATATGAGGAACACTTCAGAATCCTGACTGCAAAATACTGTTGCCTTTTGAGCCTAGATCACCATTGGATAAGAGTTTATAAGGAACATCAAAGGTTGTTTTTTTGGATTTTTTTTTGAAACATTTGTCAGTTAAAGTTGTTTGCTGAAATTAAAAAATAGTAATTTTTAAATATATTTATAAAGAAACTATAATCCAGTTTCAAAGTAGTGAAAACTGTTGTTTTTTGGCTTTTCCTCATCGTTTCATCTTTAAAGATGACATTAAAGTCCCTTGTATTTATCTTAGGTTATTAACTGTCTCTATGAGAAGCACTATCAGAAGTCTTCTGGCATAATAACTAAAGTCTGAAATGCCCTATTTTTACTTCAAATTAGTAGGCTTTATCATATCTATTAAATTTCAGTGCAGTATTTTTGTAAACAGATTTGAACAGGCTGCTGAAATAAATCAAATACTCACATTTCAAAATCTGGTCGATTTAGTAGGTTGCTTAATTTTCATTGTGTACATAAAATTGGAAGAATTGATTGTGAAGAACGTGTAAGAATGGAGGTTATTTAAAAGCACCTGTACCTATATAGCACATTTTAGCCTATCATAATTGAATTGCTTATTTGGGTGAAGTAGAAAATTTATGTGCTTATTTTGTATTCAGCCTGAAATATATGAATGTTCACAGCGTTTGAGGGATGTTTTCCTCTTAACAGGTGCTTGATTTTTTTCTGAAACGTTAATATTTCAGTATTTCATATATTTCTTCCTTAGAATCTGCCAATCATTGCTGTTAAACCGAATTTGTTGGTGTGTTTCAGCATCTTTTTTTTTTCCTGCACACTAGTATGAAAAGGATATATTGAATCAGCAATCAGACTAAAGATAAGTAGTTCTGTGATCAGCCAAATTATGTACATAAACAGCTGTTTGGGTACAGGTATAGTTTGGTTAAAATTTACCTATAGTTTCCCTTCTTTCTGGCCTGTGCCTTCACCTTGCTCTGTCAGAACTGCTGTAGCAGTGAATATGTGGCTCAAAGATCTTGTAAGTGTCCTGAAATTATTAGTTAGATGCTTGTCCTAACTCTGTAGGCTTTTCGTGCTCTGGGTAGGCCATCATTAACTGGAGCTGAGGTCACAGGCTGTGACAAAATTTAGGGCTTCAGGGTAGAATTTTATTTTTGCCTAATATGTTTCCCTGCTAAACTCCTGCTCACTTTACCTGTATTGGACAAAATAATAGAGAATCTGCAGAGTGAATCCCTCCAGTTCTCTATCCCACCAGCAAGAAAAGTGTATTTGTCTGTTGTCATATTATGGGATGTTCTTGTGTGGTGGTACAAGATTTCTTGACACAGTAAAAGAGAGTGAGGGGTGACTGCCCCCACAGGGAGGGTAGAGGGAGCAGGATGACTAATTTTGTGTAGAGTTTGTCAGTATTGTTAGTAAGAATGTGGATATATATATACAGCAGTTTGGTTGAATGCATTCCTAAAAGTGTTTTCGTAGTTACTGATGTATAAAGTCTTGGTCTATCTTTGATGTTGAGAAATTAAGGGCTCTGTTTCTTAACAATCTCTTGAAAATTATTTATGTAAGTAGTTTTAACAGAGAAATGCAAGGTTTTAACTTCAGAACTTTACTCTAAAACAGAAAGGACTATGAGTCAGTACTGATAAGCCAATATGAATTTTAACTTTCATTTTCTGTTCTTGCAGCTTTTATCCTCCAATTGATGAGCCTTCCATTGGCAGCGAAAACCTGGATTTATCTGAGCATCATGAAAGGAAAAAAATATTCAGTGGAAAAACATTTGTATTTCTAACTGCCAAGCAGGTAATTAGGCTTTACACTGCAAAAATATTTCAGGAGTAGCTAAGTACTAATGAAGCCAGGGGGTCCGTAGGAGGCTGGACAGAGCAATGCACAATCCGACCACTATGGTTAATACATGCATTCTCCGTTTATTGTTGCAAAATGGTGGGTTATATACAGAAGTGCATAGCTTACATTAACAAGTAGTTTTTAATTGGTGACAGATTAGAAAAGAATGTAAACAATCTTAAGGCTGCTACGGTAATATTGTTACAACTACACTTAAATTAAATTAAATCCAAGCACACCTTAATCTAATTTCTAACTGCGCCACAAGTCTACTCACTACTAACTAGGCCCAAATCTGAGGCCTAATGCAGGCCCAAATCTGAGGCCTAGTCCAGGATAGCTCAAACCATGTCCCATAGCAAATCATGCCCCTGTTCACTAAGAAATTCTTCTACAAAGTACAGATTTGTTCATCCTGAAATCACACTCATTCTGGGTTCATCAGGAAAGAAAGATTTCTGTATATTTATCCCACAGTACAGTGGCCTAAGCAAGATAAAATGTAGAGGAAGAACAGAACATATTACATCTGCAGTAGTGCGTCAGTGGAAAGCACTGTGCTGATAGTTCTGTATTCTGATACCTCTAAACTGACCGCATTCTAAAATTTTTTTTTATTATTTGCATTCTCTTTCTAGCACAAGAAACTGGGTCCAGCAGTTGTTCTTGGAGGAGGAGAAATAAAGTTGATGACAGAAGGAAAAAAAGAAATGCTTTTACTACTTTCTCCTGAAGTTTGTGTAGTTGATGTGGGTTTGACAAACTCTCAGATCTCAGGATCTGACTCTACAACAAACTGGACTGATTCCATTCTGACTATCTTGGAAAGGTGCAGCATTGTTCTCTCGTACAGTGGTAGGGTAATTTCAGAACTTCTACAGAGACTTGATCATGGTATTAACATACATATTTAAGCAGGAGGCTGCTTTTAAAGAGGGTGTTTTTTCGTTGTTCTAAGGATTTAGGAGCTGGGGTTGTTTAGCCTGGAGAAAAGGAGACTCAGAGGTCACCTTATCACTCTCTACAGCTTCCTGAAAGGTGGCTATAGTCAGCTGGGGGTTGGTCTCTTTCTCCAGGCAGCAACTTAGAGAATGAGAGGACACAGTCTTAAGCTGCGTCAAGGGAAATACAGGTTGGATGTTAGGAAAAAGTTTTTTACTGAAAGAGTGATAAAGTACTGGAATGGCCTGCCCAGGGAGGTGGTGGAGTCACCATCCCTGGAGGAGTTTAAAAAAAGACTGGATGTGGCTCTCAGTGCCATGGTTTTGTTGAGGTGTTGGGGCACAGGTTGGACTCGATGATCTTGATGGTCTCTTCCAACCTAGTGATTCTCTGATTCTGTAATTCTGTATTTAGCAGAGTAACTAAAACTTCTTGAAGCAGTAAACAAAGAACTTGGCAGTTCCATGAGGATTTGATGGAATTTCTGTCTTCTCTTTTTATTATTTTTTTTGTAAAACTCAGTTCTACAAAAACTCACTGTAATAAAGCTGCTTTAAAATTACAGACAGCAAGTAGTTTCTCTTCTACTATTTAAAAGAAGTTAAAATTAATATATTCTAAGAATTCAAAATAGATAATTGATGATATTTCATCAGAAGGAGATGAAATGGCACCTTCAGGTCATGTGGTTCATTGTAGTGTAATTATTTGTATACAGTGTTTTTGAAGAACAGCTTCTGTTTAATGAAAATTAGTTTTTGTCTTGGTGAGAGGTTTTGTTTGAGAGGGCAGACTGTATTATAACATTATAGATGTTAGGATTATCATTTTGCCATTTTATTAAAACAATGGAACAAAATCTCAATCCTTAACATATAAATCTAGCTTCCCTAAATTTTCCTGCTAGGTAGAAAAGACAGTACTCAATCTCTCCTAATGACTTTAAAAAATGGGAGAGGGAAGGGTGCCTGACTTGTAAGAAATGGTCAGATCTTTCAAGTCACACATTTTTGAATCAGAAGTAGAGCATAATTGGTTAAGAGCCCAAAACTCAGGAAAGGAGAGATGTATTGGCCAGATTACTGGAGCCAGACAGTGGCTACAGCAGCAGGAAACAGGGGAGTTAATACATGTAGGACATGGCTAGAATGAAGGATAATTGTGCTGACTTACTCTGTTGGGAAAAGCTACTATAGTGTAGATTGATTTTTTTTTTTTTTTAGGAGGAATGGAATATTTTGTATTTTGCTATACCTGTGCCCATTTGCCTGTTTGAATCTGTACTGAAAAGCCTTTTTTTAAAAAAAATTATATATTTACAGCAAGAATCTTAGGGCTATTCCAGAGGCAGAAATTGGATTGGCAGTTATCTTCATGTCTACGGAAAAATACTGCAACCCTCAAAAGCAGCCTGCTTCCAAAGGTAATTGGAAGAAGGGTGGTAATAAGATAACAGCCTCAAAGAGGCAGTATTCCTATTTGTGTAGGAGCATCAATAATAATAATGTTTCTAGTTATTCTGTTTTGCAAGACCACTAAAAAAGAGTGACATTCTATGAAAAATGTATACGACTTCACACAGGTAATTGGTTTTTTAATGGTCTTGCAGTATATTGCAATGAAAATTATATGACTTTTATATCTAAATAAAAAAGTAGATCTAAAACTAGCCTAAAAGGCAAACACAATGAACAGTGACCTTGAAATGAAAGGTACTTTAAAAACATATGAAGTTCATAGTTTTAGTGACCACTGAATTCATATGTATGTGGTAGTTTGAATTCCATGTTATTCCGTCTTTCCATAAAGGACTGGGGTAATAGGAAAGTAAATGATGAATGTCAGAAATCAAGATAATAAGAATGGAAATATTTGTTAAGGCTTTTTTTTTTCTTTTTTGTCCTTTGCACAAAACAGAATTTACTTTAGGAAAATACAATCACCTCCTGCACAGTTCAAAACTAAAAATAATCTTTCCATAAATTAAGACAATGAGAGATGATTGCCACATTTGCTGAAGTGAAAGATATGTGCAGTACTGGCAGAGATGCTGATTATTGTTTCCAGTCTGAATGATTCAACTGGATAAAAGTTAAGTTGTCTGAAACTGTGAAAACAGACTCTATATCAAAGTTTAAAGGGAGCAGTGTTTAAAATAGAAAAATTTGTATCCCAGATACAATAATCATGTTAGAGATCATCATATAGGAGTAAACACATGGAATTTTGTGGTCTTGACAGTTTTGCATGATCTCTGTATTGCATGACGCATTTTATTTTTTGCGTAAAATATATACCGCAGGATTTTTTAAGTACTTTATGTGCATACTGGCATATGATTTCCCATTAAGCATCATTTTTATTTAAGCAGAATTCTCTTACTTAATCAGTAGAACATTTAACTAAATCTGAATTCCAGAATATGGTCCTTTAGAACATTTCTGTCTGGTTTTTTAAATTATTAAATCTGCTTATTTTTTAATTGAAACTGCTTTAAGATCATTTTAAAAAGATCTCACATGATCAGGTAGTAATGTGTGATAGCATGTGCAAAGAAACACAGATTTGATATTAACCTTCTAATTCCTCTCTCGTGTTGGTCTTGCAGCTGTATCTGAAAGTTCTCCTGCATCAGCTGTCGTAGGTCGAGCCATTTCCCAGAGTGTGGTTGTGGATGAAACCATAATGCCAACTGCTGCAGATAGCACCTTATACATAGCTGATACAGAAGAGCAGACATGGTAAAGTATTAATGGAAATTTCTAGGCTAGTACTTGCAAATAAAGCAGTCTTTTCTGGCAGAGGAACTGTATCATTGCCAGGGGGAAAGATATACAGGGTTAGAAATGCCATTCACTAAATTGCTGTCACTTGTCTGCAGTGAGATAATTTCTGCTTTTGAGTACTAGATTATAGAAAGCATCTCATAGGATTTAGATGACTTTCTAATGCACATGTAGATACTGCATATCTGTCTGAACTATTAAAAATTTTCAAGCTGTTTCACAATTATAAAAATGTATTGATCATAGCAGATTTTACAGTTTGTTTTTAGCACATTGTTTATAAGTTTATTCAAAGTACAGGTATAGCTTTTTAAAAAAGTGTATCTCTGATTCAGTGTATCTGTGGTAACCTCCTGTGTGTCATTTGCTATTTCTTTCCTCTTTAATCTAGTATGGAGATAGAGAATACTTCCCAGGTGCATAGACAAAGGAAAATGGCTTTCCAGGATACAACTGCTGTAAAAAAACCCAGTGGCCCAAGTGGCAGTGTAAATGCAGGAACATCAATACCTAGAGGAAACAGAACATCCGGGTTCAGTCAAAGTCAGCCTGTCTCACCATCTAAAATTTCAGAAGCTGGCAAACCTCGTGAGAGTGCTTCATGTCACCAGTCAAACTCAATTACAAATTATTTCCAGGTTTCTAGAAAAAGGTATGTTGAAATGTTCTTGACTTACTTCCCTTATTAGTACATTCATGCTGTTTCTGGAAAATTTTAACTCAAGCAATGTCCTTTTAATGTGACACATACTTGCAAAGGTTATTTTTAGATCAAATTCCTAGAATGGAAGGTTTTTCCTCAAGGGTACTTTAAATTTCACAATGCAGTCCCTAAAACCCCAGAAACTGTCATGTTGGGGGTATAGCTAATCATACTCAAAAATGCTTTTGTAATTTCTCTCTTTTGTAAATTATTTCTGGCTAAGGGAAAGATCTGAAGAAGAAGTAACATCTGTACCCAAACTTGCAAAATTGGAGGAAGGGTCATCGCCTCTTCCCAAGTACACTGAATCCAAAACTTTGTCAGTCTGCAACAGTGAAGCAAAACAGTATCAAAAGAAAAGTAACATCACGGACCCAGACCCAAATTTTGCAGAAGACACGGGTATAAAACTTACGAGGGAAAGTGTCAAACTAACAAGTGATAGAAGAGACACTAAAACTACCTCTAGTGAAAATAATGAAGCAAAAAAGAGAAAGGAATTAGATGATTTATCTGAAGATACAGAAGCACTAGAAATTGTGTTTGAAAGCAGAGACATAGACTGGGGAGATCAAATGGCAGATCATGACCAGGTAGCTCAAGGAAATACACAAAAAACCCCATGTTTGGAAGTCAAAGGAAGCAGGATTCAAGAAGTGAATTTAAATCAGAGAGAGGAGAATAAACTCTTGGTAAGTTTTATATTCTTCTCATATGCCTAATCTTGAAATTTGCAGCTTTGTTAGAAGGATGCAGTTATCTCCTTTAAGGAGGAGGCTACCTGCATACAGAAAGTGGCTTTGTAAAATTTGCTTAAATCTCGTACATCAGTTTTAGTCCAGAATGGTTCGTGTTTTACATGTGAACATTGCAGTTTTACACCTAATTAATGTTTTTTCATTCTTCTGGGCCTTTTTTTTTCTTTGTGATTTGAAAGCTGCTTTGTATTCTGAACTTTTCCTCTTTTTTTTTTTTACTTTATATACTGTAAGTAGAATCGGAGAATATATACTGGAAGTAGTATAGGAGAGTATATCCAAGAACTCATATTGCTTGTTGCTGTGTTAATTATAATGTTGTTATTTATTCTAAGATAATACTCAATTATCTTTATGTAACTAATTTTCTAAAGAAACTTCCAGTTGACCTCTTCTGTTGAATACCACAGTAGTGTCCAACATCTTTTAAGCCAGAGTCCTTTGATACTGTCTGAAAGATTATTAAAATTCATGTATGAGAAATTTTAAAACAAAAACAACAGTAAAACCAAAATACACCTTTTGTTTTCATGGTTATTTTTCTGGTTTTGTTTTTGACACTAAGGAAATTTTCTAAGAAAAATGAAGAAAACAATAGACCTTGTTAACAGTGGTCACTGTGTTGAAAAAAAGGAAAAGTAGGTTTGAGAGGTCTAGACTATTAACAATACAATAGGAAAACAAGTTTATTTTTTATCTATTTAAAATATATATTTTAACACTTACTGTCCAGTCCATTTACAATGTAGGCAGTGTTTAAGTGTTTAAATGTTTGAATGCATGATTAACTGGAATTTGCAAGATAACTTGGACCATATGAAAATTAGTAGTTGCCTGTGCATCCTTAGGTCAGACCAGTTTGACACCTTGGCAAAGCGTGAACTTCATTATAATGCTTTTTTGTGTATGTATTACTAACAGGCAAACTTGAAAACACAAGTCCTATAATTTAGAGAATTTTGTTTCTTGCTTTTTATACCATCAGCGAGTAGGTACTTTTTATTAGGTCTGACCATACTGACAGACTAAAATTGGTGCTTGGAATAGTCTATTGAATTTTGTTGCTTGGTGTTTGGAAAGTTTTTCTAGTCTAACTTCTTGCCAGGATTCTGAAGGAGAAAAAAATCTTACGTGTAACTTAACTGGTACTTTAGCAGATACACACTTAAAGATTTTTGCAGAAAAGAAGTCTTCTCATAGTTTAATAATAACCTACTTTATTCATATAAAATATATTTGCTGTAATAATTCCCTGATGCTTGCTAGAGATGGTTTCCAGCTAATCTTGGCTGCCCTGGCTGGGAATTATTTCCAGTCCGGTTAGGCAGTAGCAGGCTGGGTCAGCTACTACCTCTGATGAGTTCAGGAGCTGCACGAGAGATGTTGGTGAGGCTATCGATGAAGGAGTTCAGAAGGAGGCCTCGTGGTAGATAAAGTTTATTGTTACCTGCACATGGTGCAGGCAGCTACCAGGCCAGAGAGAGAGAGCGAGCCATGGCCTTGCTGGTAATTATAAGGGACTAGGAAGAGGGGTGGGCACAAGAGGGAAAACCAGTCAGAGGTGTGGGGAGGGCACACAGACAACGAATAGGAAACAAGGGGTGGGGGATTCCCAGCCTGTTCCAATCAGGGACCGAGTCTCTCGGAACACTCTGGAATGTGAGGAGGGGCCTCCCGGAGACTGGCAGCCCTGAGGAGAACAAAGGCAGGGACCAAATGGGGAGGAATATGGGGTGGGGGACTTGGGAGAAACCATTACAGAACAGATTAATGTTAACAATAAGTAAAAACCCAGAAAACACACCACTACAATTTGCAGTGGATTAGAAAGGAGATTTCATGATAAAGCTCCCAAGGCAAATTTGATAACTATTTTTTGTAAGTATAGATGCATCTTGTGTATCTGGCAAGACAAAGAATGGGAGTAATTGCCTCAGAACCTACAGTGTGCATAAAGCTGATTTGGTATTTTATCAGCCATTGATAATAATTTATATAATGTGCATCTGGTTTTAAACTATAGGACATAATCAATCTGCAGAATACTTTCTTGTCCTGGTAATGAAACGTCCTTTCTGCAAACATGTACACTTCAAATATAAAATTGAAAATGCTACTTTTTATATTCAAAAGCTTTTACAGTTTTCCAGAACCTTTCAGAACTTTGAAGATTGTACAGATGGACAAAACTTCCTATTGTATAATAAAGAAAAAAAACAAGTGAACAAATAATAGTGATGTTTTTAATAGAGAAGACCTCCAACAATTGTTACAGGGTGCATAAAACCATAAAAAATTTGAAGTACAGGGCAGTTTCTTTTTTGTCTAAAAATTTATATTGAATTGAATGTGTTTGTTCTACCATAAAGAGCAGAAAACAATTTTATGTAATTAAATTCCCATTTCATTTCAGTTTTATATTTAAAATAATTTTTAATCAAATAGAAAGAAGAGGAACTTAGATCAGTTCTAACTTCAGAAATTAAAAGTACTATCAAGAGAGTCACCAGTCTTTGTAAGGAGCCAGCTAATTGTAAGTTTGACCAGTGAACTTTAGGAAGCATTACAAAAACACATCAAAATTTTGCTCTTAAGGACATAGTATTTTTGGATTTTATTTCAGGGTAAAGGAGGTTTGGAAGATTGTACTCCTTAACATAATCATATGTAGATTTGAGTAGTGCAGTCCAAACTTGTAGACGATGAAAAGAAAAGAGCATTTGTAGTTCATCTGTGTGCTTCTGTAATGGCATTTTGGTGGATACTTGAGGTGATTGAAACTACATGTAATTGTATTAAGCCTTCAATGTGGTTAATGCTTGGACTGATGTTTTTCTTAGATTACTATAAAGACCTGCCAAGGATATAATCTTGTCTGCTTCAAGATCATAACTAGAGGGGAAGAGATGGAGCATTGGGAAAATAGATGTAATATACAGTGATTAACAGTAGATAGCGTGCTGATTTTTTGTAGGTGAGATGAAGGAAGGAGAATTGCTAGGAGTGGCAGTGAGGCAGAGGAATAGGAGAGTAGGCTGAATGAAACTGAAATAAATTCTGAAAGGAAAGAGTGTAGCCAGTCAACAAGGGGCAGAGTAACACCTTTTCACCTACTTACAGAAAACAGCCCGAGAAGAGGGAATGCTGAGCAGGTATACCAAAGTGAAGAGTATGCTCAGATTAAAGGATTTTTAGTTATATTTTAGTATAAAACAACTGTACTGCGTCTGGGCTGGAGCCTGTATTCAAGGCTGCGTCCTTGAATACAGTTTAATGTAATTGTGAATTTGTCCTGTGCCCAGACATCCTTTGGAATCCACATAGGTGTAGCCCCAGGCAGCAAAGTGTGCATGCATCCTCATGGACAAGAAAAATTTTTTGATGCATTGATCAAATTCAGCTTTTACAGCCCTAGGGTTGGGAGGATATCTGTAGGCTAGAACTCAGCTGAAGATGTTCAACTTTGTCTGCCATGGAGTATTTAAATTCATATTTAAACACAAGAGAAACAAATTTACTCTATTCATGGTATATAAGGAGGCTGGGAAGTTCATGCATCTTCTTAGCTTCTAGCACTGCTGCTGCTTCCCCTCACTGTTTTGTAATCCTAACTTTTGCTTAGCTCTGCTCACGATAATTTCTCTACAGTTTGTACTGTTAGATATGCTGTATGTCTGTTCACACATTTGAATGTGTCTTCCTTTTTCTTCCCATGTAAGGACCACAGCAAACTGCAAGATGACTCCAACAATCTTCCTAGCAGGCTTCTGTTGACAGAGTTTAGATCACTGGTTGTCAGCCATCCAAGACAGAACAGTCATCTTCCTGGAAATACCAGCTATGGGGGAAAGAGAAATTTCAAAATATTCAAAAAGGTTAGTGTGTTTTTTAAGTGCTCACAAGATGGCACTATTTAAAAATACCAAAAAGTGTTGCCTTTAGAATGTAGAAATATGTTACTAAAGATTTTTTATAAATTGATAAGAACTAAAGAAAGAAACAATTTAAATACCATATTATACTCTAAACAGATATTTTGTTAATTGACGGAAGAGGTACCATGTTGACAAAGGCTTACCTTGTGCTAGATTAGATATTTGTACTCTCCATTCCAAGTTGTTGCTTGGAATAAATTAAGTGATAGCTACCATAACTTCTGGCTGTGCTTCCAAAAGCTAGCAATTCCACTTCTCCAAAGACCTATATATACAGCATAGGTTGATTCTGAATCTTCCATTTTAACTAATAAATCTTGGATTTCTAAATAGAACTCAATCTACATCATACAAAAGTAAAGATGATTGCTTGCTTGGGTCCTGAAGACAGTTTGCAAAATTATTCTTAGTGTTTAGTGTAAAAGTACCACTTCAGCCTATAATTAAAATAAAATAAAAATTAAAATCATATGGTATAAGATGACTAGAAAGGCATTTCAGTAAAATACTATGTATAGAATGTAATCACATAATACTTCTTCCTGGGAGTATGCTCTCATTTTTGGATAATGTTTTAATTTTCTGATAATATTTTCTTCCCCACAATTTTGTAACAGATGCTTATGCAGTCTGATAATAAAATATAAACTGATTTTTATCGATATTTCAAACTTCAATTGATGCACTATGAAACTTATTTAGCATATTTAACTTACCAGATATATTTTTGTTTGTTTCTTTTGGTAAAAGGAGGGAGTTAACAGCTTTCTGTAAATTATTTTTTAACTTCAGTCTCTTCTAAATATGATCTTTGAATGTTACTCAAAGAAAGACTGCCTGACTTTCTTCTGGAATATCTGAATGGACTTTCTGAATTTGTTAAAATAGATCTTTTACTTGCACTATGGTTGCCTTGTAGTTGTAAGAATTTATTGTCCAACAGGTAGCTTACCCTGGAGCAGGACAACTTCCACACATTATTGGAGGATCAGATTTGATTGCTCACCACGCTAAAAAGAATTCAGAGCTAGAAGACTGGTTAAGGCAGGAAATGGAGGTAAGAAATTATTTTTTAAACATGATCAAATGAAAACTTGACTAACATAAGTGGCCATACCAACCTGTGATCATTACTGGAGTACTTGAGGGTTCTATTTTTTAAATAAATCTTCAGCTGGTTAGTTGTCCACACATGCTCATGGGAGCATGTACAGCAGTAAAGTTACTGAATGCTAGAGGTCAGTGGTAACACTCATCTGTTTCTGGTTATTTAAATTCATTTTGCATGCAACACTCATATAATCAGAAATATTTATAGAAAGCAAAATCAGTAACCTAAATGAGAACAGTCTTTTGATGAGTAAAATAAGCACTGTGTAAACTTGTGACTTTTAAAAATTTGACAAAGAGCTAGAAAGATTTTATATTTGGCTAACTGTATTGAAATAGTTGTACAGTACAGTTGCTATTCTACTCTTGAATAGAACAGAAAATGCATGAGTAAAACTCTGTTGGCGTATACTGAAGAGATGTAGTAAGAATAAATTTAATATTTTTTCTTTTGTGCACATTTTTAGACATAAAAGTCCTAAGAAAATATTTATCATGGCAGTTTTCTAGCACTTTTGTTTTTCAACAGTTTCCTTAAAAATACTTGCTGATGAGTCATATTGTTTCCACAGCCTGACTGAGATCCAGTTGCATCAACACTTCTTATGTCATTTTTTTAAATCCCTGAATATAGATAATGCTAGTTAAAATTCCCTTTATACACAAATAATCAGATAAAAAATTTTATATTTCTATAATGGTGCTTAGAACCCAAAAAACACATTTCTGATCAAAATCGACACCTTTCACAAACTATTCCATTTCATTAGTTGGTAGCAGTAGCCAAATTTGGGTAGTGAAATAACTCGTCTAATGTGAATATGCACTAAATAGAATACGTAGAGAAAACTTACTTCTTCAGGAAAAGCTGTGTTAATGCAGGAATACTGTTTTTCTAGATGGTTCTTTAGAATTATCCTTAACAATCAAATACTAAATAAACTTTCTCAGGAACAGGACCAACATGCAAGAGAAGAATCACTTGCTGATGATCTCTTTAGGTAAGAGTTTTATGTTTATACTTTAAAAAAAAGTGTATTTTTTGCACCACATTTTTTTTTTTACAAATTTTGATTTTGGAAAAGACTACTTTGACTATTCTTTTCAAAATTATATGTATTCCCATGTATAGAATGTAGTCAGAGTGATTCAGCAGTTTCTCTGAAAAAACCTCCCCCTCCCTATTCAGGCTTCATTTAACATGGAAAATGGGAGCAGTTGAGGTGGAGGACATAACATGAAAAGATGTTCATGACTGTCAGCATCTCTGTAGGCAGTCACAGACAGGATTGAAGCTGCTGTTGTTCTGATGTGAGGTTTCCATCATGTAACATCTCCTACTCCTATCTGCTTTATCTCACCACTCCTTCCCTGCCCATAGAATCCATATCTGATCCATAGAATCTTCCATAGAATTTGCTGTCCAGAAGACATTTAAGCATTCGAATGAACATGTTACAATGCTATAACAGTAAATTCAAATAAGTGTTTTGAGAGTTAATATAGGGACCTTATTATGTTCAGCAAAAACTTCATTATTTTCTATGTTTTTTATATGACGTAACAAGTGACCAGTATTTGACTTCTTACCTGTCATGAATTTGACTAACATCAAAAGTTGTGCATTTAGGTAGAAAAATGTATATGGTAAAGAATAAATTTTTTTTCTGAATCACTATCAAACATGATACTACATAGTGATACATGTTAGGGCCATTCGGAAAATCTTACTGAATTAACAACTTGCTCTGTTCATTACCAGTTAATAATGGAGCATTTCTTTCAAAGGGTAGACATTTCATTTTTGAAGTCTGAGTTGTATAGTAACAACAGTGACTTCTAATACCTTTCTAGCTATGTGGTGATGTAATGTGGCTCACAAGTTGTCACATTTTCCTGTCTAAGCAAAAAGTCTTGATGAATGAAAGCAAAATCAGTGGAAGTAACTGCCAGATCATTCAGTGTCTGTAAGTTATTCATGCATGAATACAAAACACATCCAGATTGCAAAGAAATGACGGGATTTTGGGAGATGAAGCACAAATGGAGAAGGCCAAGGAATAGCAGTGTCAAGTAGAGTCAAACTATAAGCATATTGCAGTAAATCAGGTAACTATTTATTATATCCAGAAAGTAGCTCTAAATTTCTAACAGTCCATCAGAAGCAGTATAAAGGGCAAGGCAGGGCAAGGATCTGCTTTATGTAGGAGTAGGAAGCAGCAGAAAGGTTTTGTCTGAATGAGTTGTTGCCAAATGTACATCAGTGTAAACATACAGGACCCCTTTTCCCTCCCTCCTCTTTTGTTTTTTTGGTGTTCTTTTCCGGTAAAGAGCATAGTGTTGGGACATTAAAGACTTAGAGAAGCTTGTTGATGCATCAGATTTAAAGGTTGTAAGTAGTTAGGAAATCTGAAAATTTCATTACAGGTTATCTTAAGTTCGTACACAGGTTGTACCTTAGGCATCTTTCAGTCAAATAGTAGTAACTGTAGTTAATTATAGGAGTGTAGTCAGGGAAAGGACTGAACACTGGCCATTCCCTTGTTATGAATATATAATAAAGCTGTTTGCATCATATTGTATATCTATATAAACTTTGAATGTCATTGTTTTACTTACTTGTGACAAATTTTTTTTTTTTGTTGCAGATATGATCCTAACGTGAAAAGAAGAAGATAAATTGTGACCTGGATTTACAGTGTTTCTCTGGCAAAACCTGCTTTCCGTTCCTTATGTTTCCTGGTTACAGTGTGTATGACGTTCCTATATATGACCATTTGAATATCTCTTATTGTAAGACATGATTTCTAAGTCTTGCTTGTATTAAAGAAAAAGAAAAATTCCTTTCACTGCTTGATACTTGCAGATTGCACTATTGTCAAGACCTTCCCATTATTCACTTCAGAGTAATGCTCAGTAAAATATTGTAGACACTTAGGATTTCATTTTAGACTATTTCTAATGTTTGGTTATCAGTGGTATTTTGGAAAAAAAAGGAAGTTAGCATCAGGCTAGTTTTTGTTTTTTCAGAAAAGGCTTTGTTAATTAGATGTTTCCAAGAGTATTATCTTGGATATTGAAGAATTGAAAATCTATTGAGGCTGAGATGCAACTAGTATTTGATCATGATGTGATACGGTTGATATGATACAATCTTGATATGATTCATAATGAAACACTTCTCTGTGGTCATTATATAGAGCATATACTATTGTTACTGGTAGAGAATGAACTGAAAAAACCAGCTTCTTTTTCTCTTGCTTAAACTTTTTTTTATTTACACCTTTAAATCACTGTGGTTGAATGTTCATTTGTTAATTCCAAGCTAGACAAAGTCTTAAAGAGCTGTTGCATTCCAACTTGGAATTTTAAATTATATGACCCTTTTCTTTTACTCATGCCTTTACTTTTTGCAATCACTGTAAAAATATGGCATTCAAAATAGTTCAATTAACAGGGAAAGCTATGAAACAATTACTTGTTTGTGGATTAGTACAGCTCATCTTAATGATCTGAGAACTTGGAATTAGTGAGATTTCCTTGGAAGTACAGTGGGAAAAATTTTCCATACTTCCTGCTCGGCTGTATGAAGCCATACATAAAGATGGATAGTAGCTCTATTGCATTATATTTCAAGAGGGAGGATCTCCTTCCTCATGTGAGGAAGTAATCTGATCGATGTAATTGAATTGACACAAACAAAATTACTCCCTCTGCCAAGAGCTCTGAGCATACAAGCAAGATGAGCTGCACCATTTGAAGCCCCTCCGTTGTGTATCAGATCTAAAGAACAGTATTGCGAGATCTGTGTATGTCAGTATAGCAGATGTGCTGAAGTCATCATGGTTACAATATACAGAAAATATTTGGCCTTACAAAGCCAGTGTTTTCTTAGATCTGTCTTGGCATCTTCTTGCTGGTCAGCAACGTCCAGAGTGATACACAAAGTGCAGCCCAATACTTTTGAGCTCCACAAAAGCTGTGAGAGTGTATGCATCAGGGCACGTCAAATCTTATCCACAAAATACCTTTAAAAAGACTGTTCTTAAGCAGTTGAAATTCTTTTTGGAGGAGTTGTACTGACTGTTCCACCTTCAGTTGAGTTTTTCTACTATCACTGAGAATTTTCAGGTTTTCTGGCTGAAGACATACTGTCATGCTGAGACACGAAATGAGCACGCACCACACACTCAGTCGCCCAAGGTAAAAAAGAGAACTTTATTTACAGTTTTCCAGAATTTGTAGACTCTCTAAAGTGAGAGTGGATTGGAGGATGACATACCTCCTCTGAATCACACTGGCCAGGTGAACAGTCTGTCAATTTTCTCCTCCTCCAAGAAGGAATGCAAAAACACATAGTGTTTTGGTAAAAAGTGTGGGAACTCTTGACTCCAAGAATGTAAACATCAGAAGGCTTTGAAAACCAGGGCAACAACATACTGGTCCAACAGAGCTCTTGTAGACTGCTGAGGTTTTTGATTGTTGCTACTGAATTCAAGCAAATAGGAAGCAAATAGGTTGGATAGCAGAGTATCAATGGACAAGATTCTTCAAGATTCTTCAGAAGGGTTGTATTTACAGTTGTTAAAAACAGCTGGAGAATTTCTGAGGTGAAAGGACAAAACACACAATGTATAGGGGCCTTCTACATGAAAGTAAAGGCTAAGTTCTTTGCTGCTCAGACTGCAATCTGCTAGGGGCTCAAGCAACCCTGGTGGTATAGCTGAGAGCACTCTTTTGTTCATGTTTTATGATTTAGGACTCCTCAAACCCAGTTTCCCAGGCAGCTGAATTTACCAGCTTTGATAATTTTTTGTTTTTTAAATTCAGTATGTAAGAGTTGTGGGTCCCTTTCAGCTCAGAATATTCTAGGATTCCAACTTGAGGGTGCCTAGTAGGTGATACAGTTTGGTTTGTAATCCAGTTTCAGTTGCTGCTGTCCAGTTGATGAAAAGCCTGCACGTTAGTGCACCTGTACTTCTGCTATTTCAGTATGAAGTTAGGCTTGCATTAAAAAGCTTCAACATACAAACCACTTAACCATGGCTTGAATTGTAACACCAAATTCATGTAACAAGCCCTGTTCATTATTTTGAAGTCTTCCTTGCATTTTAACTTATTTTTGTCATTCTCGGATCCCGGGCTGAT
>VWYN01012308.1:5105-16339 GCA_013400075.1 Hippolais icterina | reverse complement strand
TTCCTCACAGGAGAGGTTCTCCACCCCTCAGAGCATCTCCGTGGCTCCTCTGGCCTGGCTGCAGCAGCTCCACGTCCTTGTGCTGCTGGAGCCAGGGCTGGGGCAGCTCTGCAGGTGGCTCTCAGCTGAGCACAGGGGCACAGGGGCAGAGTCCCCCCTGCCCTGCTGCCCACGCTGGGGATCAGCCCAGGGCAGGGGGGTTCAGGCTGGGGCAGCTCCAGCTCTCACCTACAGCACCCCCAGCTCCTTCTCCCAGGGCTGCTCCCTCTGCCCATCCCCAGCCTGGATTGATCCTGGGAATTGCCCTGATTGGGTACAGGTCCTGCACTTGGCCCTGTTAAACCTCATGAGGTTCCCTTGGCCACTTCTCCAGCCTGTCCAGGTCCCTCTGGTTGCCACCCCATCCTCCAGGTGTGTCAACTGCACCTTTTGCCATCTGCAAATTCACTGAGGGTGCCCTTGATCCCTCTGTCTGTGTCATTAATGAAGATTCTCAGTAACACTGGTGCCCACGTGGACCCCTGAGGGACACCACCTGTCCCTGATGTCCACTGGGACCCTGAGCCATCGATCCTCTGGATGTGACCATCCCACCCTACCAACTCCTAATCCATCTAATAGTTCACCCATGGAATCCATCACTCGCCAGTTTGGAGGGAAGGGTGTGAAGCCGTGTCAAAGGCTTTACAGAGGTCCAGATAAATGACATCTGCAGTTCTTCCCTGATCCTCTGACGTAGTTACTTCACCAAAATTGAATCAGACAGGATTTTTCCTTGGTGCAGCTGTCTCAAATCATCTCCCTGTCCTCCATGTCCCTTAGCACAGCTTCTGTTCCGTGATTTTCCCAGGCACAGAGGTCAGGCTGGCAGGGTGGTAATTCCCAGGGTGCTACTTTCTCCCCTTTTAAAAGATGGTTACTGGTTTTCCCTTTTTCCTGGACTTCCCAGACACCCCAGGATGGGAGAAGCATCCCTGTGGGATCAACAGTCTGAAGTGGGTCAGCAAGGTGTGTGACAGGCCCTGGAGGGGCTCAGATGGCAGCAGACACTCAGCCCCTTGTTGAAGGCAGATATCCGAATTTTTAGGTAGTCCCATCAGAGAGGTCCCATGTGAGGGGTCCCATTGTTTAAATGGGAAAACTTCCACTGGCTCCAGCACAGCCAGGACTCCACAGCACAACTGGTTCCTGCTGATTATGAAGATGAAGTGAGCACAGGTGTTGCTGATGTGAAATCCCACTAAGAGTTTCTTCCACACTTTCCCCAGGGAGTTTTGCTTTACCCTTGCATTTCCTGTTGGGAAAACGATTTTTTTTTTAATGTACTTCTGTGGAAGACAGTGGTGAAGTCCCCAGCTGAGGTCAGGCTACCTGGGTTTGACAGATGTTAAATGGCGGTGTGTCAAAGCACTAAAAAATACTTTGGCTGAAGTTTTACGTGGAGTTTTACAAGGCAGTAACACAGACTATAAGCCGGTGCATTTAGGCGCCTGGGTGGGGAAATGTATGAAAAATGCATGAGAGGTTTGTGTAAGAAATGCAGTTCACTGGTGTTTCATATTCATTATTCTTTTTTTTTTTTTTCCTCAATGAAATTATCCTAAGGAATTTTTTTTTTTTTTTTTGAGCTGAAGAGAAAGCACGTGCTCAGTAAGTGAGTTCAGCCACAGATTTCAGGGCCCTTAAGTACTCATTGACACAAGAGGCGACGACAGCTCTGCAGGAACCTTTATGGGTCTCTCAGGGTTGTTGGTTTTTTAAGCCTGTGTATTATGGATTTCCACAACAGGTGTTAACAGCTCAAGGCATCTTAATGCCTGCTGGATTAAATAATGCACGTTTTTAAAATTGCATGAAGTCTCTCCCACCGGGGAAACACTATCCTTTCCGCCTTTACTTTTTAAATGCAAATAAAACATGCATTACAAAAATTACCAAAGAAGTGGCTAAAATCCACACCCAAAGCAGCACAGGAGCTGGAATTCTGTGTTTGGCTCACTCTGCCTTTGCCCAAGTCGTGATGCTCCCGGGGCAGTTCAGAGCAGAGAGTGAACAGGTGTGACCACATGAATGTCCAGGAAAGGTCAGTAGGGGTTACAGAGAATGGGACATCGGGATAAAATCACTCATTAAACCAGTCTTACATGCCCTTGCACCAATTCAGCCAGCATAAACCAGCTGAAAGTCTGAGCCAGAGCTTTTCTGGAAGGAAGACAGGAGTGAATGAACCCATTGTTGGGAGTGCGAGATGCTGGCATCCCCTGGAGAGCCCATCCGGCCCCAGTGAGGGACAGACACAGGACACAGCACATCCCACCTGAGCACAGCTGCTTTTTGGAGATCCCCTGGGGCTCTGAGCCCTCCCCTCAGGCAGAAAAGTCCACTCTGATGCCCCTGTGGCCCAGTGGGACGTGGCCAGTGCAGAAGGCACAGGTCATGACGTGCTCAGCAGGGGCAAGAGCAGAGCCTGGCCCTGAACCTCCTCTCCTGGGACCTAACACTCTCCTTGGACACCAGCTTTGGGAAGCTCTTCTGCAGAAGGTGGGGAATGCTTTTCTGAGAGTTTGGCTGCCATTTGGGCATTAATCGTGGGTCTAAGAGCATTTATTAATGTCCTGTTGAAGTTAACAGGGAGGCACTGCTGCCCCCCCTCGATTTTCTGATATGCAAACAGTGGTGATTAAGCACCAGATTAAACATCCTCATGAATATTTAAAAGGCTGTTTTTGAAAGTTTCCTGTCCTTTTACACTAATAGCCCCATTAAAACCTGTTTACAAGCCAGTCATGAGAGTAACTGTGTGCACTTAAAACACTGGAGAGTTCCCCAAGAGGAGTGCTTTAACCATGTGAGAATGGCAGCTGATCAATAGGGATCTTAAAGTAAGACTGTCTGCCTAAACCCAATGGAAACAATCCTTGCAATGCAGAGAAGAAGAGCTGGCAAGTGCCCAACTGGTTAATTAGGGAGGCAAAACGGTAATAATAACAACCCTAATATTTGCTTTAAGGTCCAGATGTCCAAGGCCTGGGTGTCTGGCTGCCACAGCACTTCTCAGAAGCTGCCTTAAAGATGTTGATGGCAGCCAGGAAAAGGCCAGGGAAAGTTTTAAGTAAGCTTGACAGCTTGCAGTTTCCTGGATCTTCTTGTCTTTTACGCATCAGACCCTGCACACAGCCAGAGCCTAAACCAGGGATGCAGATAATGTATGACAGCTGTTAATCATGGAATCACAAAAGAGTCTGGGCTGCAAGGGACCTTCAAGACCATCTTGTTCCAGCCCCTGCCATGGGCAGGGACACTTCCCACTGTCCCAAGCCCTGTCCAGCCTGGCCTTGGACACTGCCAGGGATCCAGGGGCAGCCACAGCTGCTCTGGGCACCCTGGGCCAGGCAATTCCTGCCCACCCTCCCAGCCAGCAATTCCTGCCCCAGATCCCATCTGGCCCTGCCCTCTGGCCCTGGGAAGCCATGCCCTGGCTGCTGTCCCTGCAGGCCTTGTCCCCAGTGCCTGGGCAGCTCTCCTGGAGGCCCTGGAGGCCCTGGCAGGGGCTGGCAGCTCTCCCTGGAGCTTCTCTTGTGCAGCTGAGCAGCCCCAGATCTCCCATCCATCAATAATGGATGCTATCAGCTTGTTATATTGAAGCACAACCCAATAAATGTCAGTCTTGCGTGGTGTATACCCATAACAGAAGAGGTGGGCATATTCAAGCAGTGCTGCAAGGCGAAAATTTAAATACAGCCCTGCCACAGGTACCTGGACAGCTCTTGATCTGCTCTCTGTTACTCACCACACATCCACCACACTCCATTTTTCACTGTAGAACATCACCACCACCTCACTGCCTTGCTCTGAGCCCAGAGGCAGTGAGGCAGAAGGTGTCTGAGCCCAGCACAGGATGTAGGTGCTTAAATGCTGCTAAAAACCTGAGCTTTTGTGTCTGCTTTGTGCTACTGAGTACACTGGAAAGAAATCCATTGACATCAGTGGGTTTTGGATTAGGCTCCTGCTGTGTTATTAAGTGAATTATTAATTATTAATAATAACATAACAGAAATCACATGTTGCCTTATTCAACCATTCAATTTTGCCTTATGTGAGGGTTTTTGAAAATGCAGTCGCCGAGTTTAAATACAAGTGTGGATTGATTGTTTAGCCTCCCTGCTCATTGCCAAGGAGAGAGTATGCTTACATATGGGTGTCCAGTTTTAAATGAATATTGATTGACTGAAATTCATGCCGTCTGCTTCAGTTTAACTGTTTGGCAAAACTAGAGATGTCAATAAAACTGGATTGAATTTTGAACGGTATTAAAACTTTCTGGAGCCAAGGTAATCATGATGGAAAAAAGTAATAAAGGGGCTGGAGACCTTACAAGCGTGAGGTTTTTTCCTACTGCTGTGAAGCCCTCTGGGGCTAAAGGTGTTTAGTTCCAATGCTGAAAGACCAGCAGGGTTGCTAATGGCCTTCCAGTTCCTTTGGCAGCAGCAAATATGAACAGGCAAAGTGGATGCTCTAACTCCTCCCCCCCTAAAATTCAGCCAAACACTTACAGTGTTGCTTCAGTTAGTGAGGTTTGGGAAACTGACACCTCAAAAAGAGGGAGGAGGATGACTGCATGTCCAGGAGATTGTCTCTGAGCTTGTCCCTGTGGGACTGGCACTCACCTGTCCTGCAGCAGAAATGGGGCTTGGGGACCAGAGGGTTTGGGCATGGTGGGTTTGGTGTGCAAGGGTGTCACGTAGTATCCAGGGTTTATCTCCTGAGACAGCAATTCCTGGGGTAAAAGCACAGACTGTAGCCCTGCACCTCTATTCTCACTGCATCCCAGAGCCCCTGCAACTTTTATTGCACTTTCTGCTTATCTATAATCACTATTAATTGGCCACCCACTTGTTAGTGCACTTGGCGTGACTGCAGTGGGGTAGAATTAAGACATTGATCATCCAAAATTGTTGTCACGTTTCTAAAGGTTATCTTGAGGATTTCTCCTACGGATTAATACCTATCCCCCAAATTTATTCATGGGCAGGTCTGGTTACCTCATCCAGCACCAGAGAAGCCTCCTTAAGCCCTAGAGTGATGAATTGTGGGCACTTACATTTGTCCTGGGAAGAAGCTGGTAGGATAAGTAGGAATAATTTTAAACTGAAAGGAAGTAGGTTTAGACTGGGCATTGGGCAGGAATTGCTGGCTGGGAGGGTGGGCAGGAATTCTCTGGCCCAGGGTGCCCAGAGCAGCTGTGGCTGCCCCTGGATCCCTGGCAGTGTCCAAGGCCAGGCTGGACAGGGCTTGGAGCAGCCTGGGACAGTGGGAGGTGTCCCTGCCCATGGCAGAGGTGGCACTGGATGATTATGAGGGTCCCATCCGACCCAAAACATTCTGTGATTCCATGGATTCACAAGGAGAGATAGAACCACTCTCATGGCTCACACACACAGCCACGAGCAGCAGCAGGCAGCAAGGAGAGGAACTGAATCGAGCTGTCCTGCAGGTCTGCTGTGCACCCCAAGCCTGAGCAAGGACTTCAACCACCCACCCCACCTCGGGGCTGCAGCTGTGAGAGAGACAAACCAGCAAGGTCAGGCCCCAAAGGGGAGCACGGCGCTGTACCAAAAGCAGCTGGGCTGCAGATGGCTGGTGGGCACCTCTTCAAACCCGCCCCTCTGCGGGTTTTTTTTGCCTGAAAATTTGACTGTGACTTAATAACAACATCAGGAAAGCTAATCTATGATATCTTCATGTTTCTACTCCTGCAAAACCGGTGTCTGTGTTTATTACCTACCAATTAATTAACAATCATGAGCGAAAGCAGATAGGAAAGACTTTAATTTCTGGGCCAAACTAATCTACAATGGTGCTTCTTTGAAATTAGTTTTGTGCTTGCTTGATTTCTAAACATCAGCTCATCAAAGTGTGCTAGCATTGCTGTGAAATAAAAGTCCTTTTTTAAGGCACCTAATACAGGGAATTACAAGTTTATGTTAGGGAAAAATCCTTGTAATTTTTTTTTTCCTGATCTCAAAATCAGCTGAAGATATTTTTAAGCTTCTTCTCAGAATTTTTCTGTTGTGATGAGGAACACCGCTCTTGTAGAGGTAGGAAGTTTTGTTTCCTGAGCAGCATTTCACTATTTGGGGCTGAAAGGTCACCCTGCAGACAAAGGGGTTATCACAGATAAAAGGGAAGCTGAACCATAATGAAAGAGCTGGAAAAGTAGGCAGGACACAAGGAAAGGGAATTAAACTGTTTCTGGCACTGGTGAAAACTCACCAGCCTTTGAAAATTCTATTAGACCAGTGAAGTCCCAGGCTCTGGAAATGCCTAAATTATAATTACAGGGATGGCAGCAACAAAAGAGTTGGCAAGGTAGGAGCAGAGGTGATTAAGTGAGCTGATGTGAAGGCAGAAACCACCTGAGTGAGTGGTCCCAACCCCAGCAGGGGGTGTTGGGGGCATCAAGTGGGAGAACCACAGAATCATTTATGTTGAAAAAGATCTCTAAGTTCATCAAGTCCAACCATTCCCCCAGCACTGCCAAGATCACCATTAATCCACGTCCCCAAGTGCCAATTGCTCCAGGGATGGGGACCCCATCACTGCCCTGGGCAGCCTGTGGGGCTGGACATCCCTTTCCATGAAGGAGTTTTCCCTAAAATTCCATCTAAACCTGCCCTGGCACAACCCCAGGCCATATCCTCCTTTTGTACAAGGTGTAGTTGCCATAAAATTTCCTGCTGCCTGTTTTGAAAAATCTCCCATGTCCATTGTAAAGATTGACTCAGTTGGGTTGTTGCAATATTTTTAAATCTGACAAAATGGTAGGAGCGTTTTCCTTTGGATCACAGAATATTTTGGGTTGAAAGGGACCTTAAAGTCCATCTTATTTCAACCCCCTGATATTGGCAGGGACACCTTCTGCTAGACCAGGATGCTCAAAGCCTCATCCAACCTGGCCTTGAATTTTTCCAAAATGCACCCAAATTTATGAATGTGTCAGAAGCTGGATGGATCTTATGGTGCACGAAGTTAAAATTTGGATGGCAAAGGGGAAACACTGGCAAAAGTCTCCTGTCCTGGTGAGTCTGGAAATTCCTGAATCAAAGTATGAAGTTACTCCACAGTTTCTAAATTCTTGGGAGTCTTGGTTTGTATGCAGCTTTTCAGAGATGCTTTTAGCTGTGGTATTTGGTTATTTATTTATTTTCAACTGTATTATGAAAGAGGGAGAACGAGGGCTAGGGTAGGTTTGAGTTTTTAACTCAACTACATTTTATAAAACCTCTCTGAGATGCTGGTACATGAATGATGTTCCCTGAACACATTCTCACACACACACACACATCCTTTCCAGGTGCATAAATTGAGGCTTGGAGAAGAGGTCGTATTTTTCCAACTTAGGTATGTCAGCTGAGAAATCCCAATCCGAAGGAGATTGATTTTCAAAAATGCCCAGTCTGGACGGATGAGCAGCACACCAGATTACTCACAGGGCACTCTTATTTGAGAGCTTATCTTTAAAACGTTGGTCTATAAATGGCTCTCTGCAAGGTCACGCTGTAATTCATTGTGCTAAGGAGTAAAATTCCCAGTTTCTGGATGTGCTCTGGCACGATCATACCATTGTACCTTACCCCACTGATACGGTTATTTGAGGAATTATTTCAGAGATTTCTGTTACTGTGGCAATTGGGATGTTTGGTATCTGCTCAGAGAAGGCTGCTCTGACCTGGGGAATCTCCCCTCAGAGGTACCAGGTGATGTCCCTGCCCTTCTCAGAGGGGTTGGAAACAGATGCTCTTTCAGGTGCTTCCCAAACCATTCTGTGGTTCTGTGGCATCAGTCATGAAATGCAATTTAGGGAGCTTTGACCCTTGAGTCCTGCAAGCCACCGATTTCTGAAGGAAAAATAATTCCCTTGATTTTTAAAACAGCTGTTTTGAAAGTGCTGAAATAAGAGATCAGCTGTTTGAAATGGAGAGAACTGAGACCTTCCTGTGCCTGCTGCAGTTGCTCTCCTCAATTCACCAGGCACCACCGAGAGTGGAGGACCATTATCTCAGCAATTCCACAATGTTGTGATAAATATCATAACAACATCCCTTGTAGGTTACTTGCACCTACAACCCGCCTAAAGCTGATGACTCTTCCTCAGCCAGCAGAAGGGGCTTTGCTCCCTGAAAGACAACCTTGCTTTTTGTAAATTTGTCCCAGATTGCTGGGCCCTGAGTGTCTGTGGGTTTCGGGTGTGCCGTCCTATTTCAGCTGTGAAGGTGCAGCGCTGAGCTCTCTCCCAGCCAGCTGATCCTGCTGCTCCTTCCAGCTCCCAGCTTAACTTCAATGGGAGTCCCAGGTGCACAGAGGAGAAGCTCTAATGGATTAAACAAATAGAGCAAAGTCAAATAGAGCACACATCCGTAATGTGCACGTCTGCGTACACATGTACCTGCATTTATACACACAGAGGACAGCAGACAGAAAAACAATTTAAAAAAAAAAACAACAAAAAACTTTTGGGAAAGGTTTCCTTCATAAAGCTGAGCTCCATGCAGCAGCACAGTTTATACATCTCCCATTTCTGCATCATTTCTGTGCCGTGGTCAAAGAGTATTAGAGGATACATTTCTGTTCTAAATTACATCTGGGTAAATCCAGAGGAATTCCCCTGAGCCACGTTTACCTCTAAGATTTTGCCTACATGGGGACACTCAGGAAAATAACCCAAATTAGCTGAAGGTGAGAATTTAAAAGTGGATTAATTAAACTGCGTGAAACCCCTGTGAAGGTTGTTCTTATTCAGAATTCAGGTGGTCTTCATTCAATTTAATTTAATTCACTTTGGAAATTAATTCAGATTAATTGTCCTAACAGTTTTTATGTACCTATTCTAGATTAACACCGGGGTAATGAAATGAATTGTAGCCCACTGGCTTCAAGATTATTTTTAGATTTATACCAGGAGGCTCTGGAGGAAGATTGTCCCCTGGGTGTCCAGAAGCCAGTGCTTTGCTAGTCAAGACAAAGGAGTGGAAGACAATTCTGGAAGTAGATAAGCAATATTCTTTTAGCTTTCAGGGCAATTTTTTAAAAGATATGATAATTTTTAAAAGGTGACAAAGGCAACACAGCAACAGGTTAAACATTTCTGCTTTTGAGCCCTGAGTAGGGTGCCCACAGACTTGCCCTCCACTGAGGATGGATCCTGCAGGTGTGACATCCCTTCTTGGTGGGGGAAAAAAAAATTTCTTTGACATCAAGAGGAGCAATATTCAAATCTCTTAATTCCAGGCAATCCGATTTTGCACGCCTGGAGCCAAATGAAAATCAAGACCACGGCAGAGAGGGCCCGCGATGTGAGAAAGGAAAAACTGCTTTAAAGAGATAACTGTTGCCGATCTGCTCCCCAAAGGAGACGACTCGCATTAAGGGTTTCTTCTTGAGATGTCTGCCTCGAGGCTCCTTCAGAAGGGATTTAGTCGTTTACAACTCAGATCTGGAGTTTGAAGCCCTTCTTTTACTGCCTGGTACTTCTGAGGTCCTGCACCTGCCTCCTTCCGCTGAGCTGGAGCTGAGCTTGGGCAGGGGGGACAGCAGAGGTGACAACTGCCCGTGCCAGGCTGGGGACACTGCAAGGAGAGAGGCAAGGAAAAATAAAGACCTCTGAATCTGTCCGGGATCGGAGAAATGCCCGTGGTCAAGCAAACAAATAAATGAAACCCTAAACAATAAAAAAACCCCACACGAACTTATTTCTGAAAGATTTTTTTGCAGTGTTGTGTGCGTTTCTCTGAAGCACCTGGCAGTAGTGAAGGGGGATGAGACCAAACCTCCTCCTCTCTGCTAAACACTTCTGAAAATTCAGATTTTAAGCGTCAAAGACAGCTAAAAATAAAGGAAGAAAGGAAAAGAAACTTTCAATAGATCTAGGAAAAAAAAAATAATAAATGCAACCTCCAGCCTGTTGGAGCTGTGCTAAAATGATCACAACGCAAACACTTAAAAAGCAGCGATTCTCGCGGGGTGGAATTTGGGGAAGGTTTGGGGGTATCCAGCCCGGACCGCCAAGCACTGCGGTTCGAAGGAAAATGCTTTAATCCTTAACGGGGCAGCAGCTGCAGCGGGGACACCCAAAATCCCCGCACGGACACCGTCACCCTCGGGACGTGCGGGACGCTGCGCTCGCCGCTCCTCGGAAGGGAAGCGGAGGGAAAGGAGAGAGCCCCGACCCGTTTGGCCGCGGTGCCCCCGCAGCAGCCGCCGCACGGAGAGGAGAGGAGAGGCGCGGAGAGACGCGCAGGGAGCCGCGGAGCCCCGGCGGGCCAGGCGCAGCTTGGACGCGGGAGTTTTGGGAGGCATCCCGGCACCTCGCAGCGCCCCGGAGCCCAGGCTCCCCTCCAGCTCCGCGGGGCGGAGAGGCAAAACCCGGCTCTGCAGAGCCCTGGGTTCACTCGTCAAACCAAATTTACTTCCCGGGCAAATCTGACCTGTTTCTTGGCCCAGATACGTTTCGAACAGTTTCTCCGTTAATTTATTTTAGATTTTTGTTGTTGTTATTTGTTTTTTGTTGAGACGGGGCGCGGGGATCCCGCAGTCCCTCCGCCTGCCCGTAAATCGGTCCGGCTTCTCCCGTGGGAAGAAGGACGGGGAGTCCCTGGTAACCTCAGGACTCATTTCCCCCTCCCCAGCCCGACACCTTCGGGTCCCCTTCCCCTCGGAGGGCATCCCACAGCAGCTGGGACAGCAGGGGATCTCCCTTTGGGGTCCGGGAGTCCCCTTTTCCGGGGATGGACGGACACACAGCACCGCTCTCCCATCCTCAAACGCGTCGGGATGTGCACGGCGCGGAACCGCGCAAGCTTCGGAACTCCTCGCAGCCAGCTAAAGGCTGTTCTCTTAATGAATTACTAATGAGTTAAAATTGGACAGCCGGCTTAATTAAAGCGTAGAGGCAATGTGTTTACCACATTGTAATTGAACTCATTAGGGCTCCGGCTTTGTGTTTTTAAGCAGCCGCCTTGTTCCGCACGTCGAGTGATCTGCGGGAAGCGTTTTGCTGGGGACGGGGGCTCTGCGGGAGTGCGAGGGCTCGGAGGAGGCGGCAGTGCCCCCCACACACCCCACGAAGCTCCCTCAGGGGCTTGTGCCTGCGGGGACACCCTTCCCGCTGTCCCTCAAAGCGCTCACAATTTGAAATTTGGGGGGGGAGGGGGGCTTGCCCGCGTTCCTTTTTTTTT
>VWYN01012290.1:15915-27703 GCA_013400075.1 Hippolais icterina | reverse complement strand
TTTTGTTTTGTTTTTTAATACTAAAAGTAAAGCCCTCTGCTGTTTTGTTTTCCTTGGACTCGGTTTTCCCAGTAAATGATTGATCAGCCCTTTAGCATAAAAGGGAAATATTTCTCCTGAGTTTCACCAGTTTTCCTCTTTTCCATATGCTGTTCCATGCCATTACTCCAAGTGCGAGATAGGGACAACGTGGAGAATGAGTTAATTGATTTTTAATTGCCACAAACCTAATATTTATTATAAATAAAACAATCAAAAGTAAAGCCAGAGAAGATATTTCTGAAGGGCTCAAACAGGACCCATCCCCAGAAGTGTCCAAGATTAGATTGGACGAGGTTTGGAGAAACCTGGGATGGTGGAAGGTGTCTGTGACCATGGCAGGGGGTTGGATGAAATGAAATTTAGGTGCTATTCCAACCCAGACCATTCTGTGATTCCATGACTTTTCCCACAATCCATTTTTCTATGGAAAATAGATTCATCCCTGGGAATTCTTCCCTCTATTCCTACGTGCACCTGTATGACAGACAAGTTAAAGACATGGCAGTCAAATGCCAAAACACAGAAGGAATAAATTTGCTTTTGTTTTACATCTACTTTATCTTCTGTCAAATTCAGGATTGTGCTAATGGCTCACTTAAAAATTAAAGTCAAAATAACCTTTTTAATATTTAAATATATAGATTAAAATTTCAAGCTCTGTCTGTGGAAGATGCAAGCACTTGCAATAAGGGAAGAGATAATATGTCAAGAGAACATAAACAACGTGCATCTGGAGCAGGAGATGGAGCTCCAAAGTAATAGCTCTGTCTTCCTGCTCAGCATCCAGGATTCCTTCTGCTCATCCCATTATTGCAGCGACTCAGCAGAGCTGAAATGATCTTTCTGCCCAAGAGGTGCAATTCTGATTGAAGTGTTCTTCCCCGGGATCGATGTAAGGTCTAAGGTGACATCCTGGTTTCGGTTAAAAGTACTTAGGGAGGTGGAATTGATGTCCTCAAACCGTGGGCGTGCCTCCATGAGGAGCTGCTCTCTTCTGGTTCTTTAATTATGTGGTATGGATCTCAGAAATTCCTCTTCTTCTTTCCTCCTTCCTCTTCCTCTTTTCTCTTCCTCTTTCCTCTTTCTTTTTCCTCTTTCCTCTTTCTTTTTCCTCTTTCCTCTTTCCCCATTCCTTTTTTCTCTTTCCTGTTTCCCCTTTCCTCTCTCCTCTTCCTCTTTCCTCTTTCCTCTTTCCTCTTTCCTCTNCTCTTTCCTCTTTCCTCTTTCCTCTTTCCTCTTTCCTCTTTCCTCTTTCCTCTCTCCTCTTCCTCTTTCCTCTTCCTCTTTCCTCTTTCCCCTTTCCTCTTTTCACTTCCTCTTTCCTATTTCTTGTTTCCTCTTTTCTCTTCCTCTTTCCTCTTTCTTTTTCCTCTTTCCTCTTTCTTTTTCCTCATTCCTCTTTCCCCATTCCTTTTTTCTCTTTCCTGTTTCCCCTTTCCTCTCTCCTTTTCCTCTTTCCTCTTTCCTCTTTCCTCTTTCCTCTTTCCTCTTTCCTCTTTCCTCTTTCCTCTCTCCTCTTCCTCTTTCCTCTTCCTCTTTCCTCTTTCCCCTTTCCTCTTTTCACTTCCTCTTTCCTATTTCTTGTTTCCTCTTTTCTCTTCCTCTTTCCTATTTCCTCTTTCCTTTTTCCCCTTTCCGCTTCCTCTTTCCTCTTTCCTCTTCCCCTTCCATCTTCCTCCTCCTCTTCCTTTTCCCTTACAAACACATCCACATACACACAGAATACATCAATATAACATCTAGATATTAGAAATACTTGCATGAATAAACCTCAGCTCAGTACAGCAGCAAAGCCAAGTGTCACCCAAACCACGACAATGACATCAGCACCTCAATAAAATTCAGCAGATAGTTTGGGATTTCTATTTCTCCTGACAGCATTGATTACAAGAAATTAATGGAGGAAATAATCTGCCAGACTTAGACCTGGAACTGCTTGGTTTTGTTTGCAGATATTCCTACGGATTTGGGAAAGTGCTCTTACCACTTATTCCAGTTTCTGGCTGAAAGAAAAACCCAGATAATTTTGTTTTGCTAATCCTCCTATGGTGTTTTCTCAGCCCCAAGATCATAAATTAAGATGGCTTTAAGTTTCTATGTCAAAAAGCTTTGGACAAGGCAGTAATTCACCCATTCTTGAGTGATTTCAGACCTCTTCAGAGTGCACAGCCAATGAAGTATTTGACATCCTTTGCCTCTCGTGACTATTTTGTTATCCAATTCCTGATATAAAATGTTTCCTGAAAGCAACAAAGAGCTTTCAAGGCACATTTAAATAAATTTGCAGTTTGATGTATGTGAGAGTAGATAAATGTCTTCATCATGAAATGAATCTTTCCCAGCACTGACAGTGGGGCTGATGGAAGGACATCCCTGGATATTCACCTGGGAGCTCCACCAACACCTCATTCCCTCCCAGAGGACGGATTAAACTCCTCCAAAGTCATGATACAGATGGATATGAAACAGCAGGGCCCATCAATTTGTTTTATCTCTGTGGGAAATGAAGGAAATTGTCACCAAATCAGCTGTTCCCTCCAAGTGGCACCCATCAATCACCAGCACGCAGGGGTGAAGAGAAGGATCCCAGAGTTTAACAATTTAAAATCAGGGCTGGAATGTGTTTCTCCGAATCTCTCCTCATTTTTACCTCTCTTTCCATCCTTCTTTCCTGTGCCACCACCCAGCAGGGCCCGGAAGGACGTGCCATGGAAAAGAGGAGAATTTGTTGGCCTAAATCCGAGCTGTGGTTCAAAGGCACAGTTCCACCCTCACATGTTCACACGGGATTCGATCCCAGTCACTTGTAGGCAAATTTTCAAAGTCCTCACACTTAGCCATGAAAAGCCTTTGAAAAAAAAAAGCTGCTCTCAGCCTATTGTGCTGAGAATTTCTAAAATCCTGCAATGTTTCATGGTGGATCACATGGAGACTTTCAAGTGAAGCTCTTTGTAACCTGTCCTGGCTGGTGGAAATCTTGGCTTCTGTAGTTTGCTCTCAGTTTTAGCTTTTTCAGAGATCCAGACAGCAAAACATCCTCTAGGACATGGAAGTACAGAGAGGAACAACATTTTCCTTCCACCAAATCTCTCAAATATAACTTGAACTGTCAGACACTGTCAGGCTGTGCCTAATTTTGCAAATGAAGTCTCACAGTAAGAGGTTCTGTGCTATGAATAGATCTTTATTCTGACTAATACCAGAGCAATGATGGACTGGAAAATGGTTTTTTGCTCTTTTGGGTTTGAATCACCCAAGCATTTGCCACTGCCATATCAGCAGCTCATTCACATGAAATTAAAATATTAAGTTTATCTCATTATTGTCATTTTTTTTTTTTTTTTTTTTTTAAAGCACCAAGTCAACCCCCGGCAAACATCGCCTGGAAGCTGACAAATTCCAAAATCTGCCTGAACTGGGAACATGTGAAAACAATGGAGAATGAGTCTGAAGTGTTGGGCTACAAAGTAAGTGATTTCTTTGTCTCACCAATCAGATATTTTGGTTACAATGCAGGTACAGAGATTTGGTGGAAGGTGAGTGTTCATTACCTGGAACACTGACTTTTCCAGATTTATTGGGATGGTTTGCTGATTTTTGTACAAATATTCATTTAGACTGGGACTTCTTTATTCCAGCAGAGGGATTTTCTGTCCCCAATCCTGCATTTCTCTTGTCCCCTTGTAATCTTACTCACCAAAAGTTTCTTGCTTTCACATCTCCAGGGAAGGAGTTTCACAAATATATAAGAAATAGAGAACAGTCTTTTAAGCATTAAAGGCGGCCATAAACCACATTTAAACATTCTCACTCTCTGGCAATTTGTAAATGTACCTTTAGAAAAGAGACTGGGAGATACTCACACAAAGATCTGTGTGAATGAACCACAAAGCACTGCCATAAATCTGCTTTTAAAGGAAATATCAATTTATTTTAAAGTTTGGTTGCAGTGCAGCGTTCTTTGATTATCCTTGGGTTCCAGGAAACCACCAGTACTGTGGTGGTGTGGTACTCAGCCCAAAACCCTGCAGAATTTATTCCCCTGTTTTAAAATGCTTTTAACACCCTGCAGGACACTGAGAGTGCTTGGAAAACTTTGGGATACAACAGAAAAAATCATCTCAATCCGCCCCCCCCAAAAAAAATCCATTAAAACTTAAAACAAAATGAAATAACTCTTGTTTTCCAATGCCTTTCTGCTTAGATTCTGTACAGGCAGAACAGGCACAGCAAAGCCCATATCCTGGAGACAAACAACACTTCAGCTGAACTCCTGGTCCCGTTTGAAGAAGATTATCTCATCGAGATAAGAACCGTCAGCGATGGTGGCGATGGCAGCAGCAGCGAGGAAATTAGGATTCCAAAAATATCGAGTAAGTGAGAGATTTTTTTCCCCCCTCTGAACGCTGTTGCATAAGGAGAAATCTGTGCCTCGAAGCACAACAGATTCCCAGCTTTTCCCTTGCCATAGGTGTCCTCCCTCCTGGTGCTTTTTGGTGCTGCCTCCTATAAATTTGTCTCTGATACTCTCACACTCATTAGAGGAGAAAGTGTTTTGCTCCATGTTTTATTTTTCATGCAGTTGACTGCCCTGGCAGGCAGAGCTGAGGGAAGGACACAGGGATAAGATTTCTTGGGAAAGTCAAAAGTTCTCACACAAAATGTGACCCTAAATCTGCCCTGGAGCTGCTGCTGGGACAGAGATCTCAGCCCTGTCCCATGGCTGGGGTGGGGTGGCCCAGGGTGCAACCTCTACTCTCATAAATTACTCCATATTCATGGAAAAGGAGCATTTTTATATTTATATATCGTAGTTTGTTTTGCAACATCATAGTCAAAACCCTCTTAAGGAAGATACTCACAAGAAAGGTGGAATGTTGATCCCAAATCCTACTCCACAAGATGGCCACTACAACTTGATAAACAAATAAATAAAAATAACATTTGTGGATAGTGTTTCATCTTGAAAAGAGAACAGAAGTTGCCATTAAGCTAAAATGCAAAGAAAAAAACAATTTTTGACACAGATTTCCCTCTGTCTGTTCATATTTTTACAGGTTTAAGCTCTGGAGCAATGAAATTATCCCAAAGGATAAACCATACCCTGACATCTGGGATCCTGCTCTTGGGTTCTGTTCTTCTAAACCCTTTTCCATACTGCTTCAAGCAACCCATAGCCGTGGACTTTTAAAAATAAAAAGTGTAGATTTTATCTTAATTCTTCACCATAACCAACATTCCTGAGGAAAAGCAACGCTGGGGAGGGGGAGGGAGGTAGAAGTGGTCTGTCATTAAGGAAATATTAGGTATCGATATTCCATGAATTTTTAAAAATAGGCTTGGAAATGAAGGGATAAATCAACATGCATTAATTAAATGGAGTGGTGCCAAACCTAATTTGGGATTGACACGTGGGTGGTCTCAGATTTTTTCCCAAGTAGTTGTTATTTTAATGGAACAGCATTTTAATGGAATGTCAACCTGTGCGAGCTGACGCCACGGAGGGGAGAAGAGATTTAAAACTCTTGTGATGTGGATATTATTTATCTCATGTTCTTCAATGTATCCTGATAAAAAAACAAACCACTTTCAATTAAATAAAAGCTATTTGTTTACTTTTTTGCACTGGTCTGTATTAGAGGGGGTGGCATAAAACACAGTATTTGAAGTGCCCTGTGCTATTTTCTGCAGAAAAGGGGAATTTAAATAAAAAGAGTCTCCTATGGACCAACCCAAAGCCCAGTGAATTCCACAGAAAAACTTCCAGTGGCATCAGCAGGCCTTGAGCCAGAGCTGAAATAGCAGCATCTTTTACACCATCAAACACTTCACAAATTCTCAAATCCATTTTAATGTATTTTTCCATGCAAAGACTCTTCTGATCAACAAAACTTCCAGAGATGCTGAATATTTTTTGAGGGAAGACAGAAATCCATCTGTCATTCAGCAGGACCAGTTGGTCCCTCCTGATTTTGTTGTTCTTTGCTGTGGTTTGAAAGCGCAGATTCATCTTTGGGCTGGGCGTGAAGGTAAACGAGAAGAACATTGATTTTCATCATCTTGAAATATAAATAAAAGCAGCTAATTAATCCCTTCAATCTCCTGAGTCCCCAGAATGACAAATTAAACACCAGAGCTTGGCTTTCAAGTTAGGAGAAGCAGCTCAAGCACTTGAAACCACTCTCCTGCCAACTTGAACTACATCTGATAAAAGGAGTTCTTTGCCTGATGTCATTGCTGGGAAATCTTTTCTTCCTTCTCACTTTGCTCTGAAGTTTCTTTTCTTTTCTCCCCTCTCAGATCCATGTTGTGTCACCTTTGTAAACATTTATGACTACAAGACAACCAAATACCCCAAATATTTTTGAAAAGGGGATTGTTGGAATGGGGGTGAGGATGTGACAGCACATGAACGAGCAAAAGAAGTTCAGCTGTGCATGGAAATCCTTTGGAAAAAAAAATTAAACCAAAACGCGCCGCTACAATGTTTGTTATCCATGGGGATGTGAATTCATAGAGGAAGTGTCGCTGTTGGACACGAAAGAAAGACCAAAGACTCCAGAATTTAGAGGGCAAAGAAATCAGAATTTATTTTTCCAATTCTCCCCACTATTTATAAGGTATAAAATGAACATGATGGGTGCATAGGGACAACACTTCTCTAATTCCATTGGTTAAACTACAGAAGCAGAAAAACCCCAAAGCTGGGCAAAGTTGTTATGAGAAAAGTAGTTATTTACACAAGGTTGTTTGGAGAAAAGAAACTCTTTGAAAAGATTTCCCTTGGGAAAGAGTTAGCAATTGTTAGCAAGCTAAAAAATTCCCTCAGGCTCAGAAATATCAGGAAGCTCCAAAACTTTGGTACCTCCTCAAGGTCCCTGCCAAGCCAAACATTCCTCTGATTCTCTGATTCCTCACAGAGCCCACGGGCTGGTCTGGCAGAAAAGAAACTCAAAAATGATAAAATCATTGTGGAAACCACATGGCAGAGATTGATGTCCAAGCAAATAACTCCTCACAGAATCATGGGATGGTTTGGGTTGAAAGGGACATCAAAGATCTCTTACAGTTGGTGATATTTAATAACCCCCACACAAATTCAATAAAATATTTGATGGAGGTCACTCCTATTTGCTTTTGAGAGAGTTTTTTGCATCGTCCCTTCCCAGCACGTGTCCAGCAGGACCTCTGCTCACTCCAGACCTTCTGTGCCCGTGAAACAACAGGTACCTTTTATTTCCCTTCATTAAACTGAATCTGAAATTCTTACACTTCATAGCATAAATGTAGTTCTTTGCTAACTTTACCCAAAACATCTTTTTATTCAAGTGAAAAGAGATTTTCTGCAGAGCAGTCACAGCTCAATAGAAGGTCTGAGAGATGCTTAATTACAGGGAGGCTCTGGAAATAAAATGTCACTTTTAGAAGTCTGTCCTCTGGGATTGCTACAAAGTTCCTAATCACAGGAGTTATTAGGAAGAGGTTTAACACAGCTTTCAGAAGAGGAAAATGGTTTAGAAAGAAGTGAATGTGCTATAAAAAAATCCTGATAATGCCTTAATGAAGTAAAAACATTTTTCTTTGCTGTGGAAGTAAACCGTAAATCATTTCTTCAGATTTTTTCTCATTTCTGCACAGCTCTGATGCTCTTTTCTTGCTGTAGGACATTCAAATCAGACTCTTTAACCTCAGCATTTCCCCATTTTGTCACTCCCATGGGAGCAGCCCTTTTAAAAAAAGAGACAACTGAGGAATCCCAGGAATAGGAGTGAATATTCCCTTGCTGGATTCCCTCAGAGCTGGAGCTTCCAGGGTGAATATTCTGCCTCAGGGGCAGAACTAAACAGTCTTAAGGAGAACAAAACTTTAAATCCAGCTCCTCCCATCCTCCCTAAATCACTGCAGAACTTGTGCAGGTTCATTTTCTCCTCTTTAACTCCCCAGTCCTTTTTCTGGTGTTTCACCAGGACAAATTGAGCCTGAGCAGCCCAAAGCACTGAAAGTCCAACGCTTTTTATGTGAAAATGTTATTAAAGCAGCTGATGCTGAAATGGAAAGAGTTCACATGGCTGGCAGCTTTCATTAAAAAGAAAGAGAAAGGGTCAAAAAAGAGTTTTGTCACTTGGAGTTGCAGGAAAAACTTTGGAAATAGGAACAGCATAAATCCCCTAAAACCAGAAGTTGAAATGAAAACAACAAAAAAAACTCTGCAGTGCTCCTGATTTTTAACAGTCAAGAACATGAATTAAAAACCCCTTTTAAAGGTGCCCAATAAAGGGAATTTTAGGCCCAGACTTAGCAGATTTTAGAGAAAATCACAGACTAGCCAAAGTTTTCAGACAGCTGGAAAAATAATACCTATTTTCTTTTGATAACCTAAGCAAAGTACCAAAACATGAAAGAGACTCACAGTCAGGGATTTTCATTTTGAATTTAACACATCAACAAAATATTTCTCCATGAAAAAAGCAATTCTGAGCCTCTCCAAATGTTTCCGCTCACTCCGAGCACAATGTTTCTTTGTGATTTATGGGCATTTAAACTTTATTTAACATCTTCTCTCTTCTTTATAGGGCAATTTTTGAATAGGAATGCCAAGAAACAAAATAAAATAGCCCATGTGTGTTATTGCAGCAGCCCCTAAATCAACATTATCCCGGAGAGCAGAAGCTCCCTGTTTTCTGTGGGTCCTTGGAATGCAGCCCAGGTGACGCCTTGACACCGAGCTCTAAATCACATCCATGAACAAATGTGTTGTAAATGTGCAAGAAAGATTTTATTAATCTCTGCCTGTGCCTCAGAAGGAGAATTCCCCGCAGTGGTTTGCAGGGAGGAGGGGATAAATCTGCTCACGGGGGTTTGGGGGCTCACTGGGGTGCTGTGGGTGGTGTCGGGGGATCCTGGCTCCCTCTGTGCCCCCCTCTGTGGATTTTTATCTGCTCAGGGAGCACAGAAGATGTGAGAACTTCCAGAGGTACTGAATATTTTCATTTTCGTTGCTATAAACTGAAGGTTTTGCTTGCCCCGCCCAAAAGATGTCAGAGCTTAAAGCAATGAGTTCATTCCCCTCCAGCTGGGATATTTCCAAGGCACCATCCCCCAAAATCGCCCTGGACGTGCCCAAGGGTTGCTGCATCTCAGTGCTCCCAAAAATGAGGTTCCAGGTGCCTCTGTAGGTGTAGCCACAGTGTCATGGAAACACAGAATGGTTTGGGTTGGGAGGGACCTTAAAGATCTCCCAGTGCCATGGGTGATCCTCTCCCAGTCCATGTCCTGAGGAAGGCTCACTCTTTGGGAAAAGGATCTTCAGCTCTTTGACCAGCTCTGCTTCTCACCCAGTTTTATCTACATTTCTTCTCTAAGTCTGTCTTTGATTTACACCAAAGGAGCAGAATTATGCCTAAAGGACACATTTTATTGTCTAATTCCCACTATGAAACCAGGCTTGCACCTTCCACTGTGCTTTTATGCCCTTGGTTGCACTGTGAAATGTGGTACTTCGGGTTTGTTTGAAATCACAGAATTAAAGACCTTAAAGATCACCTGCCATGGGCAGGGACACCTTCCACTGTCCCAGGGTGATCCAAGCCCTGTCCAGCCTGGCCTTGGGCACTGCAAGGGGTGTGCTGGCCTNGTGGCTGGAGGGAGGAACAAGAAGGATGGGAGCTCACAGCCTGGAGCTGGGATTGGACAATGAAACCCCAATGTGCAAATGGAGCAAAACTTATCAAAGTGTGAGACCTGGTGACCATTTGTCCATTTTGTGTCCATTTTGTGACCATTTTGTGACCATCTTGGGTCTATTTTGTGTCCCCCTTGGGTGTCGCCCTGGCCAGGCCCTGTCCTGCCCGAGGTGTCCCCTAAAGGCCTTTCAATAAATCCCTATTTTATTCTCCAGCTGTGCCCAGTCCCTGTTCCAGCTCAGCCTTCCCAAAGCATCCGTGGCAGTCACAGAGTTATTCCCACAAGGATGATGAGCTCTCAGCAGGACTCCCTCACTCCCTGTGCATTATTCCTGCTGAGGAGCAGCCCAGCCTCCCTCCACTGAGCTGAGTTATTTTCCATATGCTCCTTCTGCTCCTGACTGAATCCATGGGACACAACACTTCCAACACTTCCAAGATGGCTCCGAACTGAAAAAATAAAATAATGGCAAATGATGCATTCAGAAACATCCACCTAAAAATTTAAATAAGGTTCCACAGACTTCCCACAGAATGCCCCTGGCCAAATCCACATCTAGGCAAGGATTTGACATTTGTTTCGCTCTGACCATTATATAATCTAAAAACTGGGAGAGAGGGTGGAGAATCAGCACTATTAAAATAGCCTGTAAAAAACCTTCCTTGGAAAAACTTACCATGAGGAAAAGGTCAGTTGGACATTTTGACAGCACAGTACAATGAGGGCCTCCAAATAGCTTCAATCATTCGGGCTTTTTTATGAGGAACTTCTTTTGTCGGTTCCTAGCACTAAATACTTGAAAATAGGTCTGACGCAGCAATTAAAATGTCATATTAATCATACTGGTGTGCATTGTTTCTTTACTTAACCTATTTTATAGGCACCCATATATTTCAGTGCTGAAAAGCAGCTACAAATGTTTGTCATCTTTATGGAACGAGCTGGAATAATTCTGAAATGCTAAGGGATCCCAGAAGAGCAGAAGGGGGTTTTTTGTAAGATAAATATGATAATTGCAATTGATATAATAAGATAAACGGAATTGTTGCACTTGAGTCGTCACCCCCGAAAAATTATTTTTTCCAGATTTTCTTCAGTGGAATGCCCAACACAACCTTTCCTCATTGGTGTTCCTGTTTGTCTCCTTGGGCTGGTTTTCCAGCCACATTCCAGCCACATCCCTCTGCCCCACCCACTCTGCCTCCATGGGTCCCATCTCCACAGGTATAATCCAATTTTTCCCTTCTGAGCCACCCATAGGCTCTGCCAGCAGCCTTGCACTGGGTTACTGTTATGGTAAGAAAATAAAAAACTGAGGTGCTCGAATTCAGGGTTTTATTAAAAAATGGAGCCCACGGCTCCTGGGGCTGTCAAATAAGGAGGTGGCAGAGCAGCCTTCCCTCCTCTGTGCATCTCTTGGTGCTCTTGGAATCACAGAAACAGAAATCATGGAAATCATGGAATGGTTTGGGTTGGGAAAAACCCACCCAGTGCCATCCCTGCCATGGCAGGGACACGTTTCATTGTCCCAGGCTGCTCCAGCCTGGCCTGGGACACTGCCAGGGATCCACAGCTGCTCTGGGCACCCTGTGCCAGGGTCTGCCCTCCCTATTCTCCAGAAATCCCCTTTTCCTGGCAAATTTGAGCCAAGGATCTTTTCTGGAGCTCTCACTGCAGTGGTCGGTGCTAGCACTGCTACCATGATTTAATTACATTTCTCTGCAGCCCTGCTGTCCCAGGGATTTTAACGAGGAGCAGCACAAATCTTCCCCGGGTCCCAGTGCCCTCAGCAGATTTAAAGCCTGTGCAGTTTGAGTGGGTTTAGAATTTATTTGAAAGCCTTCTTACACCAGTACAATTTATCCACAGAGATCAGCAGTTTACATCGTATTGATTAATGCAGTTATTGATTTATCCTGCAATTGTACTGGCCAGGTTTATACAGCATTGGAAAGTGCTATTTTCCAGGAGTGATTGACTTCTTTCTTTATTGACTAAAATGAGCTGATAAAAATCATCCACTGGCTGAGCTGGAAGTACTTTTTTTTTTTTTTTTTTTTTT
>VWYN01012284.1:8219-22360 GCA_013400075.1 Hippolais icterina | reverse complement strand
TTTCCAGAATTCCAACAGACATGACTTTCTGTTTTCCAACAATATTTACCCTCTGGAAAAAGAGACATCCAGGGATAGGCCACCCCCCAGCCCTGCAATCCATCTGGCACTGCTCTCTGCTCTTGGTGGGTCCTCCTGATTTCCCAATTGCTCTTTCCTATTGAGAAAAATCATCTGTATCACCAGCATTCTTCTGTCGTGAGCATGAATTTCAGAATGCAGCAGCCTCTTGGCAGGAGCAGGGAGGCATCTGGGCCAGCCAAGGAGTTGAGCCATCCAAACAAAGCGATTGGGAATCGTTTCAATGAGGAAAGGAATCAGCAAAGCCCCCGAGGGCGCAGGGCATGGGACAGGCTCTAAAGATGGCACGTAATTAAATTTCTGGCTGAGAGGAGCATTTCCATTTGTCCTTCTCTGCTCCTTCCCCCGGGGCAAAATTCGAGTTCCTCTGCCCTGAGTGCTGCCTCAGACTTGTGGATCAGCTCCTCACCCTTCGTGTTCACCGCTGTCCCAGCTGTGCCTTGGTGTCCAGGAGGATCAGGAATGAAGGTCCCTGGGTGCCCCGTGTCCCTGTGCCCTTGCCCGTGGCGCTGCAGCCTGAGAGCTGCAGGAGCCCTGCAGGACGGACAGGATGGCCTTGGCTCCCTTGCTGTTCCACCACCTGGATCCCCCCGATTCCAGCCTGGAAATGGGAGCATCACCAACAACCTCTCCTTTCACAGGACACTGTCCCACTCACCCCTGTGCTGCTGACCTGAGCCCTGCTCGGCTCCCAAAATCATCCCTGCTCAGCTCACAAAATCAGCCCTGCTCAGCTCCCAAATCATCCTTGCTCAGCTCCCAAAATCAGCCCTGCTCAGCTCCCAAAATCATCCCTGCTCAGCTCCCAAATCATCCTTGCTCAGCTCCCAAAATCATCCCTGCTCAGCTCCCAAAATCAGCCCTGCTCAGCTCCCAAAATCATCCCTGCTCAGCTCACAAAATCAGCCCTGCTCAGCTCCCAAATCATCCTTGCTCAGCTCCCAAAATCAGCCCTGCTCAGCTCCCAAAATCATCCCTGCTCAGCTCCCAAAATCAGCCCTGCTCAGCTCCCAAAATCATCTCTGCTCAGCTCCCAAAATCAGCTCTGCTCAGCTCCCAAAATCATCCCCGCTCAGCTCCCAGTGGGTGAGGCTTAAACTCTTTTCCTGATGTGGAAACACCTGCTGGGGTGTGTGAGGGCACACGCTGGATGGGGAGGTGTTAAAACCAGCTGGGACAAAGTTCTTTATCCCTTCCAGGACCCACCTTCCCTCCAGGAGATATCTGCTGTCCATGGCAGTTATTAAACCAGCTGGGGCAGGGTTCTTTATCCCTTCCAGGACCTACCCTCCCTCTGGGGATATCTGCTGTCCATGGCAGTTATTAAACTGGCTGGGGCAGCGTTCTTTATCCCTTCCAGGACCCACCCTTCCTCCAGGGATCTCTGCTGTCCATGGGCCATCCAGGCTCACTGCAGGGCTGATACAATGACATCATCCCATGGGAGATGCTCCACCCAGGGGGAGGAGCCCAGCATTCCTACCTGGATAAAAACTGAGATTCAGAACCCCAGCACGGCCTGTTTGCTCTGCATTCCCATCTCACACCCCTGGACCTTCAGAATGAGACTGCACCCTGCTACAGGATCCTCTCTGCCCCAACAGAACCACACCTGTCACTCCAGGAGGATTTTTAGCTGCCACCAGCACCCTGACCAACCTGGTGCCACACCTGGTGACTCCAGGGCTGGGGTGGCACCACTGGGGCTGAAATCCAGGCTCTGCTCTCATTCCCTGATTCCATCTCCTCCTGCAGAGGGACAGCACGAAGGAGGGAGGGACAGGACAGCCCTGCTGGGTCACTGCTCCCCCAGGAAGCAGCCGCTGCTCCTGACATGGCAATGATAACAACAACCACCATAAACATTCCAGGTGCGTATCAGGAAAACATGAAATGGGCTGTGGAGTACAAATAATTTATTCTCACTCACTGGAATATTAATTAATGTTTAAGACAGGGATATATTGTCTTTGATTTCCAATGTTTTCGGCCTGTGCTGCTCTTATTTTCCTTCAGTTATGTCTGAATTCTCCTTTTCCCCCTCCCAGTTTGGTACCCAACATTTTATCTCTCCTTGCAGCTCTGTATTTCTTCTGTGTGTCATCCTTGAGGGTTTTTTTTCCTTTTTCTTCTATTATTTTGAACTCCTCAGTGTTGTTTTCTTTCCTCCCACCTTTTTTTTTTTTCCCTCCTCAGTCAGAAAACCCAGCAAAGCATTTAAGCTTGTGATGAAGTGTTTCCCTCAAGAACAACAGATTCAAATCTTCATTTCCTGAAGGACACTTGCAGTGTAAAGGAACCTGCCTCAGCCCTTCCCTTGGGAATCCTGCTTTTCCCCCAAACTTTCTAAAGCTGTTGTAGTTTTAAGGCAGCTGGGGTATAAATAACCAATATTTCCAGAGGTGAGGATGAGTAGTGGAGCCTCAACAGCCCAGTGAGGCACAGCGTGGCTGATTCAGAGCTTAAAATACTCCCAAAAATGGGCAACAACTTTACTGAGCACCCCCAGCAACCCTTTCCAGGAATCCTTCTTTGTCTGCCAGAGAATGGGAAATACCTGATAAACAGCATTGTGCTGCATTTCCAGGCCATTCTCTCTCAAGAGCTACACTCCAGGCTGTCACCCTGGTTTTTGAAGCCTTCTGATGTTTACATTCTTGGAGTCAAGAATTCCCACACTTTGTACCAAAACGCAAAAATGTGTTGTTCACATTCCTTCTTGGAGGAGGAGAAAATTGACAGACTGTTCACCTGGCCAGTGTGGTTTAAAGGAGGGATGTCATCCTCCAACCCACTCTCACCTTAGAGAATCTATAAATTCTGGAAAACTGTAAATAAAGTTCTCTTTTTTTTGCCTTGGGCGACTGAGCGTGTGGTGCGTGCTCATTTCGTGTCTCAGTGTGACACCAGGCTGGGAACAGGAAGAATTCTTCCTTGGGAAGAATTTCTTCATGGAAAGGGTCGGAAGGGGCTGCCCAGGGAGGTTTGGATGCCCATCCCTGGAGGTGTCCAGGGAAGGGCTGGAGGTGGCACTCAGTGCTCTGGGCTGGGGACAAGGTGGGGATCAGGCACAGCTTGGACTCTAAACTTGGAGCTCTTTTCCAACCTCACCCATCCTGGGATTCCAGCTTTGAGCACGGATGTGGGGTTGATTATCAGTGGGCTGAGGCTGCTCTTTGTAAGGTGTCCATGAAACCCCTGACAGAATGTCTGGGAGCTGCGTTCTGCTGAGCTTTGGTGGCTCTCTGGGGAATCTAAGCTCTCCTGATGTTTACATTCCACCCCATTTTGTGTTCAACCTGGAATTACAGAGGAGGAAACACCCAGCGTGTGATGCCTTGGAGTCTCTTACAGAAACAGAAAAAGATTTTTGCAAAGACCTCGGAGGGAAAAAGAGGAAGGAAAAAAAGAAAAAGAAGAAAAAGCACCTGTGAGTCCTTGAGGAAATGGAACATAAAATACCAGGAATGAGCTCCTGCCACGCCACAAAACTGAGGATTAAACTGATTCCAGCTCTGTTTGCTCTGGCACAGCCAGGGAAATGATTCCTGGCCCAGGAAATCCCAGGGGAGGGATTCAGAGGCACTCAGGAGCCCAGGAAGGATTTTCCCACTCAGAGAGGAGAGGGAGCCCACCAGGAGCTCTCCTGCCCCTGGGAAAGGGAGACAGAGATCCTTAAACCAGCCCCAAAGAGGGAAAAGCAATTCCAATGTGGGAAAGTGCTAACAGAGAGCACAAAGAGCATTTAATGATCTTCCCAGAGATCTTTGAGGATGTCTTCTTTCCACATTTCTCAGAATTTATTCCATTTCTTCCATCATTTCTATTCATTCTGAATTCAGTGCCAACCTTGGCTCCATGGGGGACTTCCAATGTTTTGACTCCTCAGATCATCAACCTGCCTTGGAAAGGAGAAAAAATTCCTTGCCACATATTTTGTTTTTATTTGGTAGAGGCCAGAAATAGAAAGGAAGAGGGAGGAATTGGGACACTTCCCTTGCTCTTGTGGCGTTAAGGTTCTTTGGAAAATCAGTTATCAAGAGGTGACCTTTTTTTGGGAGATTCAGCTGAGATTACAATGTCCAATTAAGCTCCTTGAAAGAAGATTAAGAGACAATTTAATCACAGTTTGTGAGTACCTACACGGGGAGAACATTTGATACAAGAGGATCCTTTAACAGGCAAAGGCATTGAGCTACCAGTTGAATTTAGCAAAATTAAATTAGAAATAAAAATTATTAAATTTTTTTTTTTTCTTTAACCAGGGTACTTTACCATCGTAACAAGTGATTAAGATAGCCAGGGAATCTTGGTTTTAAATCAAGATGAGGCGAATTATTGTGCTGCATTCCCAGAGTTGCTCGGGCTGAGGGTGTTGGCCTGGGTGCTGACTGTTGTCATGGGACCCCAAAACTCACCCCGTGGGCAGGGACACCTTCCACTATCCCGGGTTATCCCTCGCAAAGATGGGACCTGAATCCAGGCTCAGAGCCCTCTGAAGTGCCTGGGGGAGCTGGCAGTGGCTGGCAGGGAGGTTTGATGTGGATCACACAGAACCTGAATTATTCTGTCAGAAAGATGACACTTCCTAGCCCTGTCAATTCAAGGATTATCCTGACTGGAAACACTGACTGCCAGGAAATTAAAAAGAAAGTGCAAGGCACTTTCAGTCAAGGTCTGAAATCCTGAACAGGCTCCCACCCTGAGCTGTAAAAACAGGAGATTCCTTTTCTCAGCAGTACAAACCACTGGGAGCCATAAATCTCCCAGAAGGGAACTTACTTTTCCCCTAATTTACATCTTATCTGCAGTCCACTGTCTTCCCATTCCCCGTCTTGGCACCGAGGTGTAGCAGTGATGTAAACATCAATATTTTAATGTCAAAGAAGAATACAAAACGAAATTGAATTCCAGTAAGTATAAAGGAAATGCAGCTATGGCTCTCCTATTGAATCCTCTGCAGATCCCAGATAATGGATTATTCAGAGACCTTCAGCTCATAAAAAAGGTGCCCTTTATTCCTGGAATTTGATGCAGTTCTCCCTTAAACTGTGATTATTTTCTGATTCCGTTACCAAGTAGATTTTGACACAGTGGTACAATTTCCTTATCTCTCCCTTAAAAGTTGCTGCACTGGGCTGTGTAAATGAAAACAGCAGCATTTTCCGTGTGGATTTTTTCCCCCCATCTGTGTGATGTTTATTAAAAAGAATAAATCTGAGGGATACTTCCCAGCACAGCAGAATGGGAAATGCAGCTGCTCCCTGCAGGTGCTTCCAGCTGATAAATAAACCCCGCTGCCTGGCCGCACACAGCAAGGGATTTTAACATGCAGGAAAATCATCTGGAACTCCAACCACCGAGCTGGAAACACAGCAGAGATGAGGAATATCTGTAATAGGTGCAAACTGATCCCAACTCAGACAGAAACCATCACTTGGCTGGTCCAGCACCTCCCTGGCCACTCATTTCCCCCAAAATTCAATGTGCACACAATTTTCCTCGTGACTGGGGCTTGGTGGGGATGGAAACCATCAGCTCTGGGGGTTTGGGGTTGTTGGGTGTTGTGTTCAACACCAGGTTTGGCTCTTCCTTGGGGATCCCATGGAAACGTGGGGCAATTCAGAAATGCAATCCAGAAATGCCCCGCTGGCTGCTGAATTCTCTGCTGCTCTCTAGAAGGGAGAATTTGTCTCTCACAAAGTTCCCTGATCACCCAACAGTCCCCCACATTCATGAGGAGGTTTTGTTTCTAGGGTGTTTTTTAAAGATATAAAATAAGGGTCCAGATCGATTTCCTGCTTGGCAGCACAGAAAAATCACCCAAAGGCTTTTAATTGTGGGGGTTTTGTGTGCTTTTTGGTTTGGGTTTTTTTGTGGTTTTTGGGGGTTTTTTTTGTGGCTTTGGGGGTTTTTTTTGGTGGATTTTTTTTTGTGGTTTTTGTTTTGTTTTGTTTGTTTTTGTTTTTGTTTTGAAAGAGTTTTTAAAATCTCTGCTGCCTACAGTGGAGGCCATTATTCCTGGAGGATAATCCCACATTAAAAGGGCAGTGACTGGATGCTCCCACAGGCCTCTCCCTTGGCTTTTATGATCTTTGCCCACTGATGTTCAGAGTGGCTTTGGACAAACTGGACTTTGAGGGCTCCATTTTCCCTTGGGGAATGCTCACTAATTTGACAGGGTATTAGATGGCTTAATTAATATTGCAGACCGTTGATAGGCTCAGATGTGACACCCTCCAGCAGAAGTGGCTGAAAAGCAGATTAAACCACCAACTATTCCTTTCTTATGAATTCCCAACCCTGATCAACGGGGTTGAGCTGCCTTGTTGTCTCCGAGGCTGAAATCCTGTGGGATCCTGATGCCCTGTTAGTGTTCCTTGGAGGAAAAAACACACTTAGGGCAAGTTCAGCACGGACTGAGCTCCTCTTTAATAACAGAGTTCACCAGAAGCTGCTCACTTTGCAGGAGAACTGCAGCACGAGATAATTGACCTTAACACAGCTCCCTGCCTTTGCCTTTGATTTGGGCCACACAACTGAATTTGTGGGCAATTACAGAGGGAGAATGAAGACATAATTGAAGGTTAGGAAGAGGTGGACACAAAAGGAACAGCTCTGGAATTAAAGTGCACTGATTCACTCTGGCTGTGGGGACACAAACAAGCTCTCAGCTCGGCGGGGTTCAAAGGAGAACTCTGGGGTTACCTGAGCAGGTAACCCCAGCTCTCAGAGCTCTCAGGGCAGCACGGACACAACATTCACAGCTCACTAAATGCACGAAAGAAGCACTTTCAGAGATGACTCAGTGCTCTTTACATCAGAAATTACACTTTCAAACAGAGAAAAATGATTTCTGTGCTTTGAACCATTAAGTGGCCACGACACAGAACTCCAACCAGGCTCAGCATGGCTCACAGACTTTTTGATCCAGAGGAAAAAGTCCCAGTGGTGGGACATCCATGGACAGCCCTCTGGATGCATCATTCAGGGTTGAAATTAATGAAGTGAGATGGAAGAGGTCAGAGTTACATTTGATTTCATGTTATCAAATCCTCTTCAAGGTAGTTGTAGCATGACCTTCGATAGGTCACCTCTCCCCCTCATAATTTGAATTCCCTACCCATAAAACAGCAATAATTATATTTATACACCTCCTAGGAGTGCCACAAACCTCGCTTAGTGATGTACATTTGGAGATATTCGTGTAGAATTTATTATCTAGAAAGTGTTGTAAGAAATCTTTCCCCAAAAAAATTTTGGGGTTTAGGGTTTTGTGATGCAGCATAACCTAATAAAACCCAGCCCTGCAAGAACCCAGGGTGCAACACAGAAATGGTGGCAGTCCCTAAGGATGAACTGAGAATTCCTGAGCCCACAGCTGCCTGGAATGTGCAGAAGTTCTGCCCTCAGGGAGGGATGGATATGTACCTGCTCTGGGATGGTGAGAACGCAGAGAAAGCAATGCACCACCCAAAGCATGAAAGGCCAGGAGGAAAAAGCACTGCAAAAGCAGCAGCAGCAGCCCAGCAAATGTGTGTCAAAAATGAATTATGGAAATGGCCCTGAGCAGCCACAGCAGCTCCACAGAAACATTTGGGTAACAAGGAACACGGCACAGTGCAATGGCAATAACAATGCCCAGAATCGTTTCCACCAATATCTATTTTTTAAAGGGAATCATTTTAGCTCTCTCCTCGCATCTGTAAATGGGAGTTGAATTGATGATAAATACAACCAGAGCAATGAAAAGATTTTTGCATTACATTCTATTATCCTCCCTGGAAGTGGCGTGGAGATATTCCTTACAAGTGAGCTGCAGATGATCCTGTGCCCAGTGAGCCGTGGTTTGTACAGAGAAACCAGGAGGCTGGGGAGGAACAGAAACCTCTCAGGTCACGGAGTGATTACCAGCAAGGTTGTAGGGATCTGTGTCGTTCAATATTTCACTGGAATGCAATTTCCCTGCTGGGATCTCAGAGCACTTGGCAAAGGCTGAGAGGAACACACAGCTCTGGGAAACTGCCAGGGATGAGTTCTGCTGGTTCCAAAGGCAGAGAGGGGCTGAGGGACCTTAGGGAGAAGGCAGAACTTGGGATCAGAGAGGGTAAACGTGATAGGAGAGAGGGTAGGCATGATGTCTGTGAGGGTAGACATGATATCAGAGAGGTTGGACATGATATCACTGAGGGTGGACATGATATCAGAAAGGATGGACGTGATATCAGAGAGGGGAAATCTCACCAGGCCTCAGTGAGAGGTCTGTTGATGCCTCAGGGTTTTAGCTTTTATATTTTTCATCTATTTAGCTTTTATATTTTTATCCTGCAATTCTTTAGTGCATAACTCTAAACTCCACACACAGTGTGAGCNTATTATTATTATTATTATTATTATTATTATTATTATTATTATTATTATTTTCTGGACACAGCTGGGTAAAGATCAGCAGGGACTGCCCAGGCTTCCCCAACCCTGCTCTGGGAGGTGTGGGAGGTGGAGCAGCCCTTCCATCACCTCACCCACCCGGTGAAGTGTAGGAACACCCTGCTCTGTGTACGGGGAACTGTGCCTCTGGCTCTTCTCAGGAAATCCCAAATTCCTGCTTGTCCTGCCAGCTTCATCACAGAAATCCCTGCAGTGACCTCACCCCGGGCTTTCCCACTGGCACTGAGAGCCTGAGACTCCCCAAACCCCCCTGCCCATCTTCCTCCCTCTCCTTGGTGCCCTAAGTTTTATCTTTCATATTTTCAGGTTCTGTGGTGCCCAGGGGTGCAGCTCTGAGCTCACAGTCAGTGTCACTCAGCTCTCTGCACACAGCAGGGACACAAAACAAATCCTTGTCCTGCTGCACACCAAGGACAACTTTCAGCCCAACAGCACAAACAAGGGTGGCTGGAGGGAGGAACAAGAAGGATGGGAGCTCACAGCCTGGAGCTGGAATTGGACAATTCAACCCCAATGTGCAAATGGATCAAAACTTATAAAAATGTAAGATCTGGTCACCGGTCAGCCATTTTTTTGTGACTGTTTTGGGTCCACCCTGGGTGTAGCCCTGGCCANGGCACTGAGAGCCTGAGACTCCCCAAACCCCCCTGCTCATCTTCCTCCCTCTCCTTGGTGTTTTAAGTTTTATCTTTCAAGTTATTCATACTCTGTGCTGCCCAGGGTGCAGCTCTGAGCTCACAGTCAGTGTCACTCAGCTCTCTGCACACAGCAGGGACACAAAACAAATCCTTGTCCTGCTGCACACCAAGGACAACTTTCAGCCCAACAGCACAAACAAGGGTGGCTGGAGGGAGGAACAACAAGGATGGGAGCTCACAGCCTGGAGCTGGGATTGGACAATTCAACCCCAATGTGCAAATGGACCAAAACTTATAAAAATGTAAGATCTGGTCACTGGTCTGCCATTTTTTTTGTGACCATTTTGGGCCCACCTTGGGTGTAGCCCTGGCCAGGCCCTGTCCTGCCCAAGGTGAACCCTAAAGGCCTTTCAATAAATCCCTGCTTTATTCTCTGGCTCTGTCCAGCCTCTGTTCCAGCTCAGCCTTCCCAAGGCATCACCCTGAGGTTCTCATCAGCCCATGAGTGTGTTTTAAACCCCAAATCCTAACCAGGCAGCAAAACAAGCTGAGATTGAGCTCATGTTCAGGCAGGCAACCTCGCTATCAGCATCCAGCCAAACGCCAGCTGTGATTTGCCTCCTGCAAAGGCTCTGCTCCTCTACCTGCACGTTTGGATTGGATTAGGACCCTCACTGCAGAGCAGAGCCATTTGCTGCTGTTCTCCCAGCAATTCAATTTTGCCCGATGTTATGGGGAACAGCCTGCCTTGAGAAGTGAGTCAGGACATTACTTTACTTTTACCAGTCTGCTTTAAACAAATATTAGCGAGCAGTGCTCCCCTGGGCACCGTTACAGCAAACAGCAATTTTCGAGCAAGCTCCAGAGTAGATTGCTACTGAGATGCCCCTGTGCTTGTAGGATGTCTATTGTGCACTTATGGCACTTGTGAGAGGGGTGATGGTGGGGAAAATCTCACTGGCCTTACACAGGAATAACAGTGTGCCAGGCTAATGAACTCAGCACTCCCTCAGAACGTGCAGGGACTGTGTGTGTTCCACACGGCCTCATTTTTCATTTCCTTTCAGAGCACAGTGTGGGCTCGGGGTAGAGATCCCTCTGCACAAGGGAGGGGCAGGACACATTCCCAAGGCTGTCCCTTCCTGTGACACACCTGTCCCTGAGCCCTCTGTGCCCATGGGGACAGCCTGAGGGGCAGCAGCATCCCCCTGCTCCAAGCAGCATTTCTCAGCCCTTCTTCCCCCTCAGATTTCCTTATCCCCCCCTCCTAGATTCCCTTGTCTCCCTTTTCAGTCCCTGTGAGGTTTTCAGTCCCCACCTGCCCTTTCAGCTTCCCTGCCCTGCTGGTCCTTGCCATGGAAATTGTGATAATTTCCATCCTAGCCGTGCCCTTCCATCCCCAGAACATTTTCCTCCCCTGGAAGCTGCAGGATCCGTCTGTCTGTCCTGCCCAGTGGGGTCCTGCTGGGACAATCTCCCTGGAGCAGCTCCAGGAGGGGCAATTCTCCCTCAAAACTCTGGGCAGACAAGGAAATACCATTTGTTCCTCCCTCCAGCAATGGGCAGCTGTTGATTAGACTACCAAAACTGTAGCTGAGACTACATCAAGGGTCTTCCCAGCAGAGCCCAGAGGAAAAAGGGTTAAAAAATGACTCTGTAATGAGACCCTTACACAAGTTAAACGTGCTTGTTCATAATCAGCTGCTAAGATGGGTGAAAAACTGAGTTGGGAGAGAATTCCCAGCATTTCCGATGTTTCTTTCCAGAGTGAGAGCCCACAGAGCAGCCACGTGTTCTCCAGTTATTACTGAGGGGGTTTGGCAATGCTGGGCTGGGAGCATCCAGCTCCAAAAACATCCCCTCATTCCAAGGTCCAGCTCTTCCCCCCTGCTTGGAAGCTTGGTCTGGAGTGGCCCTGGCATTCCAGGAGGGATGAGAGCATCCCTGGGAATATGGGGAAAGTATTTGGAAGAGTCTCCAAATCAGGATCAGGGCAGGCAGCAAAACCACAAGCTGCTGCCTCAGATGTACTTCATTGGTATTCTGGAGGCAGCTGGGCTAGAGACTGCACAAAATTATTTTCAAACAGGAATTACAATTGGCAAGGCAAAAACGAGAGAGACGGAGAGAATTCTGGGGGCATTTGTCAGCTGAAGGCCTCGAGGTTGCATTCAAGCTGATGACAGAGTAAACACAAGAAAAGCTGAAACAAATGGCGCTCCGCGGATCAAAGCAAGGAGATTGCGCCACAGACACTCGGCAGTAAAAGGCTTTTCATTGTGGAAAAAGGCAGAGATCCCAATGTGAACCCACGATGAACGGGAAAACAAAACTCTCTCCTGCTAAACACAGCCTGGCAAGGGAGCGCTGCTCAGGATTGTGCTGGTTTGAAAGCAAAACCAGTGAGAGACTCCAAGTCAGAATTACAATTTAAGAGGAGGAAAAGAAAAGAAGTAAAATAAAGTAAAATAAAGCTAAAAAAGTAAAATAAAATAAATACAATAGGAAAAAAAAACACTGAAAGAGTCAGAACACAACCTGACACCCTGTTAGTCAGGGTGGTGGCAGCAGTGCAGATGAAATGCTCTTGTCCAAGCAGTGATCCTGTAGAAAGCTCTGGCAGCTCTTGTCCTCTGGGAGTGCAGTGGGTCAGGGCTCCCTGTGCTGTCCCAAATCCCAGATTCTATCCAGGTGGGAATGCTTGGCTCCTCCCCCTGGGCGGAGCATCTCCCCATGGGCTGATCTCATTCTCTGAGCCCTGCAGTGGCTCCTTGCTGGCCCATGAACCAGAGACGGCTCCCGCAGGGAGTTCCCCATGAGCCACGGGCACGGCATTGCTGGGCATGGACAGGAGAGAAGGGAAACACTGCCCCAGCTGGTTCCAGCAGCTCCTGGGGATGGGATGGAATACAGACTGTGGGCACAGCTGACAGTGTGACCCAGGACAGGGATGAACCCTGCCTGCCCTTGCACAGCCACACGTAAGCAGCAGTGCCTTCCTGGAGCCCCATCCCCTCCCTGCCTGCTGCTGGGCTGACACACACGAGGCTTTGTTCTGCCAAATTTGTCAGCCTTGACCTGCGAGTCTGATCTCGAGGAAATTCTATTCATCGCTGAATAAATAATGCATGGGCGGCCATGCATTTTTCATGCTAAGACTTTTAAAGGCCACTGTAGTGATGCATGTAAATTCAATTTCCCCCAACCCCCCTAAAAAAACCTCCCTCCTTTCTCTGCACACTCAACTGCTTAATAATTATTAAATAATTATTAACATGTGACTCACGGCAGGGTGAGGGCTGCACCAGCCACAGAATGCACTGCTGTTATCTCCACTCCACCCTCCAGAAAGTTTTGGAGAGATAATTCCAGGCAACAGCGGAGCAATCTGGCTCTTTTCCTCTCTCTCCCCTGCTGGTTTGGGGCTTTTTTTGTGTGTGTTTTGTTTGTTTGTGCTTTTGTGGGGATTTTTGTTTGTGTTTTTGTTGGATTATTTTGGGGGTTTTTTGTTTGGTTGGTTGGTTTTGGGGGATTTGGGGGGTTTTTTGTGGGGTTTTTTTTGGTTTGTTTGTTTTTTTAAATTTCTTGGGGTTTTTTTATAGAAAACCCTACAAAACCACATGCGTGTGAAGTGGAGCAGAACAAAGGGAAGCGGCTCGTGGATTTGGCATCCTTCTGGAAGCACATCAATCCCTTCCAGAGCCTTTATTTGTAGCTGGTGGCCAACGTGTGTCAGGGCCCTGAGCTGGCCATGGGGCTCTGAGTGACCCCAGGGAGGGGGAAGCAGCACTGCTCAAAAGGGCTCAGGAAATACAACCAGACTGCAAATCTGGCCCGGGGGAAGGTGCAGGGGAATGTCAAACCCCTCCTGGTGAAGTCCCTTTGTGCTGGGTGAGATGAGGACAGAAGCTCCCCGGGGCTGCTGAGGCTGTGTGGAAGCACAGAGTCCTCCCAGGGGCTGGGGTGGAGGAACCACTGGGGTTTCTCCCAGCTCCAGGTGATATTGCTGATGTAGAAACAGTCAGGAAAACCCACCCCGGGCCACCCAGGCAGGTCTGTCCTCCTTTTTGGGAGGGGCTGAGACAGAGAGCCTCGAAATCTTCATGGACTGAACCAAACTGCCAGGCCAGCCTTGCAGGGACTCTGCAGACAGATTGCTGGGACAATAAATATGGAAAAGGCAGAGCACTGAAATGCATTTCAGTCTCCATCCCCTGCAAATCGAGGTGCAAATTTACTCAGGGATCTGCTGCAGCCAAATTGAGCAGCCAGCAGGCACAGAAGGGTGCAGACAGGACAACACTGGGTGCTGATGTTGGCATAAAGAGTAAAAGATGAAACGCCTGGACTTGGGGCACTTTCAGACCTATTGGCAGGAGCAAAGTGCTAATACAGCCATAAAATTGAATAATTTCCCCTATGAAGGTTTACAGGTGATGGTTTATGCCTGAATTGTTTTACACAGTGACATTTTGGGCTACCAACTCCCCAGTCTGGCAAGAACAATTCAATTTTCCCTCACCAAAACTCTCTTTCTGCACACAGCCAGTGAGATTCCTCAGATGCTCAAATGAGAGCTCATGCTTAAATGCTTTGCTGCCTTGGGACCTGGTTTTACCATTATATGCTTAACTTGGTGACATTTCAGACCTAAAATCTGATGTGAAATCAGGGTGAAACAGATTGAAGGGTTGTTTGCTCCAGTGCTTTTTTGGGCTCCTCTTATGAAATATGTGAGGCCATTGCCCAGGTCAGAGGAGGTGAGTTTGCTCACAAGAGGAGGGCACAGCACTGGGTATTTATGTGGAGAACTGCAGCATTTTTATTCAAGAGCAGCAGGGAGAAGGAGTTGAAGAGGAAGGAGAGAAAGGCAGATGAGTGCTGAGTCTCTGTGTCACTGACTTGTCCCAGGGGATGTCACCTGTCCACAAGGATCTGCTCTGCTGTGGTAGCAATAATGTGGAATAAAGAAAC
>VWYN01012282.1:2889-14870 GCA_013400075.1 Hippolais icterina | reverse complement strand
TTTTTACTTTGTTAGCTAGAAGTGCTGTAGAACTCATAGTTTGTGAAACTGTAATATAGATAAGAATTAATAAACATCTGAGTCCGGACAAGAAATACTGTCTGGCGCCTTTAATCCCGACTCTGGCAGAAAAAGAAGACAAAAGCTACCGAATGGGATTCTCTTTTACTCCATTCCAAAGTGCATGTGCAGGTTTCCCTTCATGGAAATGAGGTCAAGGTGCAGAAAATATCTGAGCATCCAGACCTTGTCCTGTCATTTACAGGGCACAAGCAGGGCATGGCAGCCTGGAAATACTTCCATGAATTTATAGGTTAACTAGAGGAATTCTCAGCTATGGCTATACCCAGCCTAACTAAGGCCTGCATCAGGGAACATCCCAGAGAATTGTTCCACAGGCAGGTGTGGGCCACAGCTCCCTGCAAACATCTGTAAGGCACAGGAAAAGTGGGAGTCTTGCTGGTCATTTTTTATGCTGGAAAAGATGTGGGAGAGCTCTTTGTACTGAGGAACTGATTTCCTGGAATCCAGGAGCAGCACGGTGATCATCTGGACACACGGCCATATGGCAGGTCACGCGTGCCAGGCCAAGCTCCCAGGAGAGGAGTTTCCACCTTCAGAATATTTCTGCTAATCACTGTCCTCCAGATTGCAACAGGCAAGACACAGAGCATCCCACCAGACTCACAGAGAGGTTCAAAAAAGAGCTAACATGATCTGTACGTAGGAAATTCAGTGCAATATTGAAATATGAATAAAATAGAATGCATTGGAATAATATTATCAATGTATCTTGAAATGCAGCAGCAATACAGTTTGATAGTCTTCAATTGAATTTTCTTGTTTTGTTTCACTTCAACGTCTGACTTTTGTTTTCTTACTTTGATTTGGAACTCATTTCAAGTACAAAGAATTTACCACAAAAGAGGAAAAAAACCCCAAAGTTGCTCATCGGTCAAAGAGAAACACTTTGCATTTAACATGGAAACACAGCTCCTCACAACAGTGTGAATCCCTGATCAAAAGAGAAATTTTTTTTTTTTTTTTTGGTTAATCAAATATTAGTGCTTACTGTAAGGATGACTGCAAACAGCAGCTCCATGAGTGCTGGAGGAGCCCAGTGAACTCAGGATCTAAGCAGCCATGCTAATAACCTTTAATTAGACTAGAGTTTACTGAATATTAAGATTGCTGAATATTAAACAAGAAACTTGTAAATTCCAACACAGCTGATCATCCTCTAGACGAGCCAGTGAATAAAATCATCCCTGAAGTGCTCAAATTCATGTACTGTTGAATTGCATTTTTCATCTCTGATTGAAGAGCAGAATGACTCTGTGTTTTCTTGGTTTTTATCTCCATGGAGAGCTAAAGACAGCTCCTGTCATCTTGTATGCCAGGTCTGTCACTCCTGGGACATCTTGCAGTGGGAGCCTAAGAGTATTCAATTTTTAAGTAAAGTCTGCTCAAATGCAAGATACAAGCTGTGAAAAAAAATCCTACCAAAAGAGGAAATAAGAAATTAATTGCTCAAGTTGCAAGTCAGTGGAAAAGGCAGACTTCTCTGCTGTTTAATTTTCAGGGAGAAGGAAAACAGAAGAAAAATCACAACCAAGTGCAACATTTCATCATTAAAACCACAATTAAATCAAAACATCAGAAATAATGTCTGCTTGCTGTAATTAAAACTCAAGGCACAGGAGTGAGTGCCTTCGAGGCAGCTTTCACTGCCTGCTAGAAATATGTTTGCTTAGGTACCAGGTTGGGAGCTGCTTCAGAAATGCTGACAGACATTTTCAGTTGATACGTTAGTGGGCTAAGCGTAAAACAGAAAGAATACAATTTTACTTGTGTAAACAGATAAGTTAATGACATTTTTTGGTGATATATGCATATAATACTTTTCATTGTTACAGTGAAGAGTGGCCTGGAGTCGAGGCCCATAAATAAGATAAAAGGGAAGCTGTGCTGTACCTGAAAACTCATCATCCCACCCTTCCTCTTCCTCTGTTCACCTTGTTTTGTTCAAACATTCACCTTTAGGCTTTGAGTGAACAATTGCATCAGCCTGCATCTAACTGCCCAACAACAGCAATTTCCCTCAGGAGTTTCCCCAGTCAGCCCATCTGGAGAAAGATCCTCAGACATTTTTTTGTTTGGGTGATGTCCCAAAATCCCTGGGCATTACCCAAACCCAACCCAGAGCTCCGTGGTACTGAGTGAGCCCATAAGCAAAAGCATTGGACCAGTGAGAACTCGGTGGTTTTTGTGCTGGAGGAAGTGTGTGAAAACCAATGCCTTTTCTATTAGAAATTAATTGTCTCAAGCAGTATATGACACTAAAACTTAAATTTGCAGCTCGCTCTTTTAAGGTGCTGAACTGCATGGCTTTAATCCCCAGAGGCATTAGTGCAGGTATTTAAAGTTTGTACGTGTGCAGTCTTATTGATGTAAGCACTTGGTTAAAAGGGGCCAGATTACAAAGCTTCTTTGAGGATCTAGCCCTGAGCACTGAAAAGAAACAGTTTAGGCCAGAGATATCAGAGTGGGCTAGAGCCCACACGTGTTATTTGCATCTGGAATGAAAGCATTTTAAGAATTTAATCACTTTTGAAAAGCATTGTGCAGAGACGATCCCCAGTCATTCTGAGGAACTAAGTCCTCTTAAATTCTAATTCTTACCCTTCTGCTTATTCACAAAATAGCTTTAAGGACTATCTTGCCATGCCTCAGCTTTTCCATCCCTACAATACGCACCTCAAAGGGCCATTGTGCCTGTCATTAAATAATGCTGGTAAAGCACTCTGAATGTCTGCACTGGTATATATATTCCACGAGAAATTATTACTGTAGCATTAGTACCATATGAGGTTTGATATAAATCCATGAACTATACCATTGGTTACGATTCTTTCAACACTATCTCTGGCATAAAGATATTAAGTGAAAGAAATAGTTGACTACTTTAGAACATGGTTCTCTAAAACCTTTATTCTTACAGCTATATTATATTCAAATGTCAGAATACATCCAAACCCTTATTTTTATTTTAAGCTTGGCTGATTTATTGATGGCTGTGCTTAATTTTTAAAACATTTTCTCCTTTAGAAATTAGTCTTCTGTCAACCTCTCTAATGTACACAATCTGGAGTCGCAGCATTCATCTTAAGCAGCTTAGCATTAATGTTTAATTCTGCAGTCCTTACCCTGGCTGTGCAGAACAGTTTGATAGTTTATGTCTTTTGCAATCAGTGGTTAACATATATTGCTGTGCTCTCCACTGTACTGATGGTGAGCTGCTGTTCTCTCACACTCTGGTTTTCCTCGTTTCCCTCCCTTAATTTCTACCTGGTTTAAGACATTTGATTTTTCATTAATAGGTAATTTTGAGGGTCAGCAATTGAAATGCTGAAGGACACAGGATGTCTGGCCTCTCTTTGCATGCTGGAGTTCTGGAGATGTTTTTGAATTAGATGGTCTGGGCACCTATGGGCATGACTGGGTTCCTTGTTTCTGTGGGTCATGGAATGGTTGGGTTAGGAGGGACCCTAAAACCAATTCCAACCCCTTGCCATGGCCAGAGACACCTTGCTCTAGACCAGGCTGCTCCAAACCCCACCCAGCCTGGCCTTGGGCTGTCCCTTGGTCACCAAGGGCTTTAGCCACACCAGCCCTCAGTGCTGTGAATGGCTGCTGTCCCACAGAGCAGACCTTCACACAGGGATTGTCCTTGTTTCAACAAGCAGAAACGATGCATTAAACCCCTCTCACACTTCCTGAATACCTGTGGGGTGCCTTATGCACTGATACATTGCCCTCAGGGGAATTTAGGCTGGCTCAAGCACACTGCTTTTCTTCATTTTTCATATTTCTGCCTACAGTTGTACATTTTAAACACCTACACTGCTTATACACCCCGGGGTTTGCTGTCTCCTAGAATCCACACTCAAGCAACCCACTTTTCACAGGAGAGGTTTAAGGCTGCCACTCTGAGGTGCATGAGATTGGGTGGGTAAGTGTGTGCTTAACATTAGTCCATGCTTATCTTCTATTGAACCTAATAGGACTGGGTCCTTGTTTAATGTTAATTATACCCTTTTGTGGTGTATGGATTGGGGCCTGGATGATTTAGTTGATTACAATTAGGCCTGTGATTGCATGTTCACTGAGCTGAGACCATTCAGCAACGAGCCTGAGTGCTTTGCCTACTCCTTTGGAGTCACAGAAGTCACAGAAGCACTGGCAGTGCTGAGAGGTTTCTCTTAGCTTCGTGGTAATGGATTGAAAAATAAAAATAACAATAAAAATACCGTTGCTCCTTTTCTCAGTGCCTTGTGACAGTGAACAGATAGAGCTGTGTCAATGAGAGGGTGAGCAAACCATCCCCAAAACCTTTTACACATTTGGTACATGAATATACACAAGCATTACTCCCATCCAGGGAAGCTGTAAACAGGATGAACTCTTCTAACCTCAGTCAAAACTGTCAAACTGAAAACCAGAGAGCAAATGCTCTGGGGAAAAGGAAGAGATAGAGTAATCTTTAGCAGAGCCACAAAATCTCACACCTTCCACTGCAAAAATCAAAAACTCAAGGGAAGAAACTCCTGTCCTGCTAAACACGAACAGGCTTAGAGCTCAGTGTGACTGCAGCAATTTAACAGTGCCCTTGCAGAGTCAGAGCTCACCGTCAGCTGGAAACAATATTAATTACAGAGGTACAAAAATGACACACCTAAAATTCATTTTGTGCAGAGTAATGCTTACAAAGTTTTTTTTTGAATAGTTAATTCCTTCATGCAAACTGTCTTCTCCAGACAAGCACATGAAAAAAATGATATCCTCATCAGAATGGTCCTGTGGTTAAGGTAACAGATTGGGAGTCACTCCCAAGGTCTGTGTCCTTTTTGTGTCTTATCTTTGAGAGACAGATTGTGAACCAGTTATTCTCATTGATGAGCAGCACTTGCACTAGTTGCCCCACACAAAATAACGATACAGCTCATGCAGGCACTCATCCATCACTGCAAAAAAGACATTCTCAATGTAACCTTTGGGTTGAAAGAGATGTTCAGGGAAGTCACTATCTCCTCCTGCATTTAGCACAAAGGTCTCCCTGCAGCTGGCAGGAGCTGCAACATCAGTAAAGACAGCCTCAACAGTAGCCATAAAATATCTTTCTAGAATATTTAAGTAAAGGTTATTACAGGCAAAATATTAAAATATTTTCCACTGTAAAATCATCTACGTCCCTACATCTCAACCATCTTAGAGGTCTTTCCAACCTAAACTGTTCTGTGATTTTGTTTGAGGCCTCAAGGACAAACTTGAGGCTAAAGTATAAAAGAAAAGGAATAGTTAAATACTGATTCATACACAAAACCTTAGTTCTTTTTTTTTTTTTTTTCCATAAATGGCAATCATTCAAACTATCAATCATCTGGAGAGGAAGAATCAGCAGGCAATCTAATTCAAGGAATTAGATTGTAATGTCTGATGTAGATCTACCAGTTAATTTAAATAATGAGTCACCTGGTAGGCAATCAAATCTAGGTCAGGACATTTAGCAGGCTGAAAATAATGAGTCTAACAGCAACAGAGCTAACAAAACAATCCAGATAATAATGACAGCACAGAATGACAGTCCTAACGTAATCAGACAGTGTGCACAAACTGTAAATAGACAGAGTAAAGAGAAGGAACTTGTGTAGGGAGGCAAAACATATTCTCCAATGAAACTATTATAGAAGAATTATGTTTGGTTAAAAGGAAGCATAGTGACAATCACAGTGAGGACATGCAATATTTATGTGCTCTGACTGCATCTACGCTATCAGTGAAAGCCTTCTGTCCCAGCTTTTTTTGTTTGTTTTGCTTTGTATGAAAAGCAAACACTGTAAAATTTGATTGTTGTTGGATTTAGGAAGCGAGGCAGAAACCATCCCATTTTCCTACTGTCTTTTGCTGACTTTTCCTTGAAAAAAAATTTTGATCTTGATTTTAGAAATTGCTTCTCAGTTCAAGAAAATAAGACTGGGGGGGAAGAAAGAAAGTAAATGTTCAAAAGCAGCTCCTCCTGCAATCCCCTCTGCCACATGGATCAGGATACTGGAGACACAGCTATCACAGGGAATTTCACACCAGCATCTGTAGGAAGGCACTCCCCACACCTGAGTGGGCATTTCTAAATAAGGGAAAAGGCTTCAGTTTACCTCTAGACATTTTAGGAGTTTTAGCTAGAACTTTCCATGTTCTTCTCATAGTGATTGGCTCAATGCCAAGAGAGCAGCACCTGTTGCACGTTTGTTCATCAAAGCCTGTACCTCTTTCTATTGGTAGTTTGCCAATAGAACCATCCTCAATCATTAAGTAGAAAAGAGAGAGAAAAAAGTTCTCCATGCATTCTCGAGGTGTTTGTAGCAGGTATATAGAACTCATCGTTATACCATGCTCAGCTTCGTTCATTGTTTTGTATTATTTTCTTTTTGTATTAAACCTTTTTGATTTTCAAGACATACTCAACTGTGCCATCTCGCTAATTGTTTAAGCCATTTTCTGTGAGGTACTGGTCACCCTCAGAGGTACAGGAAAGAATTCCTATAAGCATCTTCCACTTAACAGATGCCATGGAGCCCTGCACCTTGTGCTCCCCGAGCAGCCCCGGGGCTGTCACCACACACAGGAAAACCATGAGCAGGAGATTTGTTTGAGTGGGGAACACTAGATGTCAGCAGCCCTCCTTGCTCTCCAAAGGGTTCTGCCCGTTCAAGAAGAGTTTGTAGCTTATCCATCTGCTCCTCTCTGGATGCACAGTTCCCCAGTTATGGGATTTTTAGCTCCACAGTGTCCTGAGGTTGTCCAGCTGCCACAAAAGTGTTTTCTTGTGTTTGATTTCAGTCTTGCTCATTCACACAAGCAGGGGTAATGTGTTCTGTTGGTGTGTCAGGGAGATGGGGACTGAAAAGTCTCTTTTGTACAACCCACAGTGCAAAGCACGTCACTGACTCAGCCAGGGAGGTCAGACTCTTTTCCCAAGTGCCCTGCTCCAGAAATTTTAGAATTATTGAATAATTTAGATTGGGAAACCTTGAAAAGTCCTCTAAGATCATCAAGGCCCCATTAACCCAGCTCTGCCAAGCCCATCTCTAACCCACATCCCCAAACGCTTCGTAATTTAAAATCCCTCTAGGGATGGTGATCCCTCAGGCAGTGCCATGGGCAGCATGTTCCAACGTCTGACCAACGTTTTAATTTGGAGGAGATGGCTTTTTTGGGTTCTTTCTGTGGCTTTTTGGGGTTCTTTTTGTATTAGGATTAGCTCTGTGTTACCAATCGCACTAGCAAGTTTCTCAGACAAAACGTGGAATGGCGACAGATTTACCTATGGAGATGAATTTTATAATCCATTACCCATATGATGCTCCAGGCAACTGGAGCTCTGCTGGCTTGTCACTAATGCTGGGCTCTTGGGTTTATTCAGCTTAAACTAATCGGGGAGCATAGAGGAGATGACTATCAAATAAATATTCTTCAACTTCAGCATCTCATTATGCCTTCAAACTTGGCATCTCATTATGCCTTCAAATGAATGATGGCACTACTTACCATAACTCCAGGTAGCTAGCTAATGTTGAACAGCCAATTTTTTCCCCTTTGTGAGCTGATTATTTAGTTTATAATTACCATTTCAGTTTTAAAGGCATTGTTGTGTTCCATTGACAGATTTTAAAAAGCGTAGGGCTTTGTAGCTTAGCTTTATGTTTTCCAAGCATGTCATGGACTCCTTCAAGAGAATCCATGGGAGCTCTTGTGATTCCTTACATTGTGCTTTTTTTTTTCTTTGAAAAGTCAAAAAGGGAAGGATCAGACTTTATTCTTACCTACAGCAGTGAGAATTGTCTCTGCCTATGAACTGGACCTACTGTGGTGATAAGGCAGTATCTGGTAGCTACTTGTAAAAACTTCTTCAGGTTTCAGAAATGTAAAATGGGTGAAGAGTCTAAACTGGGGTTTATCAAGATGCAAAAATTTCATCTTCCAAGATAATCCAGTCATTTCTTTTAGGACTTCTGAGCTCAGCTGCAACCCAAGTGGTGAGAGGAAGAAGAGATTGCAGATAAGTCCATCTTCCCTATTGTGTTGCACTGCGTAGAATATTCACAGTATTAGTGTCAGATGTCTGGTTTGATGTTATTATTATTTAATTTTATGTTAATCTGGTTTATGTGTTCTCAAAGTTAACCAGAACTCCCCAGTAAATCAGAGAAGTGGCATTCAATGCACGAAGAAGGTTGTGGAGTGTTTTGAGGTCCACTTCAATGAAGGGAGCTTTGTAAATGAGAAATAACAATCAAAAACTAGCCTGAAGATTTTAGAATAAACAAGAAAGCTCCAACCTGTACGGGCAAGATGGAAATCACAATCTCATCCCTAATTCACATATTTAATTCGTATCACTTGTTTCACAAGTTCTGGGGCCTGTCACATCTGGAAACTCTTTCCCAACTGGAGAGAAGCACATTTAAGTTGTAAGCACTAAAAACATTTGGCTAGCAGGGCCTGCTAAAGCGCTAATCCCTGAAATAGTAATTTCACTCTTTTTACGCATACTTTCCATTTTTTTAGGTGCCTGAAATAGTAATGCCATCTGTAATTCTCTTTCTAGCCAAGCCTGCTTAAAATGCTCGCTCAGAAGTAATAAGTGCAATATATTTTTTTCTAATCAGGTCTCCTTGGAAGGAAATCATGGAAAAAAACTGTTCCTGCCAGTTCCTGCTGATTACCTGTGTGTCTCATTACTCTAAACCCTATCTGACAGCCACACAGTCATAACTGTCTTTCAACAAGAGCTACCACCGAGTCTTTTAAAATAATTTTATTTCATTTTTAGCTAGTTCTAGCTTAAACAGCACATTTAATTGCCTAATAAGCAGTTCGTAAGAAGAACATAATTTCAAAGTAAAATGCTGGACCTACCCGGTCTTTGACAGTGAAGGAAATTAGAGATGCCTTTTAAGTACTCCAGTGCAAGTTATTCTATAACAGAGGAATCAGCAAGCTGGAAACTCGTTAGAATACTGATTGCATTCTCAAAGTATGCACAGAAATAAAAAATAATAATAATAAAAATTACTGTAAATATTAAGCAATTACTGAAAGCAGAAGGTAGAATATTTTAACTGTTTCAGAAGTAGCAGTAGGCTCCAAAGCAATAAGAATCTCAACAGGTTTGGTTTGTCTGTAGGGAAAACTTCCCACACCACTGGAAACTGCTGTTATTTTATTACACATAAAATATCTGAATAAACCTACAATGTACCACGTGCAGGGGCTAATTTTGCCTGATCTCCCATGAAACAAAGACAACAGAACTCAATCCATGTGTTTTTTCCTTTTAACCCCATTATCTGTGCCTAATGAACTCCCAGTTTCAGAACTCTGCATTATTGTGAGGAGTCCTAGAGATGACAGACTGGGCCAAGCTGTATTAAATCCCTGAGTTTAACATGGAAATTCCCCAAGGATTTAGTGCAGGTGGATTTCAGCCACCAGTGTTGGAATATCTCACCTCCACTGCTTTGTCCTCACGTGTCCCTGGGTCTGTGCATATGGGATGGATCCTCTTGGTCACTTGCAAGCCCCGTGACTGCCAGGGAAAATCCAGGCTGAAAGGGAAAATAGCAGAGCCCTTCAACATGGAGCTGGGACATAACTGGGAAATCTTCTGGAGTTCATCAAATCCAAACAAGGCATGGCCACAGACCTCAAGTCCTAATTCACCAGGTGAGGGACTTCACCAAGTGCCTCATCTTCTGGATTTTTGTCGAGCCCTCAAACAATTAAACATTAAATTCCAAAGCCTAAGGCAGAGATAATGGGTAAGAAACTGCCCCTCATTTGTCCATTTTGGATGGCAGAGATGTTGATTTTTCTAGATAAAGTGTTTTCCTGACAATGTGAATATTTCCAGGATGCATAAAAACTTCTGGCAAGTTCCTGAGGAACGAAAAGTGGCTGACAGACACAATAAACTACCAACATGGGCATTTTGACATCCAGGAATGTTTTCTGTATCTTAAAGGCAGTAAAGCCAGTTACTATAGGAAATACCCTATAGAAATGTAATACAATGAATTAAGATTTGTAATGGGAATTCTTTTCTATTGAAAAAAAATCAGTTCTGGAAATTGATGCATTTTGTCACAATGTCTTGACTCTGATTAAACAGTACAAGTGAAAAAGAAGGAAAATTATTAAACCTCAGTGATATTCATGAGGTCAAAAGCACTGTCATATATCTGTTCATTGTTTTGAACTACTTTTTCCGATTTTATGAGAACATCACAAATTGGATGACCAAGAAGAAAAAAATTCTAAAATTTCTATGCTCTGCTTTTAACTGAATTAAATGGGAGACTTCTGGCCTCATTTTAAATGAAATATTGTGTTATTAAGTTGCTGCAAATTGTTCATCAGATCACTTTTAAGAAAAAAAAAATCCCCAAGAAACTGTAACCATAAAGAACAAAGTGAAATAAAATTGCATAACAATATTTAGGAAATATTAGTAAATACAAGAAGTATTGCTGAAGAAAAATCAATTTTCTTTTCCCATCAGCTCAAAATAGAATTGCCTGGTTTTATTCCTAGAAAAACAAGGAAATAATTTTGTCTATGAACATTGAAAAACTGATAAACCAAAAGTGTAAACTATAAAGTCATAAATCAAATACAAAACAAATTTCAGAAATGATGAAGCAATAACCCATTTTCTGCTATAGATTTCTCTATATCTCTGCCTGTGAAATACCCTTTTAACCTGCCTTTTCCCATATTGTTTTGAGAGTATGGTATATTCAGCTCCTCAACAAAATTCTTATTAGTGAAAGCATTAATCATTGGTTAATTGCAATTACTTAGCCTGTGGAAAATTTGGAAATGGAATTAGACTGTGACTACAAGTCAAATAAAGTTTGCCTTTCCTATTGATTTAAACATTTTTGAGACAGATGTCCAATAAGGTTTGCTTGGCATTTTCTTTTTTTTTTTTAATGCTTGGTCAATGTGCTGAATAATAATTGAGCTCACTCTCTACACAAATTTTTGTATCCCGTAGAAGTTACCTTGTAATCATCAATTTTCCTAATGATAGAGGACAGCACATATATTGCTTTTCCAATAAACTTGCACAAAAGCACAAACCAAGATATTTTTTGAGCTTCTATACTTTTTGTTGTTCAATTGAATGTTCCCGACAACATTAAAAATTATTTAAAGCCTCCACTACGCATTTTGACACCTGCTTTAAAGACATTTAAACATTTTCAGTGTCTCAGTCCAATCCTCTTTTCTTTATTTATGCTTGGAAGGGCAGAGCCTCAATGGGGTTTCCTTTTGGGATGGGGCACTATCTGCACCAGACACTTGAGTTTTCTTCAGTCAATCAGGAATATGAAAGTGAAAATCAAGGGCTTATTTCTTTCATCATTGGAGTTATTGTCTTTTTTATTTTTCCTTTTTTTTTTTTTTTTTAATATCACCTTTAATGTTGATGACTTCAACTATTAAGAAAATATTCATTTCTTGCTGATTTTTTTTTGAAACCAGACGAGGATCCTTTCAGAACTAATGAAAGGATCTTCTCTCTGTCCTTCCATGGATATCACAGAGCCCGTCTACAACACAGCTCCCAAAACTTCCCCTACCTCAGGCTGATCACAAAGCACAATCTCTGTTGAACCAGATGGAATCAGCTCTAAAGGTCCATCCACCTGAAAAAACAGGTGTAATAATTCCAGAGTAGCTCCTGTGAAAGGTATCTGCCCTGTTTGAGAGCCTGAGATTGGTGATGCAGGTGTACATTTGGTAAGGGTATCATGCTTTCGGCTGGAAGAATGACATTCACACTCCAGGGAAACTGGTATTCCAAAATGATTTTAAACTGAACAGAAAGCTCAGCTGAACTACTTCTAGTAAGTGAG
>VWYN01012271.1:5511-19061 GCA_013400075.1 Hippolais icterina | reverse complement strand
TGTACCCAGCAGTGTGTGTGTTCCATCCCAGCTGTTANCGAGAAGCACACGTTAGTCTTTTTGTGCCTATTGGTTAATTCTCCTTACGTACACAGCAAAATTGTGCATAACATTTTTTCTGGCTTTCTTCCGATTCCCACATTTCTGAAGTTGTTCACCATCCTTTGTTCTTCTTCTTATGTGAATTTCTGCATCTTCTTCTTCCTGGTGTGTGACTGCTTCATCCTTGAAATGGTTCCAGGTCCATCCTTTCACATGGGCTGGATTGCTCACGTGCCCCCAGTGATGAAGGAACTCATTCTCCACACCAGGGGATCTCTGCTGTCCATGGCCATCCAGGCTCACTGCAGGGCTGATCCAATTCCATCATCCCATGGGAGATGCTCCGCCCAGGGGGAGGAGCCCAGCATTCCCACCTGGATAAACCCTGGGATTCAGAAGCCCAGCCCAGCCTGTGTGCACGGCATTCCCAGAGGGAGCCCGGACCCATCTCACCCCACTGGAGCTGCAGAGGAAACTGCACCTGCTCAAGGATCATCTCTGCTCCACCAGAGCCACAGCTGGCACTGCAGGAGGATTTTACTGGAGTGCTCCCAACACCCTGACCAAGAGGGTGTCAGGTCATGTTCTGGCTCTGTCAGTGGTTTTTTGTGGATTTTTTTTTTGTTGTTTGTTTTTTCACTACTGCATTTTTATTTTCATTTTCCTAGTAAAGAACTGTCATTCCTATTCCATATCTTTGCCTGAGAGCCCCTTAATGTCAAAATTATAATTCTTCAGGAGGAAGGGGGTTTTAATTTTCTGTTTTGATGGAGGCTCCTGCCTTCCTTAGCAGACACCAATCTTTCCAAACCAAGGCAGTGACTCAGGTGCCACCACAGCAGAAGCTGAAGGTGAATTTATGGCTCTGCTACTTCCCAAATCCTCTTCTTTCCTCCTTCCTGCTGGCTGCCAGGGTCTGGGATACAGTCCGGTCTATGCTGGACAACCAACCATTCCTTTTGTTGGGATACAACTGAATTATTTTGGTCAGAATCCCAGATAATTATCTTCAAAATAAAAACCTGCTGGAGGAGAATGTATCTTCCAGTGTTTCTCCTTTATGGACAGGGTGAATAAATCCTGGAATTGGCTCCCCAGAGAGGTTGGAGCCTCGAATCTGTTGGAAAATGGCCTTAAAAATGTATTTTAACCCTTTATCAGCCCTGATGTGCTCAAGGAGTTGGACTAAATGATCACTGCAGGTCCCTTCCAATGAAAATATTCCAATTTTTCCATCTTTTCCTCACCCCACTGGAAGAAAAAGCCTACTCTAAGCAAACACAAAGAATCACAATTAACATTAAGGAACCACCAGCGACAGCAGAAATCCATAAAGGCTCCCTGGATGCCACCAGCATTCCAGAAGATAGGAAATCCATAGGAACGGATGGATTGGAAAACAATGTGGGTTTTCCTAGGGGAACAGCAGATATTTAAACAGGAACATCATGCCTGGTCCACCTTTTTTCATAGTACAGCCATGCCGTGAAGGATTCTGGAAAATGAAATGCAGAGGAGTCCGGAAAATGAAAGATAGAAGACTCTGGAAAATAAAAGACAGACAACTCCAGAAAATAAAATGCAGGAAGCTCCCAGAATTACGGAGTCCTAAAACCCAACCAGCCTCTGTCTGAAGATGAAACAATGGAAAAAGCAGGGAAAATAAAAAAGCTGCTGCAGAGCCTGGTACAAATTCCAGCTTTTTTTTTTGCAGATGCAGTCCCACGAGAGCAAGAAGTTAAAGAGGAATAATTTTAGGCAGGAAATCTGGAAAGGGGGGATGAGGGAAATGATTTGTTTGGAGCTTCAGCCTCTGCACAAGCCCCAAAGTACAAATCTGTGAGACGCCAGGTAGAGCGGGGAGGGATTTTTCCATCAACGCTGCCTGGTTTCCATGGCGTTCCTCCCAAAATAATAATTCCCTGTTCCCAGAGTGGTGGAAATTCCCCAAAACCTGGCGAATTCCGAGCTCAGGCCTGGAGACTCGGTGCACAAACATTCCTTGTGGGATGACTCCACGTGCCTGAGATCAGCCCCGGTCTCGTCCCTGCTCTGCAAATATTCCCGGGAAGCTGCAGGAGATTCCCACAGCAAATCCAAATTTGCAGCTTTCTGCTCCTTAAAAATGAGCTTGTAAAAGGAGAGGGAACGATTTGTTTACATGGACAGAAAGTGCAAGGAGAGGAACGGTTGGAAAATAGAAGAGGAGATGTTTAAATTGGATATTGGGAAGGAATTCTTGGTTGGGAGTTGGGAGGGGTTGGAACAGAATTCCCAGAGAAGCTGTGGCTTCCCCTGGATCCCTGGACGTGTCCAAGTGTTCATGTTTATATTTATCTAAATGTGCATTTTATCTAAATGTGCATTTTATCTAAATGTGAATTTTATCTAAAACCAATGTTTTGTCTTCTCTATTTGCCACAGAGGCTTTAAAGAAGAAAAAGACTTTGAAGATCTTTGAGTCCAATCATTCCCAGCGCTGCCAAGGCCGCCTCTGACCCACGTTCCCAAGTGCCACATCCACACAATTTTTAAATCCCCCCAGGATTTAAAGCTTGTGGACATTCCAGGCACCCTTTTCCATGAAGGAATTTTCCCAATATCCACCCTGAGCCTGCCCTGGCCCATCCTGAGGCTGTTCCCTCTCCTCCTGTCCCTGTGTCCCTGGGAGCAAATCCCAGCTCCCACCTTCCCACAGGTGCTGCCCATGGATTAAACTCCTTTTAATTTCCTGCTCACCTCTCGTTTTCCATACTTCCATCATCATACCGGGGCAACTCAGAGCTTATAACACAAAACATTTCCCATTTTTTGTTCCTTTCCACCTTTTAATTCTTTTCTCCTGTGAGAAGCTTTAATGTGGAGAGCTTTTTTTCTTTTTTTCTTTTCCCCACATGCATTTAGAACGACTCAAAATGTTCTTTATTTTTTTTTTTTCCTGCACCTGTCTCCAAACGCTCGGAGGTCAAGCGATCTTTGCTGCCAGGAACTTGCTGACTCCGCAGCTCCGGGCGTCTCAGTAAGCAAATTTTGCTTTTCTTGCCTCTGGTTGAGTGGAACGTGGAGATTTTCAGGGTAGCGCCGCCACAAAAGAGAAACGGGGGGAAAAAAAATAAAATTCCTTTGAAAAGAGGTGGCTGGATCAGCTCGTTCTGCCTTCCCTGGGAGGATGAAAGAGGAATCCTTGTTCGTCGTTTTTACACGGGGAGCGGCCTCAGGGAGGCTCCTCTTGGCTGAGGGTGAAAAGGTGCTGGAAAATGTGGGGTTGGGTTAAAATGTGATTTAATGACCATTCCGAGGGTCCTGATCCTATTAAAGAATTCCAGGATAATTTGGGCTGGAAGGGATCTTAAACTCATCCCATCCCACCCCTGCCATGGGCAGGGACACCTCCCACTGTCCCAGGATTCTCCAAATGTCCAACCTGGCCTTGGAAACTTCCAGGGATCCAGGGGCAGCCACAGCTGCTCTGGGAATTCCAGCCCAGCCACTCCCCACCCTCCCAGCCAGGAATTTCTCCCTAAAATCCCACCCAAATCTCCCCTTTCCCAGTTTGAAGCCATTCCCTGTGTCCTGTCCCTCCCTGCCTTGTCCCCAGTCCCTCTCCAGCTCTCCTGGAGCCCCTTCAGGCCCTGCCAGCGGCTCTGAGCTCTCCCTGGATTTTTCCCTTCTCCAGGTGAACATTCCCAGCTCTCCCTGGCTCCAAATTCCTTTTTTTTTTTTTTTCCTGAGCCAGTCCTGGATTTCATCCTTTCTCATGGCTCCCCTTCCTCCCTGCGGACTGGCTGTAATTTTGGGAATGCCACTCTCGTTTTGTGCGTGGATTGTAAAGAAAGGTACAAGAAAACCAGAGCTGTAATTTAGGGAATTATCCAGCATCCTTGGGCAGCGGGAGGAATGCAGATTGTGTTTGTTGCAGTTCCTGTGCATCAGGACAAACCTGGGTGTGATTACCTGGAAAAAATTCTTGCTTGCATAGGGGAAAAAAAATTCCATCTTTAATTTACAAACAGGATAAAATAATCCCAAATCCAAACCTTCCTGTGACTACAGAAGGAATTTTTCTCTTTATTACTGGTTTTTTCTGTCCTTTTCCCTTCACAGTTCACAGGACTCCTCATTCCTGGTCCATTTTGGGAAGGAGGAGAGGAGGAATTCCTCTCCCTGGGGTTAATTTTGTTCCATACTTTGGGAATCACTGGGAAAACCCTGGAATTTCATACATGGGTTGTTTCCCGCAGGAATTCTTTGCTGGAGAAGGGCAGTAAAGAATTTCCACTTTCCACTCTCCAGGATGCTCTGAGCTCTCTCCAATCTGGCATGGAATTATCCAGGGATGGGACATCCACGGTTTCTCCTGGAAATCTGGGCTCTCAGAGGTGTATTTTTAATTCCTGGAGGAGCTGAGATTCCCTAAAACACTCTGAAGTAATTCCTTGCATAAGAATTAAAATCCTAAATTTATTCATTGATGAGACGCAAAATGGAATAAAGATTAAGAAATGCACTTTTGACATAAAATCCTTTGGTTTTAGGGGAGCAGGAAAACCCCAAAGCTGCTCACGAAATTTTAAATTAAATTATCACACAAGGGAACATTTCTGTAATTCCATACATGAATCTCAACGTTGTCCTGGTAGGAGGAGGTCAGAAACAGCTTTGGATTATTGGATTTTGCCATGTTTTTGTTTTTTGGGTGGAAGAAAAATATTGGGAATGATTGACTTGTCGTGTTGGAGGTTCAGTTGTCCTCCCATTCCATGAGGAGCAGAGCTGTGGGAAATGCCTCAACAGTGATGCACTTGGAAAAAGCAGAATTTAGGAAATTTAGGGCAAATAAAGCTGGGGAAAAATGGGGAAGAGCCTTAATTCCTCTGTTCCTTCAGCTCCTTCCTGCCCTCTGTCCTTTCCCTGCAGGCCGCATTCCCAAGCTCCCATTTTGGGCTTCTTTCCCAGATATTTGTGCTGGATCAGCGTCGAATTGATCGATCCCACATCCAGCCAGTGATTCCCTGCAATTCCAGTGATTAAAGGGAATGATGACCTGGAAAAAACCACCCAAGGCAGACTTTTCAAACCAAGCTCTGATCGGATGTTGCTCAAAGGAAAAACCCCAAGGATTTGCTTGCATAAAATTCCAACGAGTTTGGATTTGCTGATGGATTTGGCTGTTCCACATCCCGTTGTTTTAATCCCATTCTTTCTGTTCTTTCCCAATATCGGGAATTTGTTTAGGGTTATGCTGGTGGAGCATAAAGGGTGTTGAGGGTGTTGATTTTTCCAGCTCCTGACCCAGAGCTAAGGAGGATTCGCGCAAGAGGGAATCTCAAAGGAAGGGAGCAGAGGGAAAAATGGGATTTTCTGCCTGTCTGTGGATTCCTGGGATTATTACCCCAAACTGAATCCCAGGGTGGGGCAGGCTGGAAAGGACCACAGGGGCCACCTGACCCCATTCCCCTGCTCCAGCACAAGTGCAAACTTAGGGAATATCCTCATCCCTGGAAGTGTCCCCATCCCTGAAGGGATTTCAAAGCCATCTGGATGTGGCACCTGGGGACAGGGATCCTTGGTGGCCTTGGCAGTGCTGGGAATGTTTGGACTCAGTCTTGGAGGGCTTTTCCAACCTTAATAATTCTATGAGTGGATTTTGTGATTCTATGGATTTGGGGGCGACGCTCCGTGGGGAATGAGGGATGATGGATTTAGAGTTGCGCAAGAGTGGAGGGGTTGCCTGGGTCCTGTCATGGGTGGAGTGGGAGCTCCAAAGGTTTTTAGGGAAGCTCCCATCGAGGCAGGAGGTGCAGAGAGGATCCTTTTGCATCCTAAACTCCTTGGGATCACCCAGGCTTGGCTGGATCCAGCTCCAGTCAATGGTTTAAGTTTTGCCTCTTCATCCCACAGGTTTTAACGACGGGAAAATCAGATCCGTTTATACAAATGTGAATTATTTATCACGACAAATGATTAGAGGAAAGATCTTAACTGGAATTATTGAGTGCAGAGCCCTACACAGTGCAACATGATAAAACAATTCTGTTCAAGCAATTTTATTGAAGGCAGCAAAGAGAAACAATTATGAAGTCGAGATTGCTAAAACTCACCCACATCAACACTCCCGGGCATTAAACTTGAGGGGAATCCGTGGATGGTGTCCCCTTCCCAAAGGAGGAATCCCCACACATTCCAAGAGGGAATTTTACAGGAAAACCTCCACTAATCAGGGTTTTTAACCTCGGGGTTGCTAAACCAGACTGGTTTACCCCAATTCCACACCAAACCCAGCTCACGTTGCCCCTCTCATCTCTCCACTTTTCCAAAGGGTGTTGTCCATGCACCTGGAGCACATTCCAGGGAAAGCATCCTGCTCCGGGCTCCTGATGCCCAGTTAACAAGGGGATGAGTTTTGAGGATGAACCGAGCCAGCAGCAGCAGCTCCCAAGCTGAGATTTGCTCATTCCCATGGAAAATCCCATCAGTTTGGCCAACCCCTCCCTCGCCTTTCAGCGGGAAGATTTATCCTGGCTAAAAGTGGCCGCTATCGTTGGACTTAAAGCTCTTCCCAACCAGCAGGAGCTAAATAAAACATTTGGGATGAGCTGATAGGGGATTATCCCTGGGGAGTCTGGTGGCGGCTTAGGGGAACCGGTTCAAAAATTCCCCCTGAAATTAAAGCAGCAGCGCTTCGTAAATGGAGAAGCTCGGGATGGCGGGATGGGGAGGGAGCAGGCGCTGGGTGATGGATGAGCCGAATATTTTAGGGAGGGATGAAATCCTTGGGAAAGGCGTCTCCCTCTTGTCTGAGGACGTTCAGGGAATGTCAGCGGGTTTTTAGGGATGTTTTGAGGGTGATTTCCATCTCTCCCACCTTGGAAGATTCAAGGTGCCCAATAAACGATGCACTTTTAACTGACACCATTTTTGGGTGCATTTTTGAGTGCTTGAAATCATTTTGAAGGAAGAACTCGAGCAAATAAACCCCACTGTGCTCATCCTCCAGCCACGTTTTCCATTTAATGGCCACGTCAAATAAATTCTGGCAAACGTTTCCAATTAATAAGTGAATGCCCACACTCCCATATTACCCTGCCACAGAGAATTTAGGAATATTTGGGCAATTTATTCCTATTCTTCCCAGTCCCCATTAGCATATTAAGCAGCAATTATCATCTGCTCGTATTTCAAACCCTCTGAAGTTTTTATCATGGAGTGCTGGAATTCTTTTCCACAATGCCTGGAAAAAAAAAAGAAAAAAAGAAGGAAAAAAAAAGAAAAAAAGAAGAAAAAAAGAGGGAAGATCATATTGGGTTTGAAGAGAGCTGAATCTCCAATTAAGGAATGAATATTTGAGAGTCTCGCATTAGGAAATGGCAGCTTTAATTTAGAGGGATAAAATTCCTTAAAAAAAAAAAAAAGTTGGAAAATGACTCTTGTTTAGAAGGGGCTGATCTGAGTGATGGGCCTTTGTTAATTAAAACAAAAGATTTCTTGCTGTTAATAGGCAGAAATAATAAGTCTCAAGAGAGTGTCGTGGGGAGAAAGAAGCTGTTGTTCCTCCAAAATTCCCGATGATTTGCCAAGAAATGTTGGAAACGTGGTCTGAACATATAATCACGGAATGAAATCATCATGGAGTGGTTTGGGTTGGAAAGGACCTTGAAGATCATCCCATTCCACCCCATCCCACGGGCAGGGACACCTTCCACTATCCCAGGATTGCTCTGATCCCTGTCCAAGCTTGGATTAAACTGGAATATCCAAATTAATTCTTCCTTCTCACCAGCTCTTTTGGGTTCAAAGGCTTCCGGCTTTGGAATTTGCAACAATCCTTGTTGGAATTCTCCTTGGGAACTCTGCAAACTAAAGAAGCCTCAGGAGAAAAGGATTTTCCTCTTTCTATTCAGGACAAGAGGAAACGGCCTCAGGTTGTGCCAGGGGAGGTTTAGATTGGATATTAGGAAAAACTCCTTCATGGAAAGGGTTGTCCAGCCCTGGAAAAAGCCGCCAGGGCCAGAGGGAGTCCCTATCCCTGGAAAAGTGGATGTGGCACTTGAGGACATGATTTAATGGTACGACTTGTCCTTGGAGGTCTTTTCCAGCCATTCCGTGATAAATCACTGGAAAAACTGAGGGAGATAAATGTGACTCTCCACTACTTCCAATTCCTGCTTTTCCAGTGCTATTCCTGCTGCAGCAGTGGGACAAGAACTGTCCTTTCCCCAAAAATAAAAATGATTTAAGCTCCAGAGGCCGCACAGCACCCAGGAGCTTTCCCAGACCTTTTCCCAGAGAGGAAAGGGAATGGGAATGGAGTGAGGGCACAATGGGATTCTGCTTCCACTTCTCCTCAGGAATATCCCAGCCAGGGACAGAAAAAAGGGATGAGAAGAACAAGGCTGGAGGATTCCAGAGGAGCTGCAAAGTTCTATCCAAAGGGATTTGTGTTCGAATCCATTTCCTGGAAATCCTCCCCCAAAAACACCATGCAAAGTGTTAATAAATAATAATAATAACCATTGGAAAGGGAAAAAGCAAGGGAGCAAAGTGGGTTTTGCTTCTTTTTCAGGACACGTTGACAAAAGATTGGTGGGACAGCGAAGGGGGAGAACTTGTGGGATGTGAGGCTTGAAATTCAGCAAAACTGGGAAAAATCTGTGGGATTTTAGGGTTTTCCTGGCTCAGTAGCAGGACAAAACTTCATGGAGATGGTTAAAAGATCAAAGCAAGTGGGTTAGGGTGGGGAAGGGCTGGGAGAGAAACCTTGAGGGCCAAACTCTCCAAATGTTTGGAATCAAAGCTGAAGCTTCACTGGGAGCCCTGGGGGGCTCATGAGGAAAAAAGGGGTGGGAAGAGCAGGAAAATGGGAAAGGCTGAGGAAAGCAAAGTTCTGGGGGGAAGAGCAGCTGGAAGAATCTTTGTTTCCCCACAGGATGAAAGGAGAAGCTTTTTCTCAACAGGATCCACCCTGGTGTCCAGGCACAAGGAAATTCCATGGGAATGAAAGGCAAGAAGTGCTGAGAGGAAAAAAAATATAAATCTCTTTTCTGCAGTTCATCCTCAGCCTGTGGAACCAAAATGCAGCTAAGGCCAAGATCAGCGTTACCCGATGCTGGCTAATTAAAATAATTCCAATTCTCCTAATTAAAGGTGAAAGGGAATCCCATTTCATGGCATTGAAACCAATCTCTACCTTTTAGGATTAGCTGGAAACTCCTCGTCAGGAGGAAATTATTGCACCTCTTTGTGGTGTTCCACCTCCTCCCTTCTCCAGGGAGCTCCTCTCTCCTAAAACTTCTCCAAGGAACCAAGCTCTGCTCCAATTTTGGAATTTCCCTGCTCCTGCCTGCAAATTAATGTGGCAATAATTGAGGTGGATCCGCAGTGGATGGGAATTATTCCTGGGATTTGGGAATCTCTGTTGGAGATCCAGGATTTGTGGTGTTGTGTTTTGGTGTTGAAGTTGCATCGGGATTCTGCTCCTCGGGATATTTCCCAGGATTATTCAGGAGGATTTGGAAAATGCGAATTTAATGTTAATTTAATTTGATTGTGCAGCTTGAGGAGCAAAGCATGCAAGGAAGATCCGAGTGTAATCATAGTTTGATATCAACTTCTTGCTGATTAATTTATTAAATTTTGGATTCACTTTATTGATAGATTTTATCTATGATATCCTCAGAACTCCACAATTCCTGATCATTTGTTACTATCCAGCAACCCTTTTAAAAAGGAGGAATATTACTCCCCAATTTTAGCCCCATTTTTCTTCATCCTATTGTGGTGCTAACAATGAGACAAATTATTCCTGCACAGTGCAAAGACAAAGAGATGAAGAAATTAAATGTTATAAAAATTCATTTGAAAATAAATTTGATTTTTTTTTTAAGCTCACTTTGATGAAAGAAGTGGCTTTTAATATTCGTCTAAGGTATTTGCACATGGAAACAGATTTTAATTCCAAGGAAATTTGGAATTGGTGGTGGGACTAGGCTGGGCTTGATCTTTAAGGTCTTTTTCAACCTTCATTATTCTGTGATTCTCTGAATTACACCACAAATAAGGAATTGAATTCATTTACTAAAATGATATCCTGGTGTTCCACCAATTTATATCCCTGCTCAGGATAGGGTCATAGGGATATTTAATCATGGCAAATTTCCTGGAAAAATGCTGAATCCAAAGCTTTGCCTTTCAGGAGAAGATTTTTCAGTGCAGGTCATGGAGACAAGAAAGATTTTCACCTCCATTTGAACTCTAGGGTTGGGTTTTTTCCCAATTATTTTAAGTTTTCAGGACGTGAGGATCAATAAAGCTGATTTGCAGGTAGTCCAAGACTTCTTTATCCACAGCTTCCAAAGAACTTTTCTCTTAGTGGGAAAATCTGAGGCGACAAAGGACAACAGGGAGATGCTGAACGAACTACAGAGGGGAAGATCTTTAATTAATTTACTTCCCCTATGTGAATGTACTTTCTTTTTATTATTTTCTCTTTAATTCTCTTTATTTTTTTTGGCTTTTGAGAGGAAACGGTGACCCACGAGTTGCAAATGGTTTACGGGAACAAGGGATGAAAATGGCACAGGAAATTTGGATTATGCTGTTAAGTGCTGCCATGAAGGAGTGGGACATGCAAAGACAACGCTGTTTTAATTAAATTAAGAAGAAATTAATATTTCCCAAGGTCATCTCCTGCTGCCTGGAGCGCATTTGGAGCCTTGGGAGTGAAGCAGAGGAGGAAAAGCAGAGGGAAAACCAAGAGGACAAAATTGGCCTCTTTTTCCAGGTCTTTCCAGCCCCTTCCAGGTCCTTCCAAGCCAACCTCTCTGTAATTCCCACATCAAGGGAAAGGTCTAGGAAAGACAGGAATTATAAAGAAACGAGGTCAATAAAGACCTCAAATTTCTTCGCTGATATTCCTCATGTACAGCTGGATCCATGGAACGTTCTTCCAGGTTCCTTTCCCTTTGAAACTCCATAATGGATTCAGACACCGCTTGTGGCAGGAATTGCAAAAGGACACTCAAGGCCATGGAATTTTCTCTCCAGTGCTTCCAGGTAAGTTGGGAACAGGCAACTCATCCAGAAGGATCCTCAGAATGTCCTTTCCAAACCACACAGGCTGCAAATCCTGCTGCTCCGGAATGAACAGGACATTCCAAAGTCCTTTCCCACTTTCCCGCCTCCCGGACTCCGCAAAACGAGGAGGAAGAGCCACGGGGAACATTGAAACAGGTTTTTCTTGGAGGAGATATCCCTCCCCATCATCTGTTCCTGTATCCTACAAAAGCCAAGGTGACCCATCCCGTTTGGCATTCCAGAGGTAAAATTTGGGCCAAAAGACTCAGAGTCCTTGCAAGGTCCTTGTAGGGGAAACTTTCGGAATTGTGTTTAAGGATTCGTCCCTTTTTCCCATTTTTTTCCTTGCAGTTTGTCCAATCTTTGCTTTTTCGGCAGAATCTGCGGATTTTATGTTATTAATTTTAGTTATATGAGTGAATATAACCATCACATGTATTAAAAATAAAGCATCAATTCCTAATTAATTCTTCAAGCAGCATAAAATCTGTTCGGCATAATTTGGCAGGATTTCTGACAGGAATTTCTCCCGTAATTGTGTGAGTCCTGCCTGATATTCCCTGATGGAATTGTAATTGCTGAATAATTCGCCTTAAAAAAATTAAAATTCCAGCCTTTTCCATGGTTTAGTCCATCAAATTGTATCGGAAAGGAAAATGCCAGGAGCAGCGGCCAAAAATTTCCATCTGGACATCAGCGATGTCTTGGTCGTGTCTTGAGCGCTTGGCCAGGGTTTTCCAGATCCAAATATGGATGTGTAGGAAAAAAATTCCAGAGATTTGATCTGAAAGAAATGGAACAAGACAACTCAGAATAAAACCTGAAAGGCTCTTAATATTATTTCAGGCATTAAGGTGTTTGTGGGGAAAATGGATTTGAGGAAGCTTGGAGCTCCTGGTCCTTGAGGATGTTACGGATTCATATTTGGAGCTGGATTTCAGGTACATCCATAAAAATGTATTTAAAAAAAATATATTCTGGGATGTGGAGCCTGCTGGGCACTGCCATTGGAAGGGTTCGTGTCCTGGAACATTTCAGGGTGCACCAAAACTCAATGGATGCCCTCCATGCACCAGCGCTTTTCCAAGGGGAACACACATCCCGTTGTCTCTGCGATCCATCGGAGCAGCAGATGGAGAGCAGAGCCCTGGAGGAAGGAGCTCATCCGGGAAATTCCTGTTTCCCTCACTGCCATCCCAAAGAATCTCGGATTTTAGATCCTTCTCCAACCTGAGCTGTCCCACCTTGAACGGTCCTCATGTGTCCCTTCCATCTCCGGGATATTTTGTGGAGGTTCCGCCAATGAGGAGTTGGTTCATTCAGGGAGCAACAACTGCCTGCTGAAGGTCATGGAAAATTTACTGGATGTTTTTGGGGTTTTTTTGTTTTTATGTTTGTTTTTTCTCCACTGTTAACATCTCACCAAGGGATTAGGGAATCCTGGAATGGTTTGGGATGGAAGGGACCTTAAATCCCATCCCACCCATTCCATGGGCAGGGACACCTCCCACTGTCCCAATGTCCAACCTGGCCTGGGGCACTGCCAGGGATCCAGGGGCAGCCACAACTGCTCTGGCAATTCCAGCCCAGCCAGGAATTCCCAATTCCCAATCTCCCACCCAAATCTCCCCTTTCCCAATTTGAAGCCATTCCCTGTGTCCTGTCCCTCCATCCCTTGTCCCCAGGCCCTCCCCAGCTCTCCTGGAGCCCCTTTAGGCCCTGCCAGGGGCTCTGAGCTCTCCCTGGCTTTTTCCCTTCTCCAGGTGAACATTCCAAGTTCTTTCCCCTCTTGTCTGTCCCTTTACATCCAAGGACATTTTTTCTATTATTATTGAAAGATTCCTGGAAGATGTGGATTTTCCAGGTGGATCAAATCCAGAGGTATCAACCCCTCAGTTTTTTTCCAGGATAAAAGGAGCCTGTTGGAGCTGTCTCCAGATTCAAATACAGTTTTCAACAATATCCCTGTTGGATTCTTTTCATTTTCCTGGATAATTCCCTGTCAGGAGGATCAGGGAGCTGCCTCCAGGAGAAAGCAGAGCTTTGGTGAGATCCTTCCTGTTTAATGTTGGTTTTATCTGAAATGGATCCTGCCCAGAACGGGGACTTTGGGAAAACGCACGCTGGGATTTGTCAGATTGGAGAATCCTCGTGGAGAAACTCCTAGAAAATTTCCCAGGAATCACCGAAATCATTATTTGTTCGTGGTTTTAAATCTATTTTCTGCGAAAAAACAGAGAAAAGTCAATTTTGGGACACACTAAGGGAAAATTTTACTTGGTGGTGGCAGTGACAGAATTCCTGAGGCTGAGGAGCTGTGTCCTATCCTTGCTAAACAGCATCCCAACCCTCAGGATGATTGATGGATGTGTCATGGGATCAGATGGTTTGGTTTTTGGGAGAAAAAATCAGTCTGGTTTTGGGGAAAAAAAAAA
>VWYN01012258.1:2975-14621 GCA_013400075.1 Hippolais icterina | reverse complement strand
GGGGCATGGTGAGTAATTATAAGAGACTGGAAAAAGGGTGGACACAAGAGGGAAAACTAATCAGGGGAATGGGGATGGCACACAGACAACGAATAGGAAACGAGGGGCGGGGAATTTCTCAGCTTGTTCTAGTCTGGGACCGAGTCTCTCCAAAGTCTCTGGAAAAAGGGGAGGGGCTTCCCGGAGAAGGGCAGACACTGGGAGGAGGGCAGCAAATGTTTGACAACAGATTGCGACAGAGGGGAACAAGACAGGGAATTTTCCAGGCAGGAGGTTGTACCAGATGGGGAGAAGTACAGGGGGAACTTGGGAAAAACCATTACAGAACAAATTAATATTAACAATAAGTAAAAACCAGAAAACGTGCCGCTACACAGGGGTTTTAGAATTAACCCAGCTTTTGATTTGGAAGTGAGGAGTGGGAGAATTTTGGATCTGTGTTTCTGCTGGGTGTAACACTTCTGCAATACAGATGCAGCCTGAAATACAGAGGATGTGGAAAGTCAGGGCAAGGAATGCATCACATGCTTTACAGAGCCGCAGGACTGGGATGAGACAGGTCATTAGCTGGTTTTGGAGGAATGGGGAGACCGTGAGCTCCAGCCAAGAGTAAGAGCTGATGGTGGCACAGTAGGTGATTATATAGTGGGGTGAATGGGGGACAAAGTCCCCTCTCCAGCTTTCCTAGTCAGATCATGACTTATAAATTTCTGCTTCACTGAAAGTTTCAAATGAATAAAAAGATTAATTTGAGAAGAAAATATTTCTATGAATTTTTTGAGAAGACTGAAACATTATAGAGAAAGCTGTTAAGGCTTTTCCAAAAAGTATTATCTATCCTGTTCATTAAGATATTCAAGTATTACAGGGAAACCTAGATACATATTGATCATCAGGCCAAAAACACAAAACCAAAAATAAAAATACATAAAATTAAGTAATTTCCATTTAATCAGTACTCAACCAATGAAATCCCAGTAAAGAAATCAGATTGTTAATACTTGAGATAATTACCAGCAATATATGTTTCCTAGAATGTGAGTCTACTGACATTTTTGTAATAGCAAGTGATGCACAAGTGTCATTTACTCACCAGTTTTTAAAAGATCAGTTCCTTAAAGCATAACCATAAGAGAATCCAGAGCCTTATCCTTTTAAGTCCTCTTTGTGAAGACATAACCCAATGTAAAAAAATCCAACACCCTTATAAACCAGAGTACTATAATAATATTTCATCAGATGCCAAACCACTATAGAAAACACATGGGATATTAAAGAAAAATTACAGTACTGTAAGAATAAATCAAAAAAATCAGAACCTGCAGAAGATTTCCAAGATTTTATGTTACTTGTATGACAACCTAAATAAACTTAATAGCAAAAATCTGGATCTTTAGTGTTTACATACAAAAATTCATAGTTTCTATTTCAGAAAATGTTTCCAGGTATAATGCAACCAAAATGACTGTTTTCACTTAGTTTTCTCTGCAACATTTTAGTGAACATTGAGAAAGTGGCACACAAATGGATCCTGGTGACTCTCTGTATTTCAATCCATCAATAGTTGACTAAGCTCTGTAAAACTGTAGCCAAAATGGAAGAATCGCAGAATTGGAAAAGGCTATAAGATGTTTTTCAGTCTTCAGCTTTCTCACTTGGAATAAATAGAATTTTGGCATTTTTGACTGACCTTCACAGAATCATAGATTTGCTTGCCTTGGAGGGGACCTCAAGTTCCAGCATTCATCTAACATATTCATAAAGACATTCTGTGATGTAGATTTCCCAGACTTGACAGATGTATCAACTACTAATCTGTCTTTATTGGAATGAATATTTTCCTTGATATGTAGCCTGCCTTTATTGCTCTAGTTTAAACCCACTAATTCTTGTCTCATGGACAGATTAAAAACTGTTCTCCCTGTTTCTACAGCAGTTATGTACACATATGAAGGTCATGTGCCCTTCCCTTTACGTTCTTATGAGCACACAGAGTGAGACTTGCTTAAGACACTGTAAGCATCAGTCAAACATAATTTCCACTGCTGGGAAGTAACAAATTTCTTTGTAGGTTCTCCAGTCTGAGAGCCACTGTTTTTGGGATGATGCTCTCTTCTAGTCACAGGGCAAAGCAGAAGCCTTCTATATAATATCTCTCTACTTAATTCTGACTGTACTGTCCTGCTCTAATCTCAATATACCCAATTCCAACAAATCTGTATCCCACCAGAAGTACTTTTTCCTCATCTCTCTGACAATAAAAAAGTGTGGGGAAATTATGGTGAAACAAGAAGAAAAAGGAGGCTATTATAAGATACCTCTACTGAAAGCAAAGCTTTCATTAAACTCACTGGAAGACTTGTCTGAGATAGAACTGTGTCTGAAGTGACACAGAAAATAGGGGTTTTTTCTTACCTTCAGGTAGTCGGATGTGGCTTCCCTGACTCAATAAGAGTACATTTAAGTCTGTATGGTTCCCTTTTTTCAGTACAGCACATGAGAAATAGGGAAGAGCAAGGGCATATAATGAGTGTATTACTTTTATTTCTCTTTTTCATTAATTTTGTCTTCTCAGATAAACTTAAAATTTTCGTTATAGAGACACAGAACTCCCTCTAGCTTACTGTCGGAACCCAGGACATCCCTCTAGATGTCCCGGGTGGTCCGAGACCCCAGGAGGGGCTCNACATAGTATAGGAGATAACGACCGCCCATGAGCAGGGCAGATAGCCTTGGGCAGCGGTGTAGGTAGCATCTACGCCGGCCGGAAAAGAAATGTTTGGGAACAGAAACGAATAAACAGTACTGATAAAGAAACCGACGCATCCTGAGTCCTTCCTCTGGCATGGGGCTTGGAAAACAGGACTGCATCCACAATCTCGGAAGGCTATCAGCATGGGATCCGAGAGCTTACTATCTCTAAGCATTTTATTTTGAAAATATAAATAATAGCAAATTTCAGCTTTCTTACTATATTTTCTATTTTAGCTACTACTTTGGATTTCTGAAACTGTTATGCTTGAATCATCCTGCCTAATACTGTTACAATATACCCAGGGCAACATATATGTCCCATTAATAGTACTCTCCTGGAGGATAAATTACATGAACATGCCAGTATTACATAGGAGGGATGACAAACAGTAGTCTCTTAACAAGAAATGGATCTCTGTGTGTTTTTATTTTCCCATAGACCCAGAAAACATCATATTCAGCTCCTGCCACAATTACAACTAACAGGACCCTTTATGTGGGCAGGATTTTTACCATTTCAATTAAATTATGTAGAGCTGTATGATTAATCCACTTCCTCACATGGAAAAAGTGATGTTGCTTATGACTAACTGAGTTAGACAAATGCTGGTGCATGTCTGAATCCAACCGCAATTTCATTTTGTTTCATATTAGAGTGAGTACAGAATACCCTATGAAGGAGGAGAGTCAGGTGACAGAGGGAAGCCTGAATTCATGTTAAGAAAAATCTATTCCCATATTTTTTACAGATAAAGCAGAAAACACTGAAAGATTAGGTAAGAAGATAAAAAAATGAACTATATGGGGAGTAGAGCAGGACTCTTAGAGAGACTATTTTCTCTACATTATTTTGTAACTTTTCCACAGATCTTTTTTTCATATTTTATCTGCCAGCAAAAACCTAATAGTCTAAGAAGTCCTTTGCAACATTTTTTCTGACTCTTCGTTTCACTGCTACTTGGAAAGGAAATACTGCAGTTCTACACTTGGTCACACAAGAATATATGAAATAGCTCTGTGATGTCTGCAGCACTCAAGTAGCACAGAAAATATGTGAGTGAGTGCCATGTGGAAAGACAGGCATCAACTGAGCAAATTTGTGGGAACTCATCACTTTGTGAGCATGGCTGTAGGCACTGGGACCATACTCATATTAAGGATTGCCTGGCAGGTGACTGTCTTGATTTTGAAAGACAGTTGTCTGCCCGGGAGAGCTAGTTTCTCTTGGAATGGAGAATGTCACCCCTCTCTCCAATAAACTATTATAATTTTGCAATTAGGGCCTTTTAGGCAAAGATATGGGAATAGGAGTAACAGTTCTTTAATAGGAATAAAAAACAACAACAACAACAACAAAACCCAAAATACAAATGCAGTCGTACAAAGACAAGCAAGCAAGCAAAACAGAAGTCTTGGAAAAAATCCTGACAGAGTCAGGGATACAACCTGACACCCTATTGCTAAGGGTGTTGGAAACAGTCTAAATAAATCCTTGATGAGGTTTTGTGGGGTACAGATAATGGAGTAGGAAAAGTCCAGTGGTGGCGAGATGGGTCTGGTCTTCCTCTGGTGGAAAAAACACAGATGCCTGCTGTTCCTGAGTCCCAGTTTTTATCCAGGTAGGAACGGTTGGCCCCACACACACTGGGTGGAGCATCTCACAATGGGATGATGCAATGTGTCATGTCATTGGTGAGCCTTAATGGCCCATTAGCAGAAGATATACATCTGGAGGATGGATGGGTGGTGAAGGAGATAAGAAACACTGACACACCTGGTTTTAATGGCTGGCCCATTATCAGAAGGCATCCACCCCCCTCCTCCCTGGAGTTACAAGAGATAAAGAAATATCTGCTTTTACAACAGATGAAGTAGAATACAAATCTCTTGGCTATCCAACCCAAGACAGTAAACTGTACAGGTCTCAGTGAGATCTGAACTATCTAATCCTGTACAGACCAACTACAAACATGACCTACAGAGGTGACAGTGAGGCCCTGCTCCTATACAGAAAAGCAATCCAAATTATTCCATTTCCTCCATCAGGGAATTCAGATGGGATTTTGAGAAGTTTCCTGCAGTATTTGTCAAGTGCTGAATTTCCCCCATGACATTCAAGATTTTATAAAAACATCAAGTAGGTAAGGAAACTAAGGTTTACTTAATTCTCTTCCAGGTATCTCAAGTTGTAGATTTTTCCAAATGACCAGCTGGTATCTGACAGAAATCAAGCAATCAAAGCAAAAGAAAAATAAATTCCCAAGCAACAGTTTCAATGGAGAATAGTAAAAGCTGTATGCTAACAAAATGCAGAAATAAGCAGTAAGCTGTTAATTCTCTCTCATTTGTGTGACTACTCAGTGAAAATATCTGAAAGATTGTACGGGGACTCTGTTAATCATATATGGAAGGTTCCAAAACAGGAGCAGAGTCAGGCTAGAACAACACCATATTCTGACAATTGCCTAATAGAAGCAGCAGATTTCTGTTCTAAATCCCTTTCATTGACATAAATTAAATCTGGAGTTATTAAGATGACAAAAGAAAACTTACACAATTTCCATGGGGAATTTTGATGCCAGTCCTGCTCCTAGCTGGGGTCGAAAGCCTACTGATGTGCTGACCAGAAAAGACAAGACATCTGTAGCATTTCAATGCACGTTTCTCATGAAAACACTAAGAAAGTAAATAAATGTAGCTGACATACGTTCCCCTCTCTTTTTACATCTTCTGCAAATAGATAGTAGTGTATGCTGAAAATGTTATTCAAGAAATGGAAAAGTAAAGATTGATAAGTATTTATAGGTCTACCTAGAAAGAACTGGCACTAATAATTGGTGGATGCCTCCACATCTCCAAAAATCTAATAAAAATGCACATATTGAAGAGTGGAGCCAGTACTCACACTGACTACACTTCAGTTCCCATCACCTGTGATAGGAAATAAAATTGTTTTTAGCACTCAACAGCCACAGTGTATATTGTAGCACTGAAATAAAATCATCAAGCTCTGTGCAAATCTTACTTGGAGTAACAGTAATTCATGCCACTCTCAGCAGACAGTGAAAAATCTAGAAGAGAAATACAGAACCCAATGGCAAAATCTAGCTTAGAGTCCTGATTAAAAATAAGGAATATTCACCTGAATACCCATAGCATTAGGAGTGAAACCTAATAATAAAGCAGGATGCAACACCATATGAATTATATTCCCCATTGCAATATATCATCACTGTGACACAGGATGTCTAAATATCCTGTGCTTTCAGCTCTTAAAATGGTGATGCAGCCACAAATCAAGAGAACAGTTGATAGATGGGGAATGCAATTTGGGGCATTTCTTAAGTGCAGATATACAGTCTCAGTCATGAGAAAAATCTGTGTATTAGAAAATCGAAATCTCACTCCTGGCTATGACAAGATCTAATGGGAGAAGAGGGAGGGAAAAATGTTCTGGAAGTTGTTCAACATAACTCAGTGTCAGAAGACATAAAAACAGGGGAGAATGATGGAGAAGAGGAAAAGTGAAAAAGGCCTCCTTTTGGAGAAAGTAATACCTAATGACATGCTATAATGTCAAAGTAAGATGAAGCCAACTTGTAGCTGTTGTATGCCTGGATTAATTATAGAACAGGTCATGTGCCACTGCAGAAATTTCAGGATTTCTTTCTACTAGCTGTAAGGCTTGACTTGTCAGAGGCATATGTTGATGTAGCTAACATCAAAACTAGGGTATATTAACTGCACAACTGCACTCATATTTGTGTCAAATCTTTTCACATTTTATGCTTTCTCTTTTCTCATGAAGAAATCCCTGCAAGTGTAAGCAATTACACTTGACAAAACCTTGTAGATAAAATTCAGTAAGTGATAGCTCTGTTCTTCACTGCTCAAAAAAAAAGAAATGTTCTTGCTACTACCCAATAACATTATCCAAATTTCTACTGCATTAGTCTCCAAAACAGAATAATGAAAGTGGCCCATAGGCTGTTATTTCTTGATTAGATCTTTGTCATCACTTTATGCAAATCTAGAGCGATGTGATAAGAGGTAATGAAAAGTTACCTATGGGAAAACAATATACATGAAAGAAATAATTTTGTTTAGCAAAAAGCTAATCCCTTCTTTTAAGGTTTAAGTGTCTATAACTTTTTTCCTTTAAAGGCAAATCTAAGGCAACTCTGTAGTAATACAACTTGCAAAGTCTTACCAACTTATCAAACTTCTCAAAAAAATGGCCAGTGGACTTTCAAAAAAGCGTGAATAACTTCAATTAGCATATTTTATGAGAGCACGCTTCTTTCTGGTGCTGGTGCTGGCACTTTTCTGACACTGAAATAATACCCCAGACAAGACAATATTCTGTCCAGAACAGCTGTCTGAATCAACTTACCCTTGACTCAGGGTAGCCTTGTGCTGGCCAAGGACAGCATGGGCCATCAGCTGCCAGGATAGAATGGACAGTAGGATTTCAGCAACCTATGCCTAGGCCAGTGTTTCCATGGCAGAGTTCATGCCCAAATGGTCAGGTAGTATTCCTACTGCTGTCAGCCAGGACAGTGTAAATTTCACCCAGGAAAAATCAATTTTTTTCACAAAAGAGGTAATTTCTGCTCACAACTGAATGCTGGTTTTAGGAATATCTCAGTAAATGGAAAAAAGAAAGCAATATTGACTTTACAACTTATTTCATTGTGAATAAAATAAAGGCAAAAAACAAAATACTGGTTTCAAGTCAGAGAAGGGTAAACTGCATTTCATTTCTCCATGCAAGAATCCACAGCAAAAGTGGCAGGCACTGAAGCTAAAACAAGGTCAAACAATGGGGTTAAGCAATGTGCTACTGGCTGGAGCCAGGCATACTCAGATTGTTCATTTCTAACCTAGCAAATTACTGAGGCACAACTGAAAGCGCTGTCAACTTGTGGCTTTTAGAGAATGTCATGACTGCTATTAATACTGTACTTCAGGTAATTTAGTTGTCAGGATGTGACAATAGTATTCAGAAGGCCTATAGTATCACAATGCAAAAATGATAAATAAGGTTTATCAAGATAATTGTGTTGCCTGAAAATATCTAAAGTACTTGATGTTAATTAGTAGTTTCTCTTGTAAATTAATTTCTCTTATAGATTTCAACCCTCCTCCCATATGACTCAGTGGGCTAAGGAGTATTGTACTTGTTTCAAAGGAGCGCTCTTATGGCCTCTGCCAACAGCTGTACTAATATGGACAGGCTTTCAGAATTGTGCTTTGCAACCACTCTTAGCAGCAATGATGATGGATGTCAAAAGGCAGGATGGATGAGCAGCACGAGCAGTAATGTGTGGTGAAAAGGGAAGGATTCCTCTCTCAGGCATTCAGAAAGTGCCAGTCATATGAATGTCTGCCTAGAAATAAAACAAATAAATCAGCCACAAATGCAGCTCATAGCATGCCTGTCTGCTGCAAAGACAGACACCTCATGCATTAAGCCTAGCAGACAGATTGGTCAGGAAGGCAAAGAACCACAGGACCAAATAAGGGAACTGAAACTGACTCAAATATTTTACTACTGTTATTTAAGATTCATGTTCAAATGAAGTCATTATTTACTAACCCCAGAAGTCATCTGTCGTTGATAGAGCTCTCCCATTGTATCTGTAACACTCCATGAAATATTCTTCTAATCTGATAGCTGTAAATACTGCGGTCCCTGAATGGAGAGTTTAGCTAAACTTTCACCTTAATTCTGCTGAGAATTGCAGTTTCAAGAAAACTCCACATCATATTTTGCTGTCTTTACAGCTTTGGTTTCAGTGAAGCTAAGGCCTTGATGAAGAGAAAGATAAAATGAGTCTCCCAAGTCAGCAGAGGACTGATGCTTCCCATCCAAGCCTGCAGCACTGGCACAAGGCAAGAAAAGGTTTGTCCTTTTTCTGGATGCAAACAGATGAGCAGATTTGCTGTCAGTTCTGTTTTATGTAACAACACATCACCCATGATGAACTGTTAAATGTTATTTAATTTGTTAAGTGCTCATTAAAGTTGCAATCATATCAATACCTGCATGGTGCACATCTACACCAGAAATAATGCCCAGTATACCCAGTATACTTCATATATTTTAGCATTGTCATCTCCTTCAGTTTTCTAAAGTAATACAGACTACCAGAAGACATATTGGTCTTGCATTCAGATATCTTAATTCAAGACCAAGGATAACCCTATTAATTCTCTTTGTAGTTAAATGCAGACAGTTTCTAGTATCCTTTCATGTCTTTGTGACTTCCCTGGAAATTAATGAGAGCCCTCTTCCCATGGTAGTGGTAGTTCACAGTAGTTCACTACTTCAGCCCAATCCATAAAGCTTCCTTCAGTAAAGACAATATTTGGATCTTTTTCTGCTACATATGTTTTTCCTAAGAAAACCAGTCTAGGAACAGGAAAACTCAGAACACTTGGGTTAAACAGTTATTATTTTGTCTGTTTCTGTTTTCTAAAATTTTTTCTTACCACTCACGACAGGGTTTGCAGTGAAATAAACTTAAATGCAATGCAATGCAGAGACACCAAACCTCATCTGTTTTTCTAGAGTCATTTCAGTACTAGAAGTGCAAGATTTCTTTTCTTTACTTTTTTAAAGATTCATATTTTTTGCTATAGGCAAGTGGGAAGGGCTCACCACTCATCACTCTCATAGTGGCAGTATTCCTGCCAAGTCCTTATTTTTGTGTCTTTACATTTACATTGTGCACCACCCTCTCTACTTACTGAAACTATTTCTCCACACCAGCTGCTGGAGTCATGTAATTTTCATAATCCAGTTAATAGCTTTATGTATGGGAAATATTAATAAGAACTGATGGGAAAAGAAAAAATGTATTTATCTTGTCCTCAGAAAACATAGTACACAGGAACCACATATGCACTGGGGATATTTGCCTTATCAAATGTAAAATGATGCTGAAGACTCTCCCATTCCCCATTTTTGTTTGTCCACTGTGTTTAGAAGCCATTCAAGCAGAATAAGCTCACCACAAACTTTGTATCAAGAAGCTCTAACCAGTTCTGTTTGCAACAATAACTAGCTGCAATGGCTTAAGTCCACTGACTGGCAATAGGACCATCATAGCAGATAGTGAAGCATACCCAATATCCATACCATGGCAGACTATAAAGAAATTATTTCCTGTATCTGTTCTGAAATGAAAAGGAAAACACCTCCCCTTGCCCAAAAATATGTTTCTTTTGTGAATGCTGATTCAACCCAGGAGCTGAGAAAAATGAGAGAATACAATGTGTAGATAGAAGCCTCTTCAGTGTGGAATTTTTGCCTCTGATCATGAATCTTTCAATGCATTTCTCCTTGTGCAAAGTCTTTGCCAGTACCTCTGACATCTAGATACATCTGGAAACCTTTTCAGTGTTCAAATTTTACATTATCATCAAAGCCACACTTAGCTGATATTCCAAAAAGCTTTTCACTATTAAGAATCAGAAAGACTTCACTATGACAAAACTGTAACATTCAGGTCACTATGTAGAGTGGACAATTTGCTATAAAATACACAAAAAATAAACAGCAAAATGCCTATATTATCATTTGCAGATGTCTGAATCAGACTATTCCTTATCTAAGCTTATATTATGAATGTAATACTTTCTTTTCATTCTTCCAAATGTACTTGGCCTGTTATCATGCCTGCCTAAAAATATACACAATTAATAATACTTTTATTTCCTAGGTATCAAGTTAATTACAGAATACTGTAATTCAATGCACTGAAGATCTAGTTAATGGATTTAGTTCACATTTTTTCCCACAGATTTGTGCTACTTCCAGCACTCCAGAGTATCAGAGCAGAATGACACCTTGACATGCCTAACAATGAGCTGGTGCTTCTTGCAGGAACCACCACTGGAACAGCAGTAAAGCAAGCAAGGCTGCCCAGGTAGTGACCGAGGGCTCCCTCAGCTCTATTCCTCCTACGAGACATGGAGAGATCTACCTACCATTGCTGCTGCTGCCTGGTGTCCTCAAAGAGCTTCTGTGTCTTACCTTCTGTAACTAAAATTGGGCTCACATTAGCAACCAGCCAGAGGCCGGTATGTTGTTCTTTCTCAGCAGGGCACCATGGCATTAATGCTTGTTTTCTGGATAGAAGGTTTTCCTCTTGGAGCTATCCTCTCATAGAGGACAGATCTGGATTCTTGCTCAGCTGAGACAAGGGTTCCCTGCCCTGACTCATCTTCCAGTCTTCCCGGACTGAAAGTCATTGCTCAAAAAATGTGGATATAAAACCCTCAGGAACTGAGATGACAGACTCCCCTACTTTGATCCTGCACAGTTTTGTTTTAAATAGAGGTGGTTCTTACTGGTACATGTCTGCAGCCTGTCCTGTGTTAGTGGGAGTATTTTGGACAGTGCACTTGAGTAAAGCAACCTGCTGCCACTGCATTGAAAGACAACCTGGCCTGAAGGAGTAACTTTAAGAAAAGCAAAAACCAGGATTAATAAACAAAAACTTAACTTTGTCTTCAAATTAACTGCACTAATAGCACATAACTAAATAATGTGGTATTAACTAAATAATTTTGATTGATAATGAGTTATAAACAACATAACTATAGACTGGTTTAATGGAGTTGGAAAGTTACAGTCTTTGAAAGACGACATAGTGTCTTATAAAAACAGCTCAGTCAGAAGACTCTTTGTACTTAGATCAGCCTCATATTTTTCTTATTTTCCTTTTACATCCACTTAGGTACTTTAAGGTCAAGTTTTATATTATGATAAGCACACAACTTGTCCATTAACATGTAAATAAGTTTTTAGTATTATATGAGTAAAGTGTAGGCAAATCCCACACAGGAAGTAAACAGAATATCTTATCTATAACATAATAAGCA
>VWYN01012247.1:1813-16416 GCA_013400075.1 Hippolais icterina | reverse complement strand
CCTGGAAAATTAATTCCACTGTTCTTTTTGCAGAGTCTCCATTTTCTGTCACACTCCAATTTAACAGATACATTTCATGCCCAGCTATTAAAACATAAGAAAAAAAAATATAAAAACCTGTACTGATTTCAGTGGGAAAGGTGTCAGGGAGGAAGTGGATGTGGGCCTGGAAAACTCAAACCACCCCCTTGATATTCCACACAGAACAGAAAAAAAATCCATTTGGGCTGAATAAAAACCCATTTTTACTGCTGTAGTTGCAATAATGCACTAAATGCAAGGACTAAAAGCCAAAAGATGGGAGAAAAAAAAACACAAAGTGGGGGAAAAGAAAAGGAAAATAGTCCTAAAGACAAAAAAAAAAGGAAATGTCCTCATTCTCCCTGAGCTGCCCCTTCCATGACCTGACCAGGATGGAATTTCATAATTTTGTCTCCCAATCTTTCTGCTGGATTTCATTTTTGTGTGACCTCCACCTAATTTTTGGCATTAATATTAATTTTGATTTAAATTTAGCATAAAAAAGAGCAAACAGGATGCTGAGGCTCCCTCAGGGTTTTGGATACCAAAGATTTTGAGCTGCCTGAGAAACTCAAATGACAAATACACCCAGAAACGTCGGATTGATGCAGAAAAAAATAAACACCTTTAATAGGAACGAAAGGTAGAGACAATTTCAAAAGGGAATTACAGAAGGGAAAGACCACACACCCAAAGTCACACGAGGCACCCACATCATCCAATCAAGAGAGGGAAGGAAATTTTTGTACAGCACAGCCGAGATCACGGAGCTGGGTTTGCTTGGAGTCTTGAGGAGAAGATCTGGGTGGAGAGGAGAGCTGGACGGAGCCGAATCCCCGCCAGCCCTTCAGCAGCAGCGCAGACCCCTCGGAGCACCCAAAACTCCTCTCACCAACGCGTTCTCCATCCACAAAACCCAGGCTGGGTTTTCGGGGCTCTTTCCCCTTCCATCTTCAGCAGCTGTAGCAGCCCCCATAGCCGAACCTTTGGCCGTAGCGGGAGCCGAAGGGGAACCCGTAGCGGCCGTAGGAAAACCCGGGGTATCCGTAGCAGTCCCCAGAACCGTAGTAACCCCTATAGCCCCCATAGAACCCCCCAGAGCCGTAGCAGTCGCCCAGCAGGCCTCGGTAGCCGTACAAGCCGCCGTAACCGTAGCGGTCCCCGAAGCCGTAGAGGCCGCGGGAGCCGTAGAGGCCCCCGTAGCCCCGGTAGCCGCAGGAGCTCCCGCAGTCGTAGCCCCGGTAGCCGCCGTAGAGGCCCCCGTAGTTGCAGGGGGAGTAGCAGTCGTCGTCGCACTGGCTGTGGATGAAAGTCATCTTGGGGTGGCGGAGGTTAAACCTGCGACGGGGAGGAAAGGGAGAGTAGTGAGCACTCCGAGGAGTAGCAGCAAAATCTGAGCCCAAAATCTTCCTCGCCCATCCCGCCAGGCCAAGGGCAGAGGCAAAATTATGACCTCAGCTGCTCATTACGCCCCATTTGTATAATCTGCTCATTCACCCACTGCCTTCAAATTATTGCGTTCTCTGTATTCGCATAGATTTAATATATTTGCGTTAAACTGTTTCTGCATTCCCGGGGTTGGTGGAACCCCTGAAGATGAGATCAGTGGCCGCAGATCAAAACCTTGCTGCTGCCTCAGGGTTTTTTCTGAGGGAACCCAGCTAAGGATTAGCAACTCTGATTTTTTTTTTTTCAGGGTATCAGCTTTTCGTGCTGCTCTGCATTCCTGACTCCATCAGGAGGAAATTCCCAAGATTTTCCTGTGGTAGCACCTTTCAGGTTTGGGGCCTGTCAATCCAAGACCCATTTCAGTGCTTTCCACCCGTTTTAATTTGCATCTGGAAATGCTGAGAGCCCACAGAAGAAACCACAGAGTGTGCACACACACGTGAGAACATCTGTGTGGCCAAACAGACCCAAAATCCCTCTAAAAATCAGAGATTTAAGGAAAAAACCCACCAAGAGTCACGGTGGGGAAACCCTTTCCTACCTCTGCCATCCTAAAAATCCCTTATTAGGGTCCCCAGGTACCAACAGGGCCAGGAAAGCTCCACCTGCAGCTTTAAAACTTGAACCCAGCACGCCCAGGGAAAAGAGAGATAAACCTGACAGCTCAGAGGAGCCACGACCCCGACAGAAATTCCAAATGGAAAATTCCCAGTCCAAGGGGAAGAAAGGAGGAAAAGCTTACCGAGTTCACCTGGAGGAGGAGGATGAGGCAGGAGAGCTGATGAGGAGCCTTGAGCTCCGAGCCCTTTTTATACTCCAGCTTTGCCCTTCTGGCTTATCTGAAACGCCCTGTGGGTTCAAAAGGTTCGGAGCCCTATTGGTTGGAAAACAAATTTGCCTGTACAAGTCATATCTACAATTAATGTAATTTTCCTCATTGTTTGGGATTATTAGTGTGTTCCCAGCCTCCCATATGTCCCATATATTACAGGTTTCTTTCATCTTAACGTTTTCTGGGCCAACAACATTCCTGATACCATTTTATTGCCTCCGTTGTCAAAACCGAGATTTTTGTGTCGTAGAAAAGCCATTTTTAATTTCTCAAGGTCATTGGGGAGAGAGGAGTTTTCAGCAGAAAAAAGAAAACTTGCAACATTGTTTGAAAGTATTTGTGTTCAGTAGAAAGATGCACCACGGGGTTTTATTTAAAGGAAAAGTAAATGTAGGGATTTTACATTAAACCTCAGGAAAAGGGAGCGGAACAATAAATAAATCTTAATTCCAAAGTGCTCCTGAATTCAAAGTCATGCCGCTGCAGGAGCAGGAAGGATGTTTTTAACAAAAATTCCAACTGCATTGTTTGCAGTGTCATTCACTGGAGGGTTTGACCCAAGTTCAGCAGAGCAAAGTGAAGAATTCAAGTCTCAACTTGATCTGGAAATGAAGAAATGATGAAACGATCAGGATTAGCACTAAAAGAGCATTAAATGAACACTAAAAGAACCCTGCTGGTGTTTTTTTCCACAAAGAATCACCACGTGTTAAAGTGACGATAGTGAGGAACGCTGGAGTTTGGGGCAGAACTCCTTGGGTGACCTTCACCTAATTTCTGGCATTAATTTGAATATAAAAGAAGCGCAATAATGAGCAAACAGGATGCTGAGGCTTCCTCCGAATTTTGAATACCATAGCACTTCATAAACACTCATTAACGTTTTCAGTTTGCAAAGTGTTGCTGGATTTAAATATTAATAGTTCGGCACTTCTAGGTTTAATAATATGGTCGCTCCTCAAGGTCTCTGGTTCCTGAGCTGCGTTAAGGCGATGCTGTTCCATGGAAGCCAAAAAGTATCCCAAAAAAATCACTTCAAACAGGAAGGAGCAATTTGGAACGCCCACGAGGCAGCTGGAAAATGTCTTCGGGTTCTTGTTGGAGAACCTGGGACACAAATCCAGTGGGAGATGCCCACCAGGACGCCAGGAAGGTCACGGAGTGGAGGTTCCTCAACTCTCAGCTCACCTACGCAAAACTTCCTCATTTTGTCATCCGCGAGCGGCGCCAGAGGTGCCAAAGCCGAGCCAATGGACCACCCTTAATGATCCAAACGCTTTTGAAATTTGTTTGATCCCAAACAAATATTTCCCCAAACAAACAGTGAAAGATCTCCACCAATATCTGCCCATCTGGCCACAAGCACAAGGACGTCAGGGCAATTTCCCTTAAAATGTATCCTTGCTTTAAAGATTAAAGAAATTCTGGAGGGCTGACGTCGGTGCCGCGACGCCAAACATGGAAAATATGAAAATGGTCGGCTCCAGTGACGCAGGTTGGCGGAATAAAAAGTCGGCTGAGGAGGTGAAAAACGGACCCCCAGCTCCAAAGAACCATCCACTTCTCTCAGCTTCTCGGTGAAGCACAGGTCAGTACTGACTCTACCGTGAGTATGTTTCTCCAAAAATTTCTTTATAAATATAAATATAAATGTAAATGTAAATATAAATATAAATATAAATATAAATGTAAATGTAAATATAAATGTAAATGTAAATGTAAATATAAATATAAATATAAATTTTATATATAAATACTATAACTATAAAGAATAGAAATATTAATATGGATACAAATACGAACATATATTAAATACATACTTTGGTTAAATTATTAATATTTTTAATAGGTACTGCTGTGTCCGTATATATTTATGTAGCATATAACCTGCCTCTATGTACATTCTGTAGGAAATTTCTTGAGAGCTGATGCCACACACAAAATTCCTTCCAATCTCAAGGAATTACTCCACTCAAAGCTTTTTGCTCTTGTTTTCTGTGCTTTGTTAATATGGGGCTTTAAAGCGCTGAAAACTGGAAATTTGCTACCACAGTTTTATAGCAAAAAAGTAATTTTCAGCTCAGGGTTCTATTTGTTATATTTTTCTTTCATTTATTCCATTTCTCTGATTTCTGGGGCAGGAAAGCTCAGCTCTCAGCTGGCAAAGCCTTCATTCACTACGTTTTAGTCAGCAGTTTCCAAAAGTTGACAGGGGAAAAAACAGCAGCCAAGTTGTTTGGGACTGAGGAGATTACAAAAATAAACGAGCTAATTAAGAGGCTGAAACTGATGCGCAGGAGGGACCGAGTCGGAGCCCATAAATTTTGTTTCTGGGTGTGTGTGTGTGTGTGTGTTCCAGGCTCTCCAAATCAACAAAGGATGAATTCCTTCAAGGAGTTTTGTGACAACGGGTGCTGCGCCCAAGCCGGCAACGACAACTTTGGTGGCTTTGGGAGCCCCAACTTCCGCTTCGGGCGCTCCCTCAGCTTCCAGGGCCAAGATGTCCCCTCGAACTTCAGGAACGTCGGGAACTTCTTCCAGCCCTCTGGGAACATCCGTGGCGTCGTCCACGCCAACCTCAATGGGGACATTGTTGGGAGGCTCACCGGGAAGATCGAGGGGCTCCCTGGGCTCTTGGGTTGCTTGGGTAACTTTGGAAACCTTGGAAACGTGGGGTTAAGCCTCCCGTTCTCCGTCCAGTTTGGGGACAGAACAGTCTGAGCTGTTCCCAACAGGAAAGGGGTGAAATGCAGGATTCATGATTTAGGTTCTGGTGCTGAGAATCGCGGAGCGCTCACGTCTCACAGCTCTGGGGGACGTGTGGGCGCCGGGCTGGTGTAGGATACTTGTGTAACCCTCTGTAGCATCTCCTGTCTCTCTAGCTGTCACTTTGAAAGGGCTGAGGCACTTTTAGAGCACTTTGGTGGAGTGGAAAGAGATTTTTTGGGTGTGAGGAAAGCGCTTTTTCAGTTCACCCGCAGCCGCTTTGTGTTGTCACAGTAGCGGGAGTTTCTGCAGCAAAATCCACTTTGGGGGGATTTTTAGCAGAGGAGCTCCTGCTCTGTGTCCCTGCTGCGCCTCACCTGACAGTGAACACGATGAGGAAATGCCCAAAAGCTGGAAAATTCCCCCATTTCCACCAGGAAAAACATCACCCATCATCGGGAACGCTCCGCCTGCCAAAAGCCCCTTATGTATCTCTCTTATCTTCTTCTTTCTGTTCCTCCCTGCTTCTCATTTCCATTAAAATCGCTCTGTTTAGTGGCTTCAGATGTCTGCCCTGCTTTTGTCTGGCACCTTAAAGGGACCCCCAGCCACCCCAGGGTGCCCTGCAAGGACAGGGCAGTCTAGACTGGGGACGTCACAGGGACTGTCACCACATCTCCATCTCAATGGCTCCTGCCCTGACTCACTTCCCCCAGCAGGAGGAAAAGACCTCAACCAACCCTTGACCTTGAGTTTACCCAGATATTTCCCCAAGAAGAGGCACCGCTGGATTAATTTCGCCCCCAGAGAGTTTCCAAAGTGTTCCCAAATCTGGGGTTTGTGCTGGGGGGGCGATAAATCACAAAATCCAGGGATTGATGGGGACTCTGGTGGTCGTCCAGGGTGTGACGTCGGTGACGTTCGAGGTCAAAGACACCTGAAAAAAAAAGACCAAAGGCAGCCAAGCCGTGGCCAGGAGGGCTCAGCTCCTCGGCAGATGGAGCAGCCGGTTCTGCAGGGAGTGCCGGGCCGCCCCAGGAGGCTGAGGAGCCCTGGATGCAGATTTGGAACAGCAAAGATGATTCAGGTTTAGAACACCAAAGTTGATTTAGGTTTAGAATAATTAAGATGACTTAGATTTAGAATACTAAAGATCATTTAGACTTAGAATATCAAAGATTATTTAGATTTAGAATATCAAAGATTATTTAGATTTAGGATATTAAAGATTATTTAGATTCAAAATACTAAAGATGATTTAGATTTAGATTTAGAATAATTACGATTACTTGGGTTTAGAATACTGAGATTCTTTAGATTTAGAATATTAAAAATTGTATAGGTTTAGAACACCAAAGTTTATTTAGATTTAGAATAATTAAGATTATTTAGGTTTAGAATACTCAAGGTGATTTAGGTTTAAAATACTAAGATTATTCAGGTTTAGAATACCAAAGATGATTTAGGTTTAGAATACTGAGATGATTTAGGTTTAGAATAATTAAGATTATTTAAGTTTGGAATACTGAAGATGATTTAGGTTTAGAATATTAAAAATTATTGAGGTTTCAAATACTAAGGATGATTTAGATTTAGAATAATTGGGATTATTTAAGTTTGGAATATTGAAGATGATTTAGATTCAGAATAATCCCATGGGTCCTGTCCCCAGGAAATCACCCCATGATTTCAGGGTGACAGGATCCACATGGGGTGATTTCCTGGGGGACAGGACCCACAGGTGGGGATATTTTGGGTCCTATCCCCAGGAAAATCCCTGTCAGTGCCTCCCTGCCAGGGCCAGCCTTGTCACCCGCTGTCACCTCCCGCCACAACGCTGACCTGGAGCCACCCACCTCCCTTCCCCTTCCTCTGCTCGGAGCGTGGCAGCTCTGAGGGTGTCCCAACTCCTCCCTCTGCTCCAGGGATCCGGGGCACTTCCAGGATCTCCTCCCCGGCTGCGGGTGAACCTTCTGGAAGCGCCGGAGCGCGAAATTCCTTCACCCTGGATGCTCCCGTGGCGGGAGTCACCGAGCAGGGACAAGCAGGGATGGGGCCTTTCCTTACCTGCTCATTCCAGGAGAATCCAGGAAGTGCCAGATCATCTTGGAATTGCAGCCTGGACCCTTCCCAGAACCTCCCAGGCATCAGCCGAGGGCACCAAACCTCATTTTCCCTGCCCTGATATCTCAGGAACATTCGAGATTTTCCTACACCTGCTCTGGGTGGGTGAGGAGACCCTAAAGACTATCCCATTCCAAGCCCAGCCTCCACTTCCAGGTGGTCTGAGACGCTTCCAGGGATGGGGAATCCATGGAACCTCCTGTGCCAGGGCCTCCCCGCCCTCAGAGGATAGAATTCCTCTCCAATATCCAACCCAAATTTCTCCTCTTGCAGTCTGAACCAATTCCCGATTTCCTGCTGCCACATTTCCCGACCCTCAGCTCCTCCACAACATCCTCGGAGGCCCCTTCCAGATCCCAAATCCTGAATTCTTTCATGCCCCGAGGCTCAGGAAATTCGGATGGTGGGAGGAACTCCGCGGCCTGGCTGGGATATTATCATAACAGGCGACAGCCGGGTAATTTAAATAACTTTAAATAACAGAAAACCAACTCCCGTCATTCCATTCCAGCCCGGGGCTGGGTGGATTCACCGGGGGAATTATCCATTTAAATGTTCCCTTGGGAGTCAACCACAGGGGCTGCCTCCAGCACAGAGATTCCCTGCCAGGCTGAGGATCCTCCCTAAAAACCAAACCCGTCCCAAATGAAAAGTTGGGCACTCAATTATCGCCCAAACTGGACTCAATTTTCGAATTATTTGTTACAGAGATTTTTTTTAAAAAATCTTTTTAAAAATCTTTTTTTTTTAAATCTCTTTATTAAATCTCTTTAAAGAGATTTTTTTAAAAAGATTTTAAAATCTCTTCAAAAAGATTTTTAAAAGAGATTTTAAAAAATCTCTTTTAAAGAGATTTGCCTTTTAGGATAAAGGAAAACGGGGGATACAGGGGGGGGAAAAAATTGGCCGTGTTGGAAAAAATAAGAGAAACAAGAATTTCAAAATTCACCATATTTAGCTGGGTATTTAATTGTCATTAAACCAAATAATTAGGCTCAATAATGAACCTAAGAGATATTAGCAAATGCTTCTATCTTAAAAAGTCATTGAATCTTCTTAGTGAAGCACTAAAAATATCTTTAGTCCTCTGAAAGGACATTTCACACTAGGAGATTTTATATCAAAAGGAATAATAATAATAAAAAAATGCATCAGAAATCGTTCTATCCAAACCCGCTGGCAGAATTCCATCATTTCCACTGAATTTTCTGGTTTGTGGTTAACGCAGATCTCAGCCCAGGCGGTGAAAGAGCAACTTGAGAGGCCTCAATAAAGGGCAGCTCATTCCCAAATAATCCCAGCAATAAAGGTTTGGGGGAGTTTGAGGTTTGGGGGATTTCTCTTTTGTGGGGATTATGTGGTTGGGGAGAGTCTGGTTTAATCACCTGCTCCAGAGCTCACCAGCATTAATTACGCATCATTACAGCGCCTGGGCAGCTTTGTTTTCCTTCCACAGAGGGATAATAATTCCACATTCCCACCCTGCAACCCTCAGTGACTCTGACATTTCAACCACGGCCAGGAGAGCTTGGGAAAAATTAATTCCCGATTAATTCCCAAAGAAATTCCCAATTCCATGAGGTGGCCGTGATGGGAACAGGGCTGGAAAAGGGAATGGAGAATCCTGAGGGAGCTGGGGGGGCTCAGCCTGGAGAAAAAGGGGGATCCAGGGGGGATTTGGGATCTGCCAGGGGAAATTTGGGATCTGATCCCAGGGAACGGGGCCGGGACAGGAGGGAACGGCCTCGAGCTGGGCCAGGGGAGGCTCAGGGTGGGAAATTTGGGGAAATTCCCCCTGGAAAAGGGAAAAGACCTCGGGAGAGGTTCAGGGCAGTTTGGATCCCATCCCTGAAGGTGTCCAAAGAATTCCCGGAGATTCCTCTGGATGACCAAGGGGGAATCTCGGACTCGATGAGCTTGGAATTCTTTCCCAACTTCGGGGATTTTGGGATTCTGTGGATCTTGGAGGTGGGAAGGAGCTGGGGCTGGAAAATCCTGGGATGGGAATGAGGCTGGAGCAGCTGGAGAAGGGGATGGAGAATCCTGAGGGAGCTGGGGGGGCTCAGCCCGGAGCAAAGGGGGATCCAGGGGGGATTTGGGATCTGCCAGGGGAAATTTGGGATCTGATCCCAGGGAACGGGGCCAGGACAAGAGGGAACGGCCTCGAGCTGGGCCAGGGTGGGAAATTTGGGAAAATCCCTTCTGGAAAGGGCAGCCAGACCTTGGAAGGGGCTGCCCATGGAGGTTTGGAGTTCTGGAGGTGTCCAGGGAAGGGCCGGACACTGGTCTGAGTGACCAGGCAGGGATCAGCTCGGACTCTGTGATCCTGGAGGACACCAGGAACAGGCGCCAGGAAAGCCAAGGCTGAGCAAAAACCTCCACGGGGACTGGAAATGTGGGGAAGGGAGGGACAGCCGGGCCCTGCAGAGGAGACGCCACCCCCCCAAAACCCTTGGCCAGGAACTTCCCTCAGGAATTTCGCTCTCCTGGCTCCGGGATCAGGTCGGTGCAGCCGGACAAGGGACAGGGAGCACACAGAGACACCCGCACGCCAAAAATCTGCTGCAAGGGCTGGTTTAATGAGGAAGGACAGGTGAGGCACGGCACAAATCTGAGTTACGAACGGCCCACAGGCCGCGGTTTGATCCGGGGTGACTCAGGGAATGTCTGGGGCTGCTTCTCCTGCGGTGAAGGCACAGCAGAGCAGCAGAGCAGGGGCTGGGGCACTGCAGAATCACTTTCATCCATCAGAAGCCGTGGGAAGAGGTTTAAAATGGATCTGAAGTGGATCTCGGAGCAGATCCTTGATGCTGGCACAGTCACAGAAGCACAGAAAAGTTTGGGTGGGATTTTAGAGATGATCCAGCTCCACTCCTGCCACGAGCAGGGAACATTCCAGTATTCCAGGGTGCTCCAAACCCCATCCAGCCTGGCCTTGGACACTGCCAGGGATCCAGAGGCAGCCACCCTGTGCCGCAGCCTCACAGGAAAGAATCCCCTCCTAATTTCTCCCCTAAAATCTAATCTAAACCCACAGCCACAAAGATCCAGATAAGGAATCAGGAACAGCCCGTAGCTTTGAGAAGAGAGGGCTTGGAAAGAGAGGAAAGCTTCAGAAAAATCAGGAAGAGCGGGAGAAGGACGGAAACGGATTTCTGAGGCGTTCAAACATCCACAGATGATTTTAACGCGGCCCCAAACGCTCAGCTCCCCCTGAAGGCCGGAGCTCAGTCCTGCCGCTCTCCTTCTTCCAGCCGCCTCATCCCGGCTTTAACAGCAGGGCCTGCAGCTCCCAACGGGGTAACCCCGGGCCCACCTGGCCCCGCCACAAACTTGGGAAGCTCCAGGGGTTCGGGCAGCACCAAAACTGCCTCCAAACCCGGCTCCGACTCCGGCTCCAGCGGCGCCTCCAGCACCGGCCGCGACTTCGGGGACGCCCGCGGAGCCCACGACGCTCTGCTGGGGGAAGGTGCTGAGGATGGGCCCGGGGAAGGTGACCACCACGGGGGGTGGGTAGATGACCACCGTGGAGTCCGGGCACTGCCGGACGCAGGGCTCGTTGCAGGAGTCGGCCACGGGTTGGGGCACGGCCACGCCGCAGGGGGAGGCGCTGCCGTCGGTGCAGGGGCTCAGGGAGTGAACCATGGCTGGGGGATGGATCTGTGGGGCAGGGGAAGAGCAGGAAAAGGAAACAGAAGTGAATTCACATTGGTTTTATAGTCAAAAGTGAGAATTAAAGGCTACAAAGATGCTCGAGGGATGGGGAGAATTGTTGTAGCTCAGCACGGGGAATGCATCCCCTAAATTGTGTGGTGAACACAAATGGGAAGAGTTTTCATGGAATCTCACCCAGATCTGCATTTCCTGGTGGCTGAACGGTCACAAATAAATTCATTTTCACAACCCCAGAGCTGCTGAGGTTGGAAAAACCACCCAGGATCACCCAGTCCAACCCGTGACCAATCCCCAACTTCCCAACCAGACCAGAGCGCCAAGCGCCGCGTCCAGGGGTTTCCACCAGGAGAAACGTGAGACTGATCCCAAAACTGTGCTTGGTTAGAGGAGGAATTGAGGAGTTCAGGAGTTCAGGAGTTCAGGAATTCAGGAATTCAGGAGTTCAGGAATTCAGGAGTTCAGGAATTCAGGAATTCAGGAGTTCAGGAGTTCACTTACCTACAGCACCAGAGGAGTGAGGCAAGAGAAATGATGGTGCCAGATGTGAGGTCGAGCACTTTTATACCCGGCCCCAAAACGCCCAGCGGGTGAATCACCCACGCCCAGAACTTCCTAATCAATTACTAACCACGATTCTGTCCAGATCCAGCATTGTTAACGGATGTCAATTGTTTTAGATAAATCACCCCCTGCTAATTACGGGTTTGTCCCTGTGTCCTGCATGACCTGTCCTTTACTGCCTTCCCCACTCTGCAATTTCAGCTTTATGGGGAAGGGAATTCTTTGTCTCTGCATCTCAAAGGCAAAATGTTTATGGGGTTTAGGCTTGATCTCCTCCATGACTGGACTCATTCCTTGGCAGGGGAGAACGAGACGTTTATCTGGATAAAAATATCCTCGGCTCAGCCCAGTACGGAGCTGGAAAAGTGAGGGATAAACTGGAGTTCTTGAATGAAATATTTGATGGAAGATGAATAACCTTTGTTCTGGGTTCTTTAAACTTAAACAAAAACTTGAACTTAAATAAAAAACTTTAAATTTAAATAAAAAACTCTGGTCAAAGCTCTGGCGCACTGCAAAAAATCCTGAATTTTATAATTACAGACCCAAATAAATCAGGACATCTCTTTCAACCCGACACCGAGCACCGAATTAATTCTTTTACATCTTTTAACAATAAAACAGAAAGAAAGGCAAAGATGTCACGTTTTAAAAACCCATATTTTCGAACCCATAAACCTTGACTGGGTTTGGGGAATGGTCATAAAAGGGGTGTGACCCAGGCAAGGCCTTGTCAGGTCATTTTTTCCAGGGAGTCACTTCTCCCACCGAAGGGCAGCTGACGTTGGGAACAACAAGTGGGAGACGCCTCTGGAATCCCGGCTGGTGATGAATCCCGGCTGCTGGTCCGGGTTTTCATCCTGCTAAACCTGAGGAGGAGGCTCTGGGACAGCCAGGAGTGCACTCAGGGGTAGATGATGAGGGTGGCACTGGCGTGAGCTGGACGGGCACTCCCACCACCGACAGCTGCTCCCTTCTGGTTCCCATTTGGTTTTAAAAAATAAAAATTTCTCCTATTTCTGCTCTTTTTTATTAAACCTCACCTCAAAGCTTTCTCCCTTGGGTTGGAAGGGACTTTCAAGACCATCCCATTCCACCTTGTGCTGTCCCAGGTTGCTCCCGGCCTTGGACAATTCCAGGGGTGGGTGGGACAATAATGGAAGATAACCACGAGCATTGCAACATCCGCCCTCACCTCAGTTTAATTGCTTAAACCTCAGCAATTCATCCCCAAAGCCGAAAAAACATGGGAATTAATACCTAATAACTGGCTTCAGCCAGCTGAAGATTAAGTGGTAACTCTTATCTCAGGGATTTATTAATAATTAAAATTCCAGATCTTTGCTCCAGCGTGGGAGGAATTGACAGCGCTGGGATTTGTTCCCTCTGCTCGAGATTCCTGTCACTGCAGGGCGGATTTCTGCGAACACCGACACCAACCCTGACAGGAATCATGTCAAGGCTTTCTGCGAGCGTTTCCAAACACCTGACAGAAGCTCATTAAGAGCCCTGATGTTGTCACCCTGTCGTTGTTAACAGGAGTTGTAACAGCTCAGACACGGCCGGGAAAATAAAAGTGATGATGAATCAACAGGCGACACGTGGCCAAAACTCAGCGGCTGGGTCCTGTCAAACAGAGCAGTGTCAGCTCGATTTACCAGCTCAGACAGGCTGGACGATTCAATTCCAAATCCTCTCAAGGCAAAGGTGCAAAACACAAAAATTGCCAGCTTTGTAAAGATAAATCTGAAAGGATCAAGGTAGAGCTGAGCCCAGCAGGAGGGAGATCCCTGAGGACACCAGCGTGGGTGAAGTGTTCAAAAAAACCAGGGATTCAATCCATCCCTGAGAATTTTTTGTCAAACAGAGCAGTGTCAGTTTGATTTACCAGCTCAGACGGGCTGAAGGATTCAATTCCAGCTCCTCTGAAGGAAAAGGTGCAAAATACACAAAAATCATAAAGATAAATCTGAGAGGATCAAGGTAGAGCTGAGCCCAGCAGGAGGGAGATCCCTGAGGACACCAGCATGGGTGAAGTGCTTAAAAAAAGCACCAATATGGATTGGTTTAAAAAATAAAAATTTCTCTTATTTCTGCTCCTCTGAGAGCAATGAAACGCCAAAACCAGAACCCCAGCACCCCTGAGGGTTGGAAAAAAGCTCCAAGCTGTGCCTAAATCCCCACCTGGACACCCAAACCGACATCCAGGGGTTCCTCGGGGGCTCCAAACCTCCTGCCAGGAGCTTGGAGGGACAATTCCAGCTCCCACGTGCAGGGGGGGTGGAACGAGATGTTCTAGAAGGTTCTTCCCACCCAAACCCCTCCACGATTCCCTGATAATTCTGCTCCCCTTTCCAACACACAAATCACACAAAACCACAGCACCCAGCCGGGTTTCTTTTTCTTTTCCAAGGAATTCTCTGAGCTGGAAAAAGGGGAAAAATTTTTTTTCAGAGCCTGTTCTCACCCCAAAACTCAACTTCGCTCTGCTGACACATGAAGACATTTTAGTGATGAATGAGGACGCTCTGGCGATAAATGAAGACACTCCTGATTAATGAAGACACTGCTGATTAATGAAGACACCCCTGATTAATGCAGACACTCCGGAGGTGCTGAGCTGGCTGGTCCCGGTGTTTACCCGCACATCAAGCAGGAGCAGGACATTAAACAGCACCTCATAAACCCCTCAGCAACGCTCATTAACGCCTGACACGAGCCGAGCTGGCCCGGCTCAGCCCCGTGACGAGCAACGCCAGCACGGAGCCAATTCCAGGGCAGCGTCCCGGCACATCAAAGGCTGCTAATTACCCTAATGACGTCACACGTCGTCAGCAGCAGGGCCACGGGGACGGAGCCGAGCTCTGGGAGCAGAGCTGAGCTCTTGGGATGGTCCCAGAGCTCTTGGGATGGTCTCAGGCATTTTGGGATGATCCCAGAGCTGTTGGGATGATCCCAGATCTGTTCCAATGGTCCCAAAGGTGTTGGGATGGTCCCAGGGCTGTTGGGATCGTCCCAGAACTGTTGGGATGATCCCAGAGCTTTCGGGATTATCCCAGGGGTGTTGGGATGATCCCAGAGTCATTGGGAAGGTCCCAGATCTGTTCCAGTGGTCCCAGAGCTGTTGGGATGGTCCCAGGGGTGTTTGGATTATCCCAAAGATGTCAGGATGGTTCCAGAGCTTTTGGGATGGTCCCAGAGGTGTTCCAATGGTCCCAGGGCTGTTGGGATGATT
>VWYN01012237.1:0-62823 GCA_013400075.1 Hippolais icterina | reverse complement strand
CAGTGCTGGTGTCAGAGTGCAGCCCTGCTGCTGGAGCTGGGGACAGCTCTGTCCTTGCCCAGCATATGGCAACACGTGTTCTCATCAGTCATTTATCTGCTAATCATGCCTACATCTGAATCCTGATGAGGGGCAGAGTGGAAACCTGCCCGTGGATATGAGAATTCCTCAGAACCATCCCACACAAGGTGAAACAGAGATCAGCTGAAATGGGTTTCTCCCTGTAGTGATTTCATGTTCACCCAATTCTATTTACTAAGGATTTTAGGTTGAAAATTAGGGTTTTAGGAGAAAAAAAGCAAAACAGGCCTAAACCTTAAAGGGTACAAAGATAGATTTGTTAACACACAAAGATATATTTGTTAAAAAGAGAAAATGAGAACCAAAGTGAAACTTTTAAAACCCTCCTCCTCCCCCCACAAGTGCTCACTTTTTTACAAACAACATAAAGAGATAAAACCTGTGATTTTTAGTCAGTGTCACCATTTAAAAATAATCTTTCATTAGTTCAAATGTCCACATTGCACACTTAGTATTAATTTCTGCAGGTAATTGGAAATCTTCTAACATTTCTAACTGTGGATATTTCTGGTTCTGCCACTATGAGGAACATGTTTAAGTAACTGGTAGCAACCAGGATTATGTCCATGAACCATTGAATAGAGGCTCTTAATTAAATGAACCCTGCATTGGAAAAACCCACTAGATTTTACTTTAATAATGGAAAAGGAACAGTGTTCTTTCTCTGGTAAATACTTAAACCTGTGTATAAAAAGATGAAAGCTTTACTGATAATTGATCCCAATTGATGAGAAATAAGATGATGGATAAAACCAGAACATCCTCTTCAAGTACTTTATCTGAGCAGTTATGCCTGTAAATAAATCTGAGCTACAAAGTGAAATTGTTTCAAGGTTATATGACAAAACTAATGGCTCTTCACATTGCTTTCTTTTTTCCTTTCAAGACTGAACAGTATGTACACTTTTGTGTATTTCTGTAAATCAATGTGGTTGAAATTATGTGAATATTTGCCATAATACAACCGACTGGAGCTCATGTCTGGGTACTCTGCTAGATGTTAAATTGGAAGAAATGTGGAAGTGGTCCAGAACTTGAAAAGAGCTGTAATCTCTACTCCATTACAATTTTTTTTTTTAATTTTTTTTTTAATATATAACCAGGACATAGGTTTGAATAGATGTCAACAAGGTTTCCATCAGGTGTGCATTAAGATCTAGTCCGAAGAGAATCCAGCTCCTGTTAGAATGGATAGCAAGCATTCTATCACCATTAATTATTTCTGGATTGGACCCTAAACTATTTCCAGGTTAAATATCTACAGAGAACCTTTTAATAGAAAAATCCATACCTGCACAGGTGATGACAACCTTTGTGAGAAAGATCAACCCAGTGGTAATAAAAAAATAAATATAAAACTTGTTGCAATTTTGGGGTTTCTTCTGCTGCTGCTTGACTGGGGAACACACTCAAGTTATCATCTGCTTTCCTTTTGATGATGGACACAGTTTCGTGCATTAAACCAATTGCTGTTCTTTTGTGCATACTCCATGACATTCAAGTTTGCTCCTCAAACTGTTCTAATGTTTAATGCTTGAATTAGTCTGCTCTGTTTAAATGCTTTTGGCTTTCTGTTTTTGGCTTTGTTCTCAGGAAATGATTTTGCAGTAAAAATGAAGGACAGCAGAACAACTAAGGTCTCTCAACTCTAGAAAATTCCTGAGACAATCTTGACTTTTAATATGATATTAGCATTTTTTATGCAATTATACCAGGAAGTTTATGATATTTCTAATGGTAATTCTGGTATTTCAGAAGAAGATTTCCCAGGGAAGAGTAATTTTTTAAAAATTGTATAACACTCAAGTAATCAGTTTGAATAGAATTAGGCAGCAATGATCTATAAAGAAAAGTTCACAGAAAGGTGATGCCTGAGGGAATGAAGTTCCCACACGTGTTTTCTTGGTGGCAGCTCTGGTTAAAAATGTTCTCTGTCTCCAGCACCTTCCCAGTGATCCTCAGCTGGGATAACACATGGAACTCAGCTGAATAGGAATTAGACCTGAGTTTGTAATGACTTGCCTTTATTATTTTATTTTATTATTTTATTATTTTATTTTATTATTTTATATTTTATTTTATTNTTAGATTGAAGAACAGTCATTAAACTTAAAGTGTACAAAAACCCCAGGATTATTTTATTTTATTTTAATTTAATTTCTGTTGTCCCCAGGACAAAAAAACAGGTGGAATAGAGGTAAAAATTGGTATTTAAAGATGTAGGGAAGGGGAACTGCATGTATTAAAACAAAAGATCTCAGGATAAATGACCACACTGAATTTTGCTTTGCTTTTTTTCTCTGTTTGCTTATTACATTGCTATCCATTTTCCATTTTGAAGGGTTTTTAAGCAAATCAGGCTTTCTTGTGTCAGCTCCATGGGGCAAAGTGTAGTTTTTTTAGGTTACAAGTGAGGGTGGCTGCTGGAGCCCAGAGTGCCTCGGTCTCATTTCACATGGCTGTGCTCTGTTGGGAAAGGGTAAATTGCAGCTGCATAAGAAGCAGGTTCTGGAAACTCTCTTTAACATAGAGACTTTAAGTTAGTCAAGTCTTTCAGTGCTGCCAGAGGAGGAAATCCCATCCCCACTTGTTCATTCCAGCCGCAGCTTTTTGCTTACACAAGTGTGATCCATGTAATAACGTAAAAACCCTGGAGTCTGGAAAGCAATGTGTATTTATTTTGCCAGGTGAGTCGTAACTGGGATCAGCTCCCTGAGCAGCTCCCTGAACATTTCCTCTGGCTGAGGTGAAGGGATGGTTTTGTGAGTGTATGGGGGGCTTTGAGCAGCAACATTGGCTTACAGCAGCTCTCAGTGCTCAGGGAGCTGTGGATGCACTCCTCAAGGAAAGGCTGGCAGCTAGGCAGCAAATGGAGAAAAGTTTATCTTAGCCTGGAATTTGGTCTCGCTCTATCCCTTGCATTTGTAAATCAGCGCTGCACTGATTAGTGCATGCATCACCAAGCCCACAGAGAAGATATAGGAGTGTGTTCTGTCTGCCAAGCACTCAGTTTTGTGCTACTTCCATTAACTGAGTTAAAAATACAGCCCAAAGCATGAATCCAGGATAAATACCAGATGCAGAGAGTAAAAAATGTGCTTCAGTCCATCTTTCATCTGGACATCTGCAGTTTCCTGACTCTTTCCCAGCTTGTTTGTGTTAACCTGGCTTTATATCACACACAGATTCTTTTTGTGCTTTATCCACTGACCCTCCCTCTGGGGCAGCCTGTGGTGAGAGGACAGTCTGTGCTTTAGGATATGTCTGCAGCTCCTGCATCTCCCTGGGACTATTTCCTCTGTTCACTCCTTGAAATTCACTCCTTGAAATTAGGGATATACTTAAAGGGATGGGAACTGTATGGAATCATGTCCTCACTTTGCATCCTTGTATCACATACAAGATAGTGAAGACAAAACAGATGGACCTGTTTTCCTGGCTCTGACATTTATTAGTCATCTACAATTAAAGAATGCTAATCTGATGGTCAGCTTCAGCACATTTCTAATTTCTCTCACCTCATTATATTACTGCAAGAGGAAAGCAGTCAAATTCTTTTCATTCTATTATATATTTCAAAGAATAACAATCTTGCCTGGCCTGAGACTTTGTCTGACAAGTTTCAGTGCCATTTGAGTTCTTTATGCTTGAGCTATAAACCAAGGCAGGGAATAAAGGATTTTCATAATGGAAATGCTCTCACACCACATTAATTGTATCAGCATGAACTGTGGCACTACAATCAAGGTTGTTTTAATTTGACTAAAAATGAATAGATTACTGTGAATCAATTGCAATCTAATAAGGGTCTTATTGTAAAGCCTACTGATAAGATGGAGTGGAATTGTTCTGAACTGTGCTCCTGGGAGTGAGATTTCAAAAGAACTTAATGCTGCCTTTTCTAAATCTTTGATTAGTGATACTAATGGAAATACAGGCACACCTATCCCCCAGTGTTTCCACTTTTCATTAAACTGTTGCCAGATTATTACTAAAAGAGAATTCTCTTCCTTAAAGCTTTAGTCTGAGAGGAATTGAGCTGCTCCTGGGCAGAGTTGTGTTCTCTAAACTGCTGTTGTCTGTTCAGGAGGCTGAGGGTGCTCAGCAGTTCACAGAATTTGGCTCATGGGCAGAGATGAGGCAGGGAGATTAATGTGTAAAAGGGGAGTGATTCATCCCAATCCCAAGCAGTTGTTTTCAGGTGGACTGAAACCAGCCCATCTCTGCATCCATCCCAAAATGTTGTCTAAATAACTGTGTTTTGACCAAATGCCTCATTTTTTCATTATTAAATTAGAAGCGAATAAGAATCACAGTGCATTTTAGTGAAAATGCTTTTACTCAGATTAATAGTAATCTGAGCCCCAGATTGTGTCACAATTTCCTTGGCAAAAGACCACATGCTGAAGGCTAAGTTAAAGATAATCAAAATTTGTCTACATGTTCCATCTTCCCAGAAGGAATCCAATATAAACTTTATAAAACTCACACCCGATCATAAAAAATGTAAAACACCTTTGAATTTTTAGGGATTATTCTGTTATCCCACAGACTTCTTTATCACTGTTGCTAGTTAAGAGCTCAACATTTCTATTTTCATGACTAGAAATATGAAGTCTGTTTTCCTAGTGCTTTAGACACACATTTTGACAGCTTTTCTATGTTGCTGAATGTATTGATTCTGAAAGTTTTGTAAGTGGCTGTTTGACTAAGCACTTGTGCCATCAAAGCTATATTTGTCATTTGCTATTTTGAAGCAAAAAAGTTCAAATGGAAAGAAAATTGGCATGTACAAAAGTATCAGGGATATTCATAGATAGAATTAATAATGATGACAGCATTTGAAAGCATTTTAACTTCTGCTTGCAGATGTTAACCAACTTTAAACTGTCAGAGTTCAGGCAAAGAATTGTGTGAGTTGTCTTGATTAGTTTCCCTTTGCTGTTAAAGATTTTTTTTCTGCCTTCTTTTGAAGGACCCAGCACTGAAAACTGTCAGATGCAAAGTATTGGACTATATGCAAGATAGTTTATACCAGGATGGCAGATTTTAGGATCGTAGAGGCTTTTTCTAATTTGCAATTCTCATATATTTCTTTTTTTTCATTTTTTTTTCCCAAGCCTCAGTCACACTGTCAGGGAGGAGAAATAACTCTCTGTGATTTAGCCGACCAAATATGTCAGAAATTGTGAAAAATGACTGGTCCTATAGTCAGTGATCAAAGAAAAGGAAAGAGAAGGAAAATTATATACCCAGACTATCTGGCAAACACTTATTGATAGGAAATGCATTTGTTGAACTTAGGAACAATTTATGAATGATTCATAAACAGGATAGTGGTAGATTTTGCAGCAAGTAAAATCAGTAGCAAATAGGTTTAAAAAATTTGAAAAAACAATGTTTGATATTCTCAGAATATTCACTCAACTGAGGCTCTATGGTTCAAATTAGTAATCATTAAATTCAGGCAATCATATTCATCTGAATTGCTTTGAACTAATTGTAAATTTATTATCTACACAGTGAGGCAGGATGCTAAGGGACAGGATTTTCTTCTTTTCACCTCTGCTTTAGAAACATTCTGTTCTGTTTTGCTCAGGTATTTTGTCATTTCTGACTTCTGATCCTAATCAGAGCCAAAAGAATAAAAGGTACAAGAAAATGCAATCAAATTTAAATTTAGGGTACTAAATTTACAACTTAGTTACAACTTAGCCAGCTAAAGACAGAAATAAGTTTTCTTTTAAATTAACGTGCTTGCTTATCTCCAATCTATAACATCCCTCAGAGACAGATTTTGGTGTCATTTGCTACAAGTGTTGTTCCTGTTTTATCTCTGTGGTTTAACCCTGTTTTAAACTGAACACATGCATTAGTGGCCACAGAGCTGGAGTCAGTGTCATTCCTCCCAGCAGCTCTGGAGGCATTCCACATTTCCTGGTGTCTTGGGTTTTGTAACCAAAAAAAGTGTATTCTATTTCATCTGTTGAAAGCCATTGGGGAATGTTTTTTTTTCTTTATCTCTTGTAACTCCAGGGGGAGGGGGGCAGATGCCTTCTGATAATGGGGCAGCCATTAAAGCCAGCTGGGGCAGGGTTTGTTATCTCTGGGGCAGTGTTTGTTATCTCTTTCACCATCCGTCCATCCTCCAGGGGATATCTGCTGATAATGGGCCATGGAGGCTCACCAATGACATCACACATGACATCATCCCATTGGGAGATGCTCCACCCAGTGGGAGGAGCCAAGTGTTCCTACCTAGATAAAAACTGAGACTCAGNTTAGTACTACTACATTTGCATTTTTAAATATTCCTACTAAAGGGCTGTTACTCCTGTGCCCATATCTTTGCCTGAAAGCCCCTAATTACAAAATTATAATATTTTGGCAGGAGGGTTTAGATTCTCTGTTCCAGGGAAGCTCCAGCTTTCCCTGGCAGACACCTGTCTTTCCAAACCTGGCCACCCTGGGAATACTGCACACGATACTGCCAACCTCTCTTGCTCTGGGAAAAGCTTGTCATTCCAGATCTCTGCTGGTTATTGCAGAGTACCAAGTTGTTTTGGAAGATAATCATGAAATGTTGGCTTTTTCTTCATAATACATTTATTTATTTTTTATTCATAATAGCTGCTCATTTCAAACGCTTCTTATTCACCGAGAAAGCTTCATCACTCATAGATGCTGTATAGATTTTTAATTTTCTCCTGTAAATGTTATATGATGCCTGTCAATTACCATTTTGGTCAAAGGCTTTAGGAATTGGATCAGCCTCATTAAAGCAGAGCAAAGTAATTTCAAAGTAAGCTGAATATTTTGTGCTGAGCAACCAAAACAAAAAGATGCACTAATCTAAAATTGCCATTTTCATATTGATCAGCCAGGCTTTCTTTCCTTGAAATGCTCTGTAATTTCCATTCAAATTAGGGATGGACACAACAACTGCTTGCAGCTGTAAATGGCCAACAGAGTGTTTCATGTCAGAGCTTGACCTTGACACTTGCATCTAGCTTTGTGTTCCAGCTCCCCAGCAATCTTACATTTTGTGATATTTAAACTTTGGTCCCTACTAGGAGCCCCTTTCACATTAATGATAAGAATTTAAATGCATTACTGAACGTATGTGAACGTTCATGGCAGCCGAATAGATTCTGTTTTAAATGTGGACATTATTAAAGTTAATCACATATTAACATTTTATTGAAAAGATGGATTTAACTGCTGCTGAGATATTTCCCTGAGTCAATGATTTGGGCTGGTCCATCACCATGTGAGGCCATCTGTGAGTTTTAGATGTGACAGATATGTATTGTGGGCTTTGAGATTCAATGTGAAAGCTTTAGAATAATGTTGTTAACATTGTTTGCAAAACAATTGCAGGAGCTATATATTCTATCTAGTCCAGATGGATAAAATCTCTAAGGGACATTTGTTTTTATGGCCTCCAACTTATTATTTTAACGCCTAGCTTTTATGAGGCAAACTCATTATTTTTAGCAGTCGTTTAGTATCTCTTAAATGCAGCGAAAGGCAAAAGAGAACCACAAATCTGTTATATTTAAAGCTACTGAACCAAATTTCAACAATTACCATAGACCTTGTGCATTCTTAAATAAAAATAAGGGTAACTATCTCTTGACCAAGGCTTTTACCCCCTGAATAAAATTCAGATGTTATATTGAAAGCTGTGTCTCCATTATTGACTCAGTGATGGCTGATGATGGTGTTCCATCAGGCTGTGTTTGATCACAAATGAGAGTGATTTGCTCTGAGTTCAGCCCAATACATGCAGTGTAGTCTGTGGTTTAGAGCTGTTAAAAAAATCTGAAGACAGAACCTTAGGAACAGGATTGGTGTGATCTCAGGACGTCACTGCTTTCTTTTACTAATTCCAGACATATTCAGCTTTATCTGAATAATATTTGACAGCCATTTGTCCAACCTGTTTTTAAAACAGCCTGGTGTTTTAAAAAACAGGTTGGACACAAAATAATGGTAGCTGACTCCAGTAAATTCTCAGAAGAGAAGAGAAGGGAAAATGAAGGCTTTATTTACAATTCATCTAGCTTTTTTATAGTATGCTGTGCTAAAAAGCACATTATTGATCTATAGGATTGACACCTCTCTCCATTTGTTAAGTAACAGAAATAGCAAACAACACCTGCAGAGAGGTTGTTGTGGGAAAGGAATATTGTTTACTTGGAAATGTTATGGAAAAGGTAGTTATTTACACAAAGTTGTTTTGAGAAGAGAAACAAGGTTTCTCTTGGGAAAGAGGTAGCACAAGCTAAAATTTCTCTCAGGCTCACAAAATCATGTCCACAGCCTGGTGATGCAGAATCCCCATCTTCTCTTAACAGCTGTGTTTTAGATCTTGATTCTCTTGCCATTCAGCATGTTTTTAATGAAAAGATTCTTTGTGGTAACTTCATTTCATTGGTGCTTTACTCTCCTTGCCAACCTCTTGATGACATCAGCCATTATTTGAAATAAATGCTCATTTCCCTCCTTGGTCTTCTTTCAGCTAGCTCCACTGTCTGCAGCACAGACATTGTGATGTCTTCTCAATACTTTAAAAATGCCTCTCTAATCCTTTCAAATTTTCTCTTTCACATCTTGATACAGGATTTCTTGGAAAATGGACGTTATGTCACTAAGATGCAGTTTAAAAGAAATTCATGGCACTTTATGCTGAGTAATGTGGAGGAGGGACTTTTCTCTATTAATTCTCATTTTCTCTCTCCCTTCTCCTTCATTTTTTTCTATTTTGTCCCAAAAGAATTTCATTTTCACTTTGCTAAAAACTGAAAACTATATGTTTGGGGAGATTTGAATCTTTCTAGCCAAATGAAATTTCTCATGTTTGCCTCCTATAGAATGTTCTCATAAGTCAACATTCTTTAATTTTTAAACAGTGTTTAAGCAGATTTTACTTGCTATAGAGAAAGTTGATATTCAGGGGTTTTTTTTTACTATTTTATTAATCTTTGTTCCAAAATAATGAAAGTCTAAAAATATTTTATATTCTTATGCAAATCATGCAAACCAGGACATTTACATCCCTTTAAATAATCACACCATGATAATATGAATGAAGAGCACTACAAGTAATTATGAATATATATTTCTGGAAAGTTGTACCAGAGTGATGTTTCAGATAAAGTTTTATTAAAACTGAAAAAAACCCATTTAATCATTTCCTCACAAATGTTTGGTACTGAGCACTGCTTAAGCTGCATCAGCAATTTGTTTGGAAACAGCAATAAATGTGAAAGCAAACCAACATGAACCCTAGGAATCCTCTTAGGGAAATTTCTGTTTGGGTGGCAAAAAAAGGGTTTGATAAATTTACTTTATCATTCCGAAGAAATTACCTAATTCAACATCATTTGCAGTCCAACATAATTAGATCTTGAGTAATGTGTAACTGATTGTATTTGTAGTGCAAACAAAACCCAGCTGTGGCTGTGGAGATCAGAATATTGATGATTTCATATGGAAAAATAGAGTAGAGACACAGATGGCTTAGGAGACCACGCTGACACCACAGCTTTCTGAAACTTTACAGCTGCTGGGAGCACTTTTGCAACTACTGAGAGGTGGCCAATGTGGGACACTGGATTTCTGCTAATTTTGGGAAGGTGCAAAGGCATCTCTAAACCAGAGAGCCTGTAGCTTATGTAGATACCAGAAAAAGAGCAAAAGGGTTGGCTTTTTCCTTCCTTGACGTCAGCACTGTGCTCACTCTTTGCTGAGGACAGCACTGTGCAAAAGGCTCCTATTTATTCCATACCAGCTCTGAGCTGTTTAATCCTTAATCTCTGGGTTGATTACTTTTTGTCATAAACTCTCAGGAATAAATGTCAGAATATTTTTATATTTGCATTCCTGTGAAAATGTTTTCTCTGCACGCCCATCTCAGATTTTGACATTCAACGTGCCTGCAGCACTCAGAGATATGCCCAGACTGAGTTCACTTCACAGCTGCACCATAAATAAAGGACAATGTTGATGTTTAGCACCATAAACAGGTTGATGGGCATTAACTGATTGCTAACAGCTAAATTCAGTGTACCAACCCACCTTTCTGTGCTGTGCTGTGCAAATCCTTCATTAAAAAGTGTAACAGGGAGAAGAAATATTCTATTAGACAACATTTGCAGGTTCAGGTTCAGCTACTGCTGCAAGAAATGCACCCAATCAATACATGAAAGTATTAAAGAGCATTTGGGATCCCACCTGCTTAAGAATTTATCACTCAGCAGCACGGTGCATGGGAATTTGTGAGGCTGTTAAATAAGAGGTTAAATATGTGATGAATTTTTATTTCAGGATGAGATAGAGGAAACAAATACGGCGGAAATTTAATTAGCTGAATGGAATGATGCATTTTTAAAATGGGCTTGGCAAAGTACAGAGGAATAGGAAATGAGCCGACTTATGTAAGCACAAAACTGATGGACCTGCTGTGAGTTTATACTAAGAAAGTTTCCTTGGGAGGCATTTTTAGTTCTTTAGGAAATAAAAAAGATAGTTAAAAAGTATTTGAAACTTCAGAGCAGGGTAGTCCTGGTGATCATTTGGGCTCAGGGAGAAACCTCAAGATTGAGATTTATGTAAAGTAGGAAAGATTAGTCATCATCAATAGTTATTTAACTGTAGGATTGGAAGGCTTTAGAAGAGATGAAATGCTTCACAGTACTAAGTAAAATGTGAATTGGTTTGAAAAAAAAGCAGATTTTAGTAAATAATGAATCTATCTTATTAAATGATTAATTATAGCACGAACAGATCATTCTTTATTTAATATAAGCAATAGAAGAAACTAATGTCTGGGACTTGAAGCTAGCAAAATCAAAATAAAGAAATTAGAATAAAGAGAACTTATATAAATATATACAATTAATTATTATTTCCATTTGATTTATTAGTTGACTCTGTTACATGCTGCCTTCCATCAGCTCTAGCTGCCATTCTTGAGGAAGGATCTCATTCCTAAACTAATCTGAGGGTCTAAAGCTTCTTTACACAACAGGAGAAAAAGAAATTTTTCTGCTGTTTACTCTTAATCTTGTCATTTTTGAAAACTGGGACTATGTATTCTGAAAAATCATCTGTGCTCACACAATAAATTTGACACAAGAAACACCTTGAATAAATTAATTATATACACTTGAATATCCTAATTATATACACTTGAATATGTGGTATTGGATATTCAGGATGCCAGATTCTGGAAATTCTGAACACAAGAAATGTTCCCAGTCAAAATTATTATCTTTACTTTTAAGGTAAACTTGTATAAAGCAGTTTCTAGGAAGATCATCTATTTTAACTTTATTGTTTTGTTATGTAAAGCAGATGGATTTCCAGAACTGTGGAGTTCAAAGGATGTTGCTGGAGTGGTAATAAGGCCCAGTTCAGTCAGCTGAGGCTTGCTGGTTTCTGTGTTGAGCTGAGCAAGCACTTATTAAATGATGTGTTTGTTGAGATTCTCATCTGGTTTTGTTGTTCAGCCTTCAGTTTGTGCTCATAACTCTGCTGGGATGTTTTGGATTCTGAGAATGTGAAATGCAGCCATCCCTGCGCCGTGCTTCTGTAATAACAGGCACGGCCCAAAGAGGTCATTTCAAACTGAGCCAAATCAGCTGCCTGGCTCATCCTCTATTTCCAGACAAAGTCCTTAATTCCTGTAATTTTCTGTCAGTGTGGTGGTGCCTGCCCTCTGGGTAAGAACTGCAGGAAATCAGTGTTCAGTCAGGTCAGGTCAGTCAGGTCAGTTTAAGGTCGCCTGTGCTGCTGCAGCACCACAAGAGGCTCGAGGGTCCGTCCCAGCATCACAACACAATTGCTCTTCCATTAGAGCAGCCACTGAAAAAGACTCACTGATTCCATCCTTTCTTCACTGTTTTTCCCCTTTCCCCTTTTTTCCCCGACAGATTACTTGCCCCAGCACTTTATACAACATTCAGTCTTGCTTAACATTTTCCAGCTGAAATGTTCCAAACTCCCACATTTCGCAGGCTCAATATTAAAGTATTTTATGATCTTTTACTAAATGAATTAACTGCAAATATGAACTGACTCTGCTGAGAAGGCATTCCCAAGGTGTGGCAGCACTTGATTTTAGGACACTTGTCCTGAGTTCCGACAATGTACCCTAAAGGCCTTTCAATAAATCTCTGCTTTATTCTCTGGCTCTGTCCAGTCTCTGTTCCAGGTCAGCCCTCCCAAGGCATCAGGGACACAGCCAAGACAGCTGACCCAGGGGATGTCCCAGACCCGCTGGATCATGCTCAGCAGATAGAGCTGTGGAGAAGGAGGAAGGAGGGACATTCAGAGTGATGGTTTTTGTCTTCCCAGGTCTCTGCTATATGTGATGGAGCCCTGCTGTCCCCAAAATGCCTGAACACCCGCCTGCCCATGGGAAATGGTGAATTAGCTGTTTTGCCTTGCTGACACAGGCAGCTTTTGCTTTACCTATTAAACTGTCTTTATCTCAACCCACCAGTTTTCTCACTTTTGCAGTTCTGATTTGCTTCCCCGTCCCACTGTGGGGGAGTGAGTGGCTGAGAGGGGCTCAGCTGCCTCCAGGGTAACCTGCAATAGCATGTCCTTAGGTGTCTCTAAAACCAGTTATTTTCTACATCTGCTTCTGTTAACAAGCCTGAAGACAGCCAGTAGCCTAACCATGTATCTTTTGGTTGTCTGTAGAGTTACAATATAGAGGGCATAATTCAGTGTCAAAAAAATCTATAAGCATTTGACCTTACATTATATCATGCTAAAAAAACCGACCTCAAACCCTAAACATGCTTAATTGAATAGTATTTCATTCTCTTGCCTTTCCAACCAATATTCCTTGAAAAGTTGGCTATGCACACAGATGCTTAAAGGTGCATTTCTAGGGTATTTTAGAATGACACTGTATATTCTTCTGTACCAAAAATATTTCTCTGGTGAAGCTTTTTCCCATTTGCCAGGGAAGGTAAAATCATGTTTGACATGAAAGTTAAATTCATTTTTCATTCATCTTCCCTTTTGAAGTTGTCCAAAGTGTCCAGAAAGATCCAGAGGGAAAGGAAAAAAAAATTATATACGTTATATAATATATATATAAAATATGTAAATNTAATATATACATATTATATTATAATATAATATGTATATATTACATATTATACATATAAGGCATATATTATACATATGCCTTATGTATAAAGGCCTAGTACAAAATACCAGCAGGATGGGGTCATATGTACACCAATACTGGCTGTGAAGGGCAAAGGGGAGAGAAGGATAAAACGTGACAATTCTTGGGAATAAAACAAGCTAAAAAATGAATGCAAATGAAGAAAAGGATAAAGCTTGATCTAATTTGTTGGGTGACAATTAGATTTTTAAATTTTTTTAATATGTTATGTGTCTATGGAATATGCCTCCTATTGATCTGTCCATTAACTGATCTTGAGCAACTTGTATATGAGTTATTTACTAATTTCCACTTTCTTTTACGTTTCTATGAATTCAGATCTTTGGAAGAAAAAATTTCTCTCCATCTTCATAGTAAAGTGATAAGTAATCAATAAGTATTTTGGATGGAATAAGTATTTTGATGGAACCTTTTTGGCAACTTAATTGAAGAAAATTACATCCTTAAACCTTTAATTTCTCTCTACAAGAAAGAGCAATGCTGAAATACATAAGATAAGAGGCCATCCTGGAGAAGTGAGGAAGAGAGTGCAAAAAATAACTACACCCAGGTGAATCCATTGTGCCCTGTTTAGCATAAAGCACAGGAGAAGCACTAGGATTATAATAATATATTGTTTCTGCCTTTTTTAAAAGGAAATAAAATCCCAGCCACTTGAACAAGTGCATTGGCCAGAAAATCCAAAATTAGCAAACTAAAACCACTGCAGGGTGATGATGGCACGAAAGGAGCAAAGAGGCAGGAGGTGCCAAGTCAGAAACATTTCATAGAGACAACACAACCTTTTCACCGTTGTTGTGGAGGATGTGCTGGTTTGAAAGCAAAACCAGTGAGAGACTCCAAGTCAGAAACACAATTTAATAAGAGGAAAAGAAAAGAAGTAAAATAAAGTAAAATAAAGTAAATGCAACAGTACAAAAGACCGATCACTGACAGAGTCAGAATACAACCTGACACCCTGTTAGTCAGGGTGGTGGCAGCAGTGCAGGTGAAATGCTCTTGTCCAAGCACTGATCCTGTAGAAAGCTCTGGCAGCTCTTGTCCTCTGTGAATCCAGTGGGTCAGGGCTCCCTGTGCTGTCCCAAATCCCAGATTCTATCCAGGTGGGAATGCTTGGCTCCTCCCCCTGGGCGGAGCATCTCCCCACGGGCTGATCTCATTCTCTGAGCCCTGCAGTGGCTCCTTGCTGGCCCATGAAGCAGAGATGGCTCCCGCAGGGAGTTCCCCATGAGCCATGGGCACGGCATTGCTGGGCATGGACAGGAGAGAAGGGAAACACTGCCCCAGCTGGTTCCAGCAGCTCCTGGGGATGGGGATGGAATACAGACTGTGGGCACAGCTGACACTGTAACCTGGGACAAGGGACCACCACAGCAGCTGCTCCAAGTGTCCAATCTGTCTCTGGCAGCCCATCTCACAGCCCTTCTGCACTGCTTTATTCTAGGTTTTTTTAGGATGAAACCTACTGTATTGAAGCAGGTATTTCCTGACAACCTCAGGGGTCCCAGCAAGGCTCTAGCTGCTGTTCTCCATTTTCCCAAACATTCATACCACAGAGAAAGAGAGAAAAACTGCAGACAGCCCTGCTTTGCAGACAAAAAATTTGCATTTAGTGACAGGAGTTTGATTTGCAAAGCTGCAGAGGGTCAAACAGGAACATATCAGTGATGTTCAGCTTGTATCTAACAACCAAGAGCACAGCACTGAGAGGGGTTTTAGACAAAATGATTCCTTGGAAACTTGGAGTCAGCTGTATGGAGAGAGCTGTGGCTACAGTTACTGCATTACAAGAACTTAAAATACATCTTCTTGCTTAAAAAGCATTTTATCCTTCAGGCTAGACAGTTTATTAAACCAAATAATAAACCAAAGCCAAACCTATAGTAATAATGCAAAACATAATATACCAACCCAAATGTAATAAATCAAAGTCAAACCTAAATACAAGAAGGGAATCTCACATGTAAAGAGATTTCCTGGTGCAGGACATTTCTGCAATCCATAACTTTGGTAATATTCTTTCACAAATTATTTTGCACAAAATATTTTTTTTTATTTTTCTTGGTCAGTGCTATAATTCTTTAGAGACTTTTAAGCTGTGGATGTTACAGAGAGCTTTTAAACCTAAGACAACCTCAGAGTAAATTGGTGGAAGACAGTTCAAAGAGCAGCATGTAGGGTGACATTCCCTGCATTACATCTCACTTAATGAAGCCTGCAAATGCAGTCAGAAAGACTTTTTAAATTAGATTTCATAATTTGGCTTAGAACCTGAAATCAACTTACCTCCACAGAAATCAACAATCCTGTAACCAGAGTAGTACAGAGCCTGGCAGTGGGTGAAAATGTGTAGGTGGAAACAGAACATAATTTTATTCTGCTTCCTTGGTGCTGGTAATGTCATAAACATCCTGCCATTCTGATATTATTGTGTTAATGTTAAAATATTTGGTTGATGCAAATAGGAGTCGAGATGTAATACTCTTTATATGGCATTGCCCAGAGCAAAGCAAGAACACCATGACAACAAGTAGCCTGCAAGCTGTCATGTTATTTGTGTTCAGCTTGCAGAACAGCTTATAAAAAACCATCAGCTGACAGTCATCCTGAACATCAATAGTAATTGAGAGAGAAAGAATAGAAGAATAACAAATGGTGAACATGAAAAAAGCCAAAAAAGGTGCAATAAAACACCCTAGGAATAATACTTCTCTGTACACTTTGAGTTTTCTTAAATGAGTAATTATTAAAAAATACAGCTTCTCCAGCCAAACCCTTCAATGCAAGCACTTCAACCTTCAGACATCACCATTCCCCCTGTAGAGAACATTGCTAATAAAAGGTGACAGCACACAAGAAACCCTTCTAAAATTTTACTGAACAAAACTATCAAGCATTTATTAAATTGACAAAGATGACTACGGGGATACGAAGAAATTTCTTCTGAAAGTACATAGATTATATAGAAAAATTGTCTGAAGAAAAACAGACTCTGAACAGTGACAGCATTTAAGAATATTGCCCTCAGTGCTGTCAGTATCCTTGCAGATATACCTCTTGTGATTGTCTCACAGTAGTTACTAATCTCTTTTTCTTTATTGTAAAATCATCTTTCATTGTTTAGGATTTTGGACTAGTTTATTTTTGTTTTGCCATGTACACAAGCAGTGACTCTGGAGCAATGAAAGTCTTTGTACTGGTGAACACCATCGTACAGGTAGCTCCCTGCCCTGGGGAAATTCAGTTCCAGGAAACAAACCAGGAGCAAGAGTTATAATTTTACAGGGCTGGCTCAGTTTCAGTGGGACTGAAGTGAGAGCAAAGTGAGTGGGAATTGATCCTTTAACTGTCACCGTTTTGATGTAACCTATGTGAAATTGTAGCCAGGTGTTTGGAAATCTGAATTTTTACACACAATTACTCTTTTCTAGGTGAAGCAAAACTAAAAATGCTGATGCAAAGCTAAAAAAGACCTACCATTGGCATTTCTGGCTGCCCCAGGTTTTTCTGTGTGCTTTGACACCCACCATACCAGGGAATGCAAAGATAAAATACTGCTAGAGTAGATGCAAAGCAGTATTTTAGCACTTACCTGTGGAAAAATCAAATTTGTGAGAGAGAATGCACAGCAGCGGTAACACACATTGCTGATTTCCTTGAATAACACATGGGATCCAACAAACTGCTTTTGCAGTGTGCTTCACCACTTTTCAAATACCAGGGTGACGCTGTTTTACACCACAATGACACAAACTCTGAGGTTCAGGAGGCTGAAAAATGACTCCTCTATTTTGGGATGTCTCTCCCTTTTATACTATTTTACACAGACCAGTTTGATTGGTGAAACAAAGGCAAACCTCTTCAACCACATTGGTCAAACCAGAGGGACACCAAGAAGAAGCCCCTCCTGTGAGAAAGAATAAATAACACAGGTACAGCTACAAAAACATTTCTCTTGTTTACAGAAAATCACCTGGGAAAAGAATTTCAGATACTAAAACATCTCTGGCATGAAATCAGGGCTGCACCAGTGAGCTGAAAATCTAAGCTCATAGTTGGCTTCATTAATGAGGTACCCCAGTAAAAGTATGAGCAGCTCTGCTGACAGCCCATCTGTCTGCTGGCAGCCAGGAATCGATAGCCTGGCCCTCAACTGCGTCAGCTGCACAGAAACTTCTTGAAGAATTCACTGAAAATCCCTAGAAAGTAAACTGCTTAATTGTGCCTGTCTCAGCTGCCACTGTAAGAAATTAACATCTCGATTTTCTTGAGGTGTTAAGAGAACAAAAGAAAAAAAAAATCCACCACAAAAAAAAACAACCCAACCAAAAAATAATCAATACCTTATTCATGCCAGAGAAAGAGAGAGGCAGTGATGGAAAAAATAAAAAAACATATGATCAAGGGGAGGTTTCCTGGGTTTGGACCTAAACCTCTGCTTCTGAAGCTCATAGCATTCCCTCTTGAGACTTTTCCAAAATACAAATTGTAGATCATCTTGGGAAACACTGCTACAAATGCACAGTGCCATTGATATAATTATGATTCAGTGAGGAAAAGCAAAATTTTATTACTTTGGTGCATAATTTTTGTCATATGTGAGTTTAGATGAGGGTTAACAGGAATTAATGGCGCAATTTGCTCTGATATTACGGGATTTCCAAAAAATGAAAGCTGAGAGTGTTCAAACACAGAAGTGAGCCTACACTGCATGGTTTTGGATAAGAGCTCTGAAATTAAGGTTGCCACATAAGAGGATTGTCCTCCTGACATGAGGTTTGTGCCAGGTTTTAGAAAGAGGACAAGGCCTTTTCTTCCAGGAGGACATCCCAGCTGTGCACCGCTGCAGGTGATCACTTCCTGAGACTCTGATGAAATTCTCTCAGCAGAGCAGAGCAGCAGCATTTCCTTATCACCCAGGTAAGGCAGTCTACTGCCTTTAAATGCCTTTAGAATCAGATTTCACTGCGAGGCCCAGACAGCTCAAGTCAGCAGTGAGAGCATTCCCTGCTGAACCTGCTTGGGTTCAGCACTGATGAGCTGCACAGTGCAGGGACCAGAAATTGGGGTTTCATTGACACTGCAGTGCAGGACAGGGACCAGAAATTGGGGTTTCATTGACACTGCAGTGCAGGACAGGGACCAGAAATTGGGGTTTCATTGACACTGCAGTGAAGGACAAGGACCAGAAATTGGGGTTTCAGTCACAGTGCAGGACAGGGACCAGAAATTGGGGTTTCCTTGACACTGCAGTGCAGGGCAGGGACCAGAAACTGGGGTTTCAGTCACACTACANATTGACACTGCAGTGCAGGGCAGGGACCAGAAATTGGGGTTTCATTGACACTGCAGTGCAGAACAGGGACCAGAAATTGGGGTTTCATTGACACTGCAGTGCAGGGCAGGGACCAGAAACTGGGGTTTCAGTCACACTACAGTGAAGGACAAGGACCAGAAATTGGGGTTTCATTGACACTGCAGTGCAGGACAGGGACCAGAAATTGGGGTTTTATTGACACTGCAGTGCAGGACAAGGACCAGAAATTGGGGTTTTATTGACACTGCAGTGCAGGACAGAGACCAGAAATTGGGGTTTTATTCACACTGCAGTGCAGGACAAGGACCAGAAATTGGGGGTTCAGTCGCAGTGCAGGACAAGGACCAGAAATTGGGGTTTCATTGACACTGCAGTGCAGGACAGAGACCAGAAATTGGGGTTTCATTCACACTGCAGCGCTGAACTTGTCCATGCCACAGCCATGAGCAGGAACTGCCAGTCCCTGCCTGGCCACAGCACAACAGAGGGGAAATCATTTGGGCCACCAGCACTGGGATCCCTAACAGCTGCAAAGAACAGTCTGGCCTTTGCTTCGCCCACCTCCCAAAAACCTCACCTGAAATAAAATCAGCTCCATAGGATATAATTTATCTGCTACAGAACTACAAACAGCTGAGTCAAACCTGCTGGCATTTGCATTACGAACGCTGATCCAATTATTGAGACTGACAGCTGCTAGTGCCTTGCTGTAATAATAAAATAATGACTTACCCAGGGCTTTTTGGGAGCACCTTTCATTCCAGGCCGTCCTCAAGTGTGCTGTGAAGCCACACACGAGCTATATATAGGAAGCACTTCACCCACCCGTGACAGGCAGCCACCTACAGATGAATCACTGAGCCTCTCCCAGCTCCCATCCTTGGGACCCAGCAGAGCAGCACTCCCAGGAAACAAGGATGGCAGAGTGCTGATCCTCAGCTCCCTCATGCCTGCTTTTCTGCACACTTATTCAGGCCCTACATCAAAGGAAAGAAGTTTGCAATTTCTTTTTTTTTTTTTTGCTTTCATTATGCAACTGCCAGGCTAATATTTATTCATTTATTATTAACAAACAAACAACAAACCAACCCAGGAGAATAGCTCCTGATCACATTTGCTCAGGTCATAAAGTTTCATCAACACTGCTGTTAGTTTATGTATATGACCTCATCATTAATATAGCTCACAGCTATTAATAACTTTGTATATTAATTTGATAAGAAATGTTTTATAACACAGACAAAAAAAAAATAAATAAAAAGCCACCTCTCTGTCACCAGTGCCATCTCCAGAACTGTTGCTGTGACTTCTGCCATCTCACTCCACTTAGCCTGTGAAATATTAATCCTGTTGTGCAGTGGCATTGGTCAGCCTAGGGAGAGACTTCCCCACTGCAGTTACATTTGCCTCCCAAAGAAACAACATCAGCTCTGAGAGTGGAGAGGAGCCCAGCCTGTGCCAACAGTGGCTGGGGGGATGTCACTGACTCTGCTCAGCCCCAGCATCCTCACTCAGCAGGGGCAGAGACACACACCCTGCCATCCTCCAGGAACCATCAAGGAACCCTACTGAAAGCCAGAATTGTCACTAGCAAGATATTTAAATTTTTTAAACCTGAAATAAGATTATATTCCATGCGGGAGCTGCAGAACAACCTTGTGGAAGCAGCCTAGCCTTAACTTTAAAAATCAAATGCTTTACTAAAGAGATCTTTTAAACCTTGCAGAAGTTTTACAAGCTACTGCTTTTCTGCTTTTTTTTTTTTTTTTTTTTTTTTTCAGCACAGAGAAAGTCTCTTAAATTTTTAATAGAAAAGGAAACCAAGAACAGGTTGAAAGTATTTGCTGAGCACTGGGAACAGCTGCAATTCAACCCTTCTTTTGGCATGTGCTAGCTCAAAGAGAGCTCATAATTTTCAAAGTAGTTTTTTTCAGAAGAAACTGTTGCTGTTGGAGTCAAAAGACTGTTATTTAGACGTGTTTGGGGATTTTTCTCTAGTTCTGAAATTCAGCTTAATTTTCTGTGACTAAAATTGCTAAATTTGGAAAAAGAGAAAGATATGATCAGCTGCTGAACACTTTCTATTGCTTTCATCTAGCACTGCCCCATCTTGCAAACTATTCTTACTATTCTTATGCAATTATTTGCATTCAATTAGGGTTTAGAGTGAGTCAAGGAAGCAAAGTGAGCTCAGTGTCTGCTGGGTTAGCAACACTCATATTTAGACTTGGTTAAGAATTGAGCTTAGAGACTCAGAATTTATTCTCCAGTTCACAGCGCTTTTTTTTATGTCAAAACTCTGTTACAGGAATGAACTTTCGTGAAGAGTTTTCACATAGAGACTCTGATAGATCTTTGGGTCAAAAGAAGTAGGATATAAATATTTCCTATCCAACTCCTAAAATTTAGGAAAGAAATTTGCACGCACCCATCCCCACCTCCATGATGCACTTTAGTCATGAATCCACCTCACTGGTGACTTTGCTGTATTGAATTGTTGAATTGTTGTATTCAATTGTTTGAATTGTTGCTCCGAGGAAATGGCACAAATTATTTCTGATTGAGATTGATTAAGCTGGTGTGTACTGATGGACATTGCCCTTTTTAATGAGCCCCATGCCAAACCTTTCTTACAATAAATTTATGAGATGGCAGAGACACACACACACACAGACAGCTGATGTTGAGTAGGCTGCCGCAGTTGGAATTTGTGCCAAAATTGCAGATTTAACACAATAAGGTGTAAAACCACAGGCCATGACTTTATGTCTCACTCTCCTCACAGCTTTTGTCTTGTTTTAATTTGATTTCCTCCATGGCTTGCAGTAAAATATTGCAGTTTCTTTCAGGTATGATCATTCCTAAGTTGACAATCACTGCTGTGATCACATAAGACAGCATAAATTCTTGTAACAATAACCATAATGATTTAGAATAAGGTAGAGGTTTTCCACATTTACATGATTGCTTAAATACTTTTATGATGCTGTACAGTAATTTAATTCCTTTTTATTTCTATTCTGTTTTGGCAAAATTAGAGTGTATGCATTTTCAAAGCGCTATTAAACACAAAGGAATAGGAGATTCATTTTGAGTTTATATTCTATCAATAGCCATATTTAGATCTGACAAGAGTTCTGACTAACTTAATGTTTGTTCACCACCTATATTTTAATAATACCTCCTCTGGGGTTCTGCTAGGGAGATAGAGAAACCAATGTGTGTTCATATTATGGGTCTTTAAAGGACTATAAATTGTTAATAGAGTCATATAAAGTTAGAAAAAGTCACTGAGCTTCTTAGAAAAATATATTTCACAGTAAACAACACCTTTAAATTGTACAGATCTCAACTACATTATTATTATTTTAATAAAAATTACTACTTAATTGTAAAGCTTCAAAAATATCTGTTGCAATTTAGAGTTCTAAACCAAAGAAAACCAGTGGAGAAAACCTTTTGATGATAAACACTGACTGTTGAGCACTGACAGCATCTCGGAATTTTCTGCCAAGAGAGTTAAGCTGCTGGCTCAACTACAGCTTTTCTTTTGAGCCTTTGGACAGATAAACACATAATCTTGGACCCATGAAAGATCTGAGTAGCTAAAACTAAAATATTGACTTTCAAACCTACCACTTGTCATCTTGCTCTGGATTAATATAATTCCTCCAGGCACGAGAGACTCCCAAAGGTACATCTGACTCACTGGGCTGCAAAGTCATCGGCTCTCCCCGGCCCTGTGAGCAAAGAATTATTTTGGTATAGAGAGAGGAACAGTTTGGGAAGTGAGAAAGGGGAATCTCATTTGAAATACCTCCTGCCTTGGTGTGCGGGCACGCTTGGTCAGGCCTTCTTTCCTGAATTTTTAGCAAAAGATACGAAGCCAAGAGGGTTTCCTGGCCTGAAAGAAGAACATTTCTGTGACTCCTGGCTGGAGGAGTCACAGAAATGTTCTCCACTCCAAATTACAGGTGCACACAATATATTTCTTCTCAACTACTTTGGCTTTACTTCCTGGTTGCTCTCAGTTGCAGACTTTCCAAGGTTAAGTTATGCAAAGATGAGCTTATACCTTGGCATTGCCTTCTGCCTCTCTTTGTACCCATTTTCAAAATGAGAAGACAATTTCTTCATTTTTTAGGGCATATGGATTGCCAAAAAAAAAACATGGAAGGAGGAATGCCAAAAACAACTGGGAGGAGATGCTCCAAGGAGGTCTCAGTGGCCTCAGAATATCCAAATCCCTCCGCATCAAGCCAAGCTCCATCAAAGCTCTGGCAAACCTGGCTGTGAGTCCTCCACTTCTCAACTCACCTTTTCTAATTTCTGGCAATGTCTTCTGACAGCCTGGAACCTCTGGAAAACTCATCATTATGTCACATTGATTCATATCCATTTTAGGAAAGTCTGCTGAAATTCATACTCTTTCTCAAAAAAAAATATTAATCCTAAACTATCATTTAAAAAAAAAAAAAAAATTTTCCCAGGGGAATTTAAAATCACTACTTTTATCCTGAAATAAAAACTTGTTCAAAATATCCTCAATTCCTATGAAACAGAATTGAATTTCAGCCAGTTTTGGTCTAAACAGGAAAGCCTTTTCCAGCATCAGAGTCTAATTTTAAGGAGCTATTAAAATACTGAAGCCTTGTTGTGATAAATATCAGCCTGTAGAGGGAATTTTAGTGGCAAAATTTTAATCTGTCTTATTGAAATGCTCACAAGGTCATGGTAATTCTACTATAAATAGAGACACAAACAGTCTACCTCAGTTTTTATTTAACCTCAAGGTCCTTAAGGGTTCTTGTGCCAAACAGCCTCATAGCACTAACACCTGATTTTGCAAAATTGCTTCAAAATCAACACACAATGAAATAACCCCAAACATCCATGAACGGATTTAAAGCCCAGTATATCCCCACATTCTGCAGTTATCTCCTTCTGAATTACAGTGCCTCATTTAAATTTTAATGAAAAAGAGCACTGAAGGTGAATTAATTAAAAGGAAAAGATTTCTGTTTACAGCCTTGATCATTGATTTTGGCTTGGTCATTCCAAATTATTCCCTTTTCTTCCCTGCTTAACCATTTGATCCCATTAGAGTTACTCTGATTATCTATTCATTTAGGATAAAATACAGAATAGTACTTAGGCATCTAGATTATCACCTCTGCAGGCAGGATGAGTGAAAAATGAGTCAAAAAACTCTGCTTAGACTGACAAGATGAAAATTTCCCCAGACTCTCAGCCTTATGCTGCTGTGCATGCCCAGAAGTGCTGCCTCAGTGTTCATCTTCCACACAGAGCTTCTCAAAATTTCCAGGCTAAGGCATCAATCTTTCATTTCTAAGTCATTAGCCCTTGTCCTATCATTCCACGCCCTTGTGAACTGACCCTCTCCAGATCTCCTGTAGCCCCTTCAGGTACGGGAAAGCTGCTGTAAGGTTTCCCCAGAGCCCTCTCACCTCCAGGCTGAACAAGCCAACTCCCTCAGCTTCTTCACAGGAGAGGTGCTCCAGCCCTCTGAGACATCTTCATGGTTCTCCTTTAGAATTGTTCCAACAGGTCCATGCCCTTCCTGTGCTGGGGGCCCCAGAGCTTCTAAGGATCTGGAAGAACAAAACTGTTCTTAGAAAGGTGCTTTGTCAAGGGCTTATGTGTAACAAATTGTTTGGGCGTGCATGTTGGCAGTATAAACACAGCACTGAAGTGATATTTTTGGGACAGTCTATATTCACAAGAACATATTGCTAAGAACCTCAATAAGATATTCCTCATTTCCCACTTGGAGAATGGATGGACTTGAAAACTTAAAAGACCACAGAAAAAAAAAAAAAAGTGGTTGTTTTAATCTATAGCTAATATTTAAAATAATGTCCTGGAGAATGAGCAGAAAAGGACTTGGGCTGTGTGTGCAGAACTGTGTATTTGTGTTGTCTTAGGTTACAATGTTAGGTGTAACTGAAAGTATGTATCCTGTCACCATCTTCATAAGCTGTTAAAACAGGTGGGGCAGTGCTCTTTTATCTCTTCCATGACATATCCCTGATATCCCTGGTGATATCTTCTGCTAATGGGCCATCGAGGCTCACTGCATGACTCATTAAATTACATCATCCCATTGGGAGATGCTCCGCCCAGGGGGAGGAGCCAACCACTCCTACCTGGATGTAATCTGAGACTTGGAACACCAGGAGCAGCATTTCCCACTGGATTCCCAGAGAAGAGCTCCCTAATCACCACTGGACGTCCAGAAAAGGATCAGAATTTCCTACAGGATCACTATTTCCACAGAATCACATCCATCACTCCAACAGGACTGCAGCCACCATTTGATCTGACTGCTGCCACCACTCTGACCAACAGGGTGTCAGTTCAGATCCTGACTGTCAGCTTAAGTCAGTGTTTCTGTATTATTGCCTTTATCTTAATTTTCCCATTAAATTATAATTCTAACTTGGCTTGCTTTGCCCTTAGTACATATTTATACATATTTATACACACTTTCTCTAGTATTGGGATGAAATGCAGACTTCATGCAGCCTTTGACACTCTATATATCATAATTGCCCTACACAGACTTCAGTGCCAGCTGTCATTGTTCCTTGGTGGCATAAATGCAGGTATTCCAGCAGATTTAACTTCTGATATTTATCCCATTAATTTCTTAATTCTTATTTATTTACATTGGATCCGAATGTGTGTATAAATAGTCATCCATTTAATTATGGCAGCTTTGTAAGGCACCACATATTAAACAGTTGTGCACTCAAAAGGCAAGGGAGTGAATCTGGGTTTGCATTGTCTGTAGAGCCTTCTGGCCCTGAGTATTAAATTCCAGTATAATGAGGACCTTGTGCTGGTTGTACACCAGACAGGGATTCAGCTCATTCTGCCAGAGATCTGGCAGCGATGTAGGACTGAGCAGCAGCTGCCAAAAATTACTTGATATTGTGTAAGCCCTTGTGCTGTACAGTTTGAGAGCTGAAAGGATTCATGTGCAAGAGCAGAATCTGCAAACGGAATGCATACAGTGGAGCCCCATTTGTAATAACCATCTTCTGTGTACCCCCTCCTCTCCCTTTGTGCCTGCACGGCATAAAACAGGGGGAGTCCATATCAGCACTTTGGGATTCATGATATGGTGAAAAGCAGTTTTTGTTCACTATGTGATATTTTTGCCTGTGGAGAGGAAGAAATGTTATTTGAGCCCCAAGGAAGAAGGAGCTGAGGTTGGCCCTGCAAAGGTTGGCAATTCCCACTGGACCTCCTCATTTTGCTTTTTCTAAGTGCCAAATGGATCTGAAAGTGTTGAAAGTCATTTTGGGGAAGCTAAGTGGAACGAGTGGTGAAGAGCAGATTTCACTTTAATTTCTGAGTAATAGCAATGAAAGGACTTTTCAAAATTACACCAAAGATAATCTCAATATTCTTTAACTGAAGAAAAAGTTCCATTTACTTTAAAGCCTTTTCCTATGTAATTCCTGTTATCTTTGAATAGAAGTGGATCTAATTAGCTGCTCTTAGAGAAGTACTTGACAAAATGATTGCTTATGTACCCTGTTCACTTATCCAACCTTTCTCCAGAAAACAAGGCATAGGTCATTTTAATAAAGTTCTGTAATATTATGAGTTCAACCTCCTTGCAGTGTATGCTATGAGTTTCAGGAATTTTGTGAACATGAAAGCACAAGCTTGATTAATTCTGTATTTACTCTTCAAGATGGGTAGCCTGATTAGAAGACAGCCTAAGAAACCAAGATGGTATTTGAAAATGAAATCTAAATAATTTTTGTGCCCTGACAATTCTTCTCCCCTTGAAGCATCTCAAGAGGATGAAAGGGAGGGTGACAGCACTGAGGGAAATTAAACAGATGAAGACTATTTGTAGACAAATTGCAGACATGCTAATCTTGTTAATTTACAGTAAAACCTAACACTTATCCAGACCTCTGCCATGACAAAAAGCAGCAAAAGGGAGGCATTTCTAATTTCTCAAGTGCACTTCAGATTAAATTATGTTCTGCTACATTCACTGAGGAATCCTATTAATTCCTATTTGCAAATTGCAATCCTTGGGTCAAATTTGGCACTGTTTTTTTTTCTGTTTTTTTCTGAGATTAGATCATTGTGTTAGTTTATTTGCTTGTGCTTCTTCCCATCCTCTGTCAATTGCTCTCTTTCTCACAAATGTTGCCAGTACCATAATCACCATCATTATACAAATTATGCAGAAGGACCCTGTGCTTGCATATTCTTACCATCTTCTGCTGCATTAGAGGGAAACAATGTCAAAACAAATTTCACTCATTGCTTTCTGACAAGTACACACAATCTAAACCAGTCCTTGTAAGCCACGCTGGCAGCAAGGATTTGTAGGTAATTGGTATAGATAAATATCACCTCATTTTAGCTATCCAGAATGAAATATTTTGTTCCAGCTACTCATCTGGATCCACTTGAAAGCCGACAGACAGTCTAGCACCTCCAGAGTGTGAATCTTCTCCATGATTTTAGACATCTGTCTTGGGCTGAGATGTACCATCCACACCATTCCAGAGTTTCACCGTTTCAAAGGCATCTGGATGAAGCCTCACTGCAGGATTCCAGGCTGATGGGAGCTGTGCAAAGACAAAGGTCTGTGTCTGATATCCTCCTGTCTTGGTTTGGAAAGACAGGTGTCTGCCAGGGAAAGTTGGAGCTTCCCTTGGAACGGAGAATGTAAACCCCTTCCCTCCAAATTATTATAATTTTGCAATTAGGGGCTTTCAGGCAAAGATAGGGGAATAGGAGTAGCACTTCTTTACAAGGAATATTAAAAAATACAAATGTAGTAGTACAAGAAAACAAGCAAGCAAACAAACAAAAATCCCAGAAAAACCTGACAGAGTCAGGGATACGACCTGACACCCTGTAGGTCAGGGTGGTGGGAGCAGTCCAAGTAAATCCTGCTGGAGTAACAGATGTGGTTCTGTGCAGCAGAGATGATCCTGTAGAAAACTCCAGTGGTGGCAAGATGGGTCCAGTCTTCTTCTGGGAATCCAGTGAAAAAACCAGATTTCTGGTGTTCCTGAGTCTCAGTTTTTATCCAGGTAGGAACAGTTGGCTCCTCGCAGTGGGTGGAGCATCTCCCAATGGGATGATGTCATGTGCGATGTCACTGGTGAGCCTGCATGGCCCATTATCAGCAGATATCCCCAGAGGATGCACGGGTGGTGACAGAGATAACAAACACTGCCCAGAGATAACAAACACTGCCCCAGCTGGGTTTAACGGCTGCCCCATTATCACAAGGCACCTGCCCTCCTCCCCCTGGAGTTACAAGAAATAAAGAAAAACATCAGATGAAATAGAATACACATTTTTTTGGTTAATAACCCAAGACACCTCCCTACCTGGAGTCACAGTGCTGCACAGTTTTGTGCTGTTTTAAAGGCGTTCTTGTTGAGGCACTCATATGAATAAACAAATCAGCCTTTCTCAAAGGTCACAGAACACTGTTTGGGGTCTGAAAGGCTGCTCACACTAACAAGGGTTCAATCCTGGTAGGATCCAAGCCCAGGACTCCAGGGAACATCCTCCAGGACTGTGTCAGATTCCACCCTGTTTTAAACTCATCAGTATGCAAACCGTGCAGCACAGGTTCGTACAAAGACAACTTCCACATCTGACTGAGGGACTCCATGTGTTCCATGGCATTCTGTTTCCTAAAGACAACAGTCATTTTAAACCTTCAGCAAAAGCAAAAAAATGATATACCCTCTGAGATCCTCCAACACAAAACAAGAGTCAAACCAAGGAAAAAAATATTTCCCATTTGTTTTAGTAGGTAGCACACAGCTGCAGTTAAGTCTTTGGCATTGGTAATTCTCAGACATTTACTGTCATATACTATCCAAGGGAAAAAAAAATAAGAATTGTCACTTTTTTTAATGAGCACTCGGAATTTTTGCTAGCTGCCAACAGTATTATTTTAACAGGCTGTTGGAACAGAGGGTAAGAATGGACTGCACTCGTGTAGGAAGTCATTAATTGTTCAGGCCATATCTTGTTGTGGATTTCTCTATGTAACATGAAAGTAATTTTGAGCAGTGACTTAGAATAATTACCACTGTGAAAAACTATTTTGCACAATTTATTACTGAAGCACAGATTAAGTATTGGAGAAGAATGACAAATGAATAAACATGTATTGAAGTACTATGAATTGGTGAAGGGGGTTAGCATTAAATAAATTTGAAATCAAGACTAACAAATATAAACCTCCTTAGAGCCAGAATAGAAAAGTAATGTAGCCATTCTCAAGTGAGGCTGAGGATTAAATGATTAAATATTTGACAGAAGCTAATGAGCCATCATTATAAGCAACAGAGTGTTAAAATGAAAAAAAGGGAATTGCTATGAAACACAATTTTTCTGATTAATTTTTAGATTTTTCTGAGTACATTTTTTCCCACATGCATATGAATCCTGAACTACTACTTTCTTGCCAATTTGGAGCTGCAGCTAATGGCTTGTGACCATATAATGAGTTGTAATATTTAACTTGGATTCTGTGATCCCAAATGTACTTAAAAGTTTTGTTATTTTCGTTCTACATGTGGCAGCGCAAAGAAAATGTCCTCCTAGTCACACGGAGCTGCAAAAATATTCATTATTTTGAGATACAAAATTCATACCACCACTCTCTCTCTTTCCCTGCTCTGTGGGAAGGAAAACAGAGATTGCATTTAAAGACTTCTCATAAGCCCTGCACACTCAGTTCTCAGCAGGGGAATGAGCACCTGAAAACTTCCCTGCAAAGGCAGAGAAGTGTGTGGTTGGAAGGGTGACCCGGGTGACCTCTCTGCTTCTGATTGTGTCTTTTATGCCAAGCTGGCTGAAGTCACTGAGGAAAAGCTGTTTCAAAGGCCATCATCATTGATTTCTCGCTGCTGCTGCTGAGGTCAATGAGTTAGTGTTGTCATGATTCTTACCCATAAATATCGATGTGGAAAAACTCTCATTGACTCCAGCATGAGTGAGGACAGGGCAATACTCCTGGAAATCCCATCTGCTGCACTGCAGTTTGCTGCTCCAGGAAAAAAAAAATAAAATAAGGCAATGACTATGCATGATGTATTATGAAGGCTGAAATACTGCTACTTCAAAGAGTGCTTAATTAGTTCAGATAGGTCACAGGCCCTCAGAAAGTACCAATTGTTTCTAAGGTTTTATTCCCTACTGATGCCATTTTTTCCTCAGCTGACAGATGGAAAATGTGCTTGCAGTGACCTTGTCTGGATATTTTTTTTTTAATCATCTGCAGAGAAGTCAGAAACAAATTCCTTCAGTAATTTGAACAACGTACATCCTTCTACTAGGCAATCTATGTCATCACCTGATTTTGAAATAAGCTCCTATTAATAAGCTATTCCATCTACAAATAATTATCATCAGGAAATCAGTTTTGAGATTGCCATGGTGCAAAATATTAAACATTCTTCCACATGTTTTTATTTTTCCCGTGGTTGTAAGCTTTTTTCAGTAGTGCCCTGACCTCAGGACACAACTAGGAAGAATCATTATTGTTATTTGTATGTGAAAGGGAAGACTATTTATTTTTCTGCTTTGTTCTGAGTTCAAGACAGGTTTTCTTGACTCTGTTAGTTCTTAACCACTGTTTTTCTTGTACTCTAAGAAGTTCAGCAGAACATACCTACCCATACCTGTCAATCCAGCAAAACAGAACTACATTCTTTATTAAAAGAAGGCAACAATCAATAACAAATTAAAGAACACAGCTATAAATTATTCATGACAGTAAATCCCAATAAGCGAAGTATGCCACGTGATGCAGAACATTAAAAATTTGCATTGCTTGCCATATCCAGATCAATATTAAAGAGATTGTTAAATTGAGATCAGGGAAAACAGCAAACATGGAAAAAAAATCAAAAGTGAGCCACAACCTAAAATCCATAAATCAGTCAGTCATAAATAATTAAGGTGAACAACCTTTCCTTTTGTAGCATATACAATACATTTAGAGAGCAGCTTTTGTTTGGATAAAAATTCAAAACTTACACTATGCAACTCTCTTGGTTTGAAGGTTTATTTATTAGCAGCATTAGTTGTTCAGTTCATTGCAATCAGATGAAAGCTCAGAACCACACTTTTAGCTGATGTAAACCTATTTAACTCCATTAAAGCTGTGGGTGGTGTCAATCTCCCTAAATTTGGCCAGTACATTTGATCAGGAATGAAAACAATAAGCAAAAATTTGAACAATACTTTGGCATTCCCCACACTGAAGTTGATGGAAATTCTCTTACCTGCTTTGAACCAGGCCTCCTGTTGGGATTTTATTCTCAGATCTAGAAATTTAGAGAACGCAAAAATTAAAAAATGGTAAAAATTTAGAGGTTTATTTAGATAAATTTAGAAAATTGTAGAGAACACAGCTCTACAGCTACATACAGAAAAAAAAAATCTGTCATTAACTTTCCTCAACCTACCCTAAAAACAACAGGTTGGGTGAATGACTGTCGGACTTTTTTCACTAGGTGGGACTTTATGGGGTTCTACACCCCAAAAGAACGACACCAAATTGCCCCTGAATATTGACTTCATGCCTTCCAGCATGGATATTCTGAATAAACGGTGGCAGAACAGATCCTGATTCCCCCAGAAAGGCAAAGGGAAATGTAGAAATGCAGATCTCTCCTGTCACAGCCTCTCCGATGAGCTGCTGAGTCCCAGCACAGGCAGTGGTGCTGAGCTCTGGCTGGCAGATGCACCACAAAATTCCAAAGGTCTGCTGCACATCTCTGGGTGATCCCAAACAGGCAAACAGCCAGCACACTGCACACCATCTCCCTAGGAGAAATCTGTTGTCTTGCCAGCACAATAAATGTGCTAAGCATCATTAGCAAGATTCTTAATTACCTATTTTGAATTAAGTAGTGGCACATGCTGTTGACTGCTGCAGAAGGAAAAAAGTGATAATTTCTGTGCAGACAAAGAACTGTGCCTGTGAAATTACTCCAGCACTGGAGCCAAGGTAAAAGTAGATGTAAATATATTGTAAATTGAATTTGAATTCTGCAATTGATAATATTTTCTAACTTGGTGAGTAATGAAAATTCAGACTGAATTTTCTGCAACTACTATTTGAACTGAAGGAGAGAGACACCCAATTCCTTCTGCCATGAATGGGAATGCTGTTTGCAGTGCCTAGGGGCAGATTTTGAGAACTTCATCCTTGATCTTTTTTGATGCAATGGGTTCTGCTCTAGTCAAGGGCAATAATGAAAAGCTGTGTTTCCTTTGCTTTCTGACAGCAATGCCCAGACTGCTTCTGTCAATGCAGAGTGACCAAACACACATGGTTTTTTTCCAGTACATGCAGTTCCCTCTTCCTCTTAACACTTTTGTCCAGCCTGGTCTATTTTCTGCTTAAATAAACAATTTAATAACAGATTGCATTATATGTACAAAGCCACTCATGCATGGAACATACCAGCACTGTTTCTTAGCATGGTGCAGACCTCAGATGTATCATTAACAATCACCTCCATATCACTGAATATAGAAAACTATTTCTTCATTTCAGCTTCAGAATAAGTAAATTTTCAGCAGTATATTGTAAAGATACACTAGTTTCTAATGAAAGCATTTGCACTGCTAAAACTACAAATACACGGGATGAATGTGAGACTATTTGCATTTTTTATGATTTTTTTTTCATTTGGGGTTACTTCTTAGACTGGGTATTTCTTGTTTGTTCTATTTTATCTGTTTTGTCTATGCAAATTTGGAAGACCATAAAAATTAAAACCAGACTATGATCAAGCTTTATGCTTTTCAGTAGACTATCTAAATGTACAATTTCCAGCTTTACTCTCATAAATATAAAAAGCATTGACCTAAAAAAAGAAAATTAAAAAAATCATTGTATAAACATGTTTTTGCACCAGCACCCAACGTGATCAGTTTAACACCCGCTGTCATCCTCAGAGATTTGTCTATTCATGCCAGGTAGAAGTGAGAGATACTTTTCAAATTCTTCTGCTCTCTATTCAAATCCTCACAGTGCACCCATTTCTGCTGGAATGGAATAAATGTTCTCACAGCAATGGCAATAAAGGTCCCAACTTGGGACCAAATATCATCCCACCCATAAAGAACCACTGGGATATTTCAGAAGGAATGTGGCCTTTGCTAAAAAGTTATGATCTAACAGCAAATTCTCCACTAAGTAGTGAGAAGGAAAGCTCTTGTAGATGTTTTGGGTTTTTGGAGAAGGCACATTCCAAACTACAGTGTAGAATCCCTGCCGGGCCCTTAGTGTACAACCAGACACTAGTCTGATTGTGGGCCCTTATCTTGTATCTATTATTATTATCATCATCATAGTTTTCCAGTTATTAAACTGTTCTTATTTTAACCCATGACTTTTATTTTCAAGTTTTATTTTTATTTTATTTATTTTTGTTTTCCAGTTGTCCTCCCCATCCAGCCAGGGTGGGGATGGAGGTGGGTATATGAGAGAGCAGCTGTGTTTCAGTTGCCTACTGGGGTTAAATCCTGATGGCCACACTGCAGACAAACCTTAGATGCCACTTCTGTTGTATGTGTTTAGTTGAGTGGGGTTTCAATGCACTCAAGAAGTGCTCAGAAACAGAATAAGTCCATTTTCATCAAGGATCTGCAGAAAACAGGCTGCAGGCTCGAGCTGCAAAAAAAGATTAATACGTTAAAGTCTTCAGAAAATATAGTGTTCAAGGAAGTTTTAAAAAAATTGAAGTTTAAGTATGAAATATTTGGCCAGGTTATATTGTGCTGTGCACAGGAAAATTTCCTCCAGAAATGGGAAAATATTGAACAGGGACAGGGTGGGGGCGTTTATATAAAGCATCATCATCAAAATCATCACCAGATCTGCAGAGGGTTTTTTGCCAGCAACATCTCCCTCTGTTCTTTCAGTTGGCAGGGCCATAAATTTCAAATTATCGCATAATCCTAAACAGATGAATTCAGATAATGCCTTTCAGACAGTGATGGTGACACAGAGCTCACCATGAGCTCAGGATTCACCAGGCAATGTAAATGTTTCTCTTGAAGATGGACGGATAATGGCAAGCAGCAGTAACAGAAACACAAAGAAAAAAAAGGTCCCAGATTGCCAGATGAATCTGAAAGACATTCCATTTGTGAGGGACACAGGAGGAGCTCTGTGTTCTCCCAACCAAACAACATGTTCCACCAGCAGGTGTCAGATGCATGAGCCACTTCAGCTGGCAGAGTACCCTGGTGAAATCAACTTATTTACAGCCCTGGATCTCTAATGAGAGAGATTTTTCTCAATCCATAGCAAGAATTCCCAATTCCACAGCAAGAATGGTCAGTGTGCCATGGGAATTTTGGCAAAAACACACCTGGAGAGTGAGACAGCAGCATTGCTGTGCTTTATGAGATCCTGCTTGTCACTGTCCTTAAGAGTAAGCCATAAGAAGGACAATTTAGCAGAAGGTGATTAATTAACCACCCCCTCTGTTACTCTGGGCTCTGTCAGACTTCTCAGCATTCCCATTCAGCAATGGGACATGTATGCTTCAGGTTTTGACCTTTAATTTTTTTCTCCCTCATACATGAAGTAAAATGGTGATTGGGTGATGAGGATGCACAAGGTTTTACACCATAGCTGGGTCTGGTAGAAACAGCCAGGTTTGAGCATCTGTAATAACTTCTGTTGGGGTAGGGGCCACCTGCCTGTGGCAGCTTCTCTCTGCTGTGCTGTGATTTGTTGTGACAGAAGCCAGGGTTAGTGTTACCTCACCCTGCTGCTGGAATGATGATTATGTGCTTTACCTTGACATTATTGATGCTGTGTGGTCTCTCCCTCCACGAGGGTCATTGTTTGCAGGGCTTCTGTGTTTCTGTAGGAGCTTTGCCAGCGTCTGCCACATGGACCACGTCAGGAAAAAAGCCAGCCACAAAACCACCACGGGACAGCAGAACGATCAGGGGAACACTGGTGCTTCTTTTCCTGGATGAAATACAACGGCTACTCACAGAAACAGTGATAAAATACCTTCCAAACAAACAGAAAAGAAAACACAGCAACAATAAGAAAACCCTGTACTGTTTCAGAATTACCCCAGGAGGAGACAAAACCAGAGTTAGAATTACCCATTGCCTTGCTTCTGCTTTGCTGCTGTAGGGTATCAATAAAGTTCTGGCAAATAAAAATTCTGTCCCCTCCTGTCTCCTCAGGCAGGAGAAGGCAATGCCAGCCCTGGGAGAAAGAGACAGACCAAAAGCAGGGAGAATGCAATGGAGCAGCCTTCCCTTGCATTTTCCTTCCCACCTTTACCACTCTTGTAGGCTTGACAATCACACCTCGCTATCAGTGACCAACCACTGAACCAGTGATCACTATCAGTGATCATAGCTGGACATGTAAAACCTGGATGGAAGAGGGGCTGGGTTTTCTTCTTGTTTAGTTTGTAAATGTAGACATTTATTATTATTTTACTAAATTTGACCTTACCAGGAAACACATCTCAGTCCTCTTACACCTTCAGTGCAGAGAGAATTCATTACGCCACCTCTACTATTTCACTGTTTCTGGGATTTACTGACAAGTGGAAACACCAAGCAGGGGTGGTCCTGATGTCCTAATGATGTGACAGGAACAATAAAAAACTGAGCAAATAAATGTGAAGAATGCCAGGTTTTGGTAAAATCAAGAGACACAGTGCAGAGAATTTTAACAGCAAATACCTTCTAAGACTGTTTTGTTTCCTTTTTTTTAATCACTGTCAGTTAAATCACCTGCTAGAATTTCCTGAAAAGTCTAATTTAAGATGTTGCTCTGATTTATTTAGAAATATGTCACAGCACAAAGATTTACGAGTTTGTTTTTTTAAATAAATTAAACTCTAAAGGTTACATAAGGGAGGGAGGCAATGAACATCTGTGGCATCACGGTGCCACATAAAAACACTTTGGGGTATTTGCTGCTTACAGACACCTGCTTAGCAATGATGCCAAAGCCCACCTGTCCCCTTACCTTTGACAGATGACCAGAATCACCCAACAGCCTCGATTCTGAAATACAACTCATTTATTTAGTCATATACATTCTGTCTGATTATATAAATATCTTAATATATTTATATAAATATATNGCAGGAGAACTTTTGAACCCAGCACATTTTTCACTAGTTTGTTTAAACATATAATTTAGTTTTCATTCTCTGTTTTTGTCATAATTCTTGTCTGTCCAACAAGGCACTGAAGCTCAGGCCAAACTTTAAATTTGTGCCTATTCCTGCTGCCTTCACTGAGCAGGCAGAGAACAGAATGGGACTCTATGGAATCTTTAGGAACTGCATAAAAAGAGCTTGTGCTGGCACCTCTCCTCAATATCCCACCAGAAGGTCACCATAAATCAACTTACTAGAGAAACTGATTTTAGACAGAAAGGAAACGGCATTGCACTGAGTGCAGGGGGTATTTTAAAGCAGTCTCTTAGGGTGGAAGTCTGTCTGTTGGCAATGCTGTAGTTGTGGATTAAATAAATTAAATTATTTAAATTAAATTATTACAAATCAAGTAAATAAATAATTTAAATTAATTACATTATTACAAATTAAATATTCTGAATGTGAAGGCTTTGGCACTGGTATGATTATCCTTGATATCAGGTAGAGGAGCAAGAAAGGGAGGGAACCATCCCAGTACCATCTTGTTAACATTCCTGACAAGTGCACTGAGGACACTGGAAAAGCAGCATACTGCTAATGCTGCCATGTGAGCAATAAGACATGCCAAATTCTGAAAAACACCTCCCTCAGGGGAGCAACTGAAAGCTGTTTACAATAGATCAGAAACTCCTGTCTGAGATTTATCAGCGACTGTCACAGGTGAGAAGTGTTTACTAACAAAGCCGGAACAAGTGACAGAGAAGGTGATGACTCCTTCAGGATGCTCAGCCTTTGGAATAATTTATCTTTTAGCAGCAGCCATGGCAAGTCCCAAACTGGAGCTTTCAGCAGCAGCAAAAGCATTTCCTTCCCTGGGCAGATCTGATCTAGCCCAGCCTTACTGCAGCTGCCCTGAGGCAGCAAGGGAAATGGGAAATGAATCAGAGTGGATCTGATTGTGACTTCCAGGAGAGCACCACAGAGATTCATTCCCTGCATTTGATCTGGCCAGATTAGATTAGCACAAGTTCTTTACTGTGAGGATGGTGAGGCTGTGGCACAGCCTGCCCAGAGAAGTTGTGGATGCCCTTGGAAGTGTCCAAGGCCAGCCTGGATGGGGCGTGGAGCAGCCTGGTGCAGGGAAGGTGCTCCTGCCCTTGGCAGAGGAGAGTGGAACAAGGTGATCTTTAAAGTCTTTTCCAAGCCAATGCATTTCTGGGAAAGAATTTTCTTTAATTGCATGAGGAACCCAGCAGCTTTGCCTACCAAAGGCTCTGTATTGGCTGTACCACACAGCCAACAGAAATGTCATTTTTCTATTCTGCTCTCACAGTTCACAAATTTTACTCTAAGAATTGAGTGGAAATTGCAGTTGGTAAGTAATGAAGGAGAACTGAGAAGTCCCTAAAAGTAGCTGGGAATTTTTTGATAGATATCTCATTATGTTATATTTTGACTGCTCAACCAGCTGTTCTTCTTTTTAAATAAACCCTTCATTCCAGGTTTGCTGCAGTACATCACAATTTTTTCGAGATTCCAGAGAGTGCTTCCTTCTACTTTTGGAATCATCTTTCAGGCACTGACAAGTATTTTCCAGGAAAGCTGACTCCAAGTGCACTTGTCTTCTTAAATTAAACACCTACCACCATTTGCAAGATTTCTTTAGAGACAATCCAAAGCGTGCAGACCTCAGCCCCTCCTTTCTTTAGGCCTCTAGCAGCCAGAAACATGCCACGTTTTTATAGCATCTATCACTTATTTGCATCAATCTCAATACAATAAATTTTGTCTCCTCACCACACCAACTTATACTGCTCATTAAAAAAATTAACAGGCCAGTGGGCAGGAGGGGGGATCATTATCAGCCCTGATGGATGGGCAGCGGTTCTTGTGTGCTGATCCCCTGTGCCAGGAAAAACATCATAAAGGTTCACCCCGTTTCTTTCCTGTGGCCACATGTAAAGTTTTCCAGCTTAAAGTCGGTTATAACATAAATATTCATCAAAAGCAGGCTAAAGGAAGACAGGATAAGAGCAGTGTGTGACTACATCAAAAGGCATTTCCAAAGAAACTGGGTTTTTTTCATATATATATTTTTCAGTTATTGAGATCAATGTGGGTCTTTTCTTGTGGCTAGATCACAGGGCCTTAGCAAATGCAGATAATAATTTCTGACTTCTGAAGCTCTTTGGGAATTAGATGACCTTTACTGGATAGTTTAGAAAGAACCAAAGTTGCTCTCTGATCTCCGTTGCTGTTTATGTGCTCTGGTCTAAGTAGTAATAGATAAAAACACTTACCTGTGTGTTCACACCTGTATCTCTGCAGTGGAGTCATCAAGAAGTTTCTCAGCAGCACCTACATTTAAAGGCTTAAAAGACAATTCCACTGAAACTCCTCTAGGTAGCTCGAGGTTACAATGGGCTGTTATAACCAGCAGTTTGCAAATGGTAGCCTGCAGCCATAACAAAAGGCTTGCTTGATTTCTCTGTTCAAGAGGTGGGAGAGTAAAGCAATAAATATGCAATGTGCTTCCCTCTGTGGAAAAGAGAGCGCAAAACCACAACAAACAGGAACAGACAACAGCATTTGGAGACAACACTACTAAAACAGAGACAAGTTGCAGCCTGAGGGCTTTAACCTGCTTTCCCTTAAACTTCTGCTGTGTACAATCACTGCCTACAGGACCCCTGTTTTGCTGAACTTTTTAGCATCCAATGTTCATTAGAGGGACCAAATCAAACCAAACGATGACCAAATGAACTTTTATCCTTTCTTCCACCTTGTCTTTCCGTGCATCATAAGTGAAACCAACTTCTGTCATCCATCCTTGGTAAACTTATCACTTTTCCCTCCATGTAATTCATCTATTGCATCTAGAATTTATTTTTTTTTAACTTTTGAAGAGCTTTACAAAAGGAAGAGGCAAAGGAATAAAAACAGGCATCTGAGAAAGCAATAATAAAACTGGGTGGCAGCTGGAAAAAAAATAATCACACAAATTGGGCAAGATTTATAGCTACTGAAAGAGAATGCGACTCCACTGACACCAACAATCTAAGAAATGTGTGCAGATATGCATTTTTCTCTCATATTGCCATTCACAGCAGCAGCACTGCCAAAGGAATTCCCTGACTTTCCACTAACACAGTGCAATCCTGCTTCTCTCATACTACCAAACACATTTATAGCTAAATCATAGAATTCACTGCTTTATATTTCACTTTCTGACACATAGTCATGGCTGATTCCCAGAGTTACTTCTTCTCTCAGCAAAAACCATATTAATATCCCTGCAAGTGAATATCTAGTGAATTTATTATAAGAGGAAATGGTTAGACACATACAAACCTCAGAGTAATTTAATCCATGCATCAAAATACAGTGCTGAAAAAATTGAAAATGGAAAGCGTGATACAGATCTGTGTTTGGAGTAGAGGCAAAGGAAGTCACTCAAGTAGTTTTTCTATGACAAATTAAAGTACTTAAGATTTCTTAATTCAAAGCTATAAAAAATTCCTTCCTGTGGGCACTGCAGAGCAGCACATTCTTTATGATGATAATAAACAGCTTGAAGTTCTATCAAATCAGATTTGGTTTGGGGTTCTTTTGTCATTAGGTTTTTCTTTCCCCAATCAAATTAGAAATGCAGTGCATTGGAGGGAAGATAGTGAAGCTTCAGTGAAGCAGCAGAGAAATGGAAAAATCTTAGTTCAGAGGTGGGATGGACTGTTGATACCAGCCATCCTGAAACAATATATCATTTACTCCTTTTGGAATTAATTAGAATTTCCAGTTTATCACAGAGTCCAGAGTGTGATAAACTCAATCTGCTAGGATTGAGTTTAACACATAAATGAAGAAAAATACATTACAAGGTTTAAAACCTTAAACTTTCATGCTCAAAACATTTTTACCTTTCTGAAAAAGCCCCAATCACAATACAGCTGAATGACTACTCACTGTGACTTTCTGAGAGACTTTCTCTGCTCCACTAAGAGCAGCTTAAATGTGCTTTTTTAAACTTTTTCTTTCAATGAGTCAAAAATTGTCCTTTCTATGGCCTGAGGCAGCATTTACTGCTCTTCTAGGTGGTGCAGCATTGTCATCAGTCTAAGATACTCTGGTGTCCAAATGCTACATCATCTGGTAGGGGAGCTGTCAGCACTGTGAGGTTTGGGTTTATTTTTGCTGCAGTAAATTAGTGTTTCAGAGACAGGCAAATCCCAAAGCAGGGGGTCTGGCAGCACCAGGTAATTCACTGCCAGAAATCTCAGGTCAGCACAGGAGCCTGGGATCAGCCAAGCCAGCCCCACCTCACGCCTGGGATTTAATCAGGGACTGAGGGAAGGAGAATTTCCCCTGCTGCTGTTTGCTCAGCTGCCAACCCACTGCTGTCTCAGACACCAAAGTGTCACAGCTCCAGGGATGGAGCTCCTGTGTTGGGCTGTAGTGACATCACAGATGACATCACAGAGCCACTGCACACCTCCAAGGGCTCACCATGCAGATTTCAGAGAAATCTGATATCTACGTTTCTATATAACACTGCTATATTAATAGCACTGTTAACACTATTAACTATTAACACTATTAATAACAATGCTATAACACTGTAGGTTAATATTAACTGCAATAATTAGATAATACAGCCCTATTTCCAAAGGTTTGCTGCCACTGTCTTTAAAGATAACTGCTCGATAGCTGCAAGTTCTTAAAGCACTTTGAGGATTGGATTCTCAGTGCAGATCCACACAGCTCTTTGAAAAGTGGACAAACTGATGCTGAGCTCTCTGCATCCCTGGTGAGACAGGAGTTCTTTTAAAAATGTGATGATGCCAGATGAAAATCTGGTTTTGCCTGTAAGAAAGCTCTAATGGCAAACAAGCAGGGGGGAGGAAAAAAAGAACAAGTACAAAGTACATGTATAGTACAAGTACATCCTCCTGCCTGTCTTTTCCCAGTTCCTTCCAGAAAGCCTGAGCAATTTCTCTGTGCTCTGAGGTAACAAAGCCTCATCTTAATGCAGTAATGTGAATACAACAGTGGGAATAAATAATGGGGGTACATCCAGATAAAACTCTGGATCCATATCAGGTCTTTGTGGGTATTTTTAGCTAGTGAAAAACTATTCAACCATGTTCAAAGCAGAAGTTAATTCTGTGTTTTCTGTTATATTTTTTTACAGAATGCAACATATTTGCATAACATCTTGAATTCTTCTGGGATTCGGTACGGAATTTGGTCCCTTCCACTTTAAATGCCTTATTGTTTGATTTTGGCTGTTGCCTTTTTGGTTTTTAAGTCAAAGCAGAAAAATTCTTGATGGCTACAATCAGTTTTCTGTTACCCTTACACTGATTCTTTAGCTTTTGCCTCCTTACAGAGCTGTTACAGCATACAAGCAAAAGTAGATTTACTGATGACAACAATAAACCGTGTTCCAGCTATAGTGCAGCATTTTTCTGATGAAGTTTCCCATTCAAGCAACACCAAGGATTTCATTTCTCCTGTGGAGAGTTGCCAGACTGCAGCTGTGGCCTTGCCTCTGCTCAGGACTCTAGGGTGAGCTGGGCAGAGCTGAGGGTGTAGAAGTTTTTGCTGAGGGCTAAATACTGGATAATTTCTGTGACTCCTTCAATGCAAAATGTCAGTGAGCTCTCATTCTCATGAAATCATAACACAGCTTCAGCATCTCAATCAGTCCAGGCACAACTCCCAGTCTCCAGCTGTTTTATCCTCTGGTACTTTTAATATTTCCACATCTGCATATGATTTTGTGCCAAGCAATTATTAAAATTATTCCTATGAAAAAGGTGCCATATAAAGCAGTTTCACTATTGCTACCATTAAAAAGTATGAGCTGTAATTTCTTCCCCGAGGAGAATTTAACGCTCAAGAAAAATACAACTTCCCTGAATGTGGCTTTAAAATTTATAAGGACTGGAAAGCTTTTGTCCAAGTATCTTATATTTACAACAACGTGATCTGTTGCCCAGTGGGATGAGCACGTACCAGATCTACAGCCCTGACAGGGCTGCTTTGCTCATTTCTTAGAAGACATAAACCAAACTAACACGTGATTCTTTATCTGAGTGCATTCCTGTGAAGTCACGCTGCATAAAATGCACCCAGCCACGCAGGTAGAGGTGCTTTAGTCTCCTATGGTGGGGAATTGGCAATCGAGAAGATGAGGAAAATTAAAAGCCAAAATGTTGATCCACGTCTGCTCTTGCATTTATACAATTCAGGGTGTGTGTGCTGTGGGTGTGTTGTATTGCTTGGTGTAGATGAATATTTAAACCAGAATAATTGCCTTTGTATGCAGAGGATTTAGTATCTGGAATTCAAATGAGAAAGCAAAATCCATTCTCATTCCATTCATTAGGTGATGAAATTGTATTGAATTATGCCAATTCCTCTTCTCTCTCTTCATTTCAAATAACATGTTCTGTTTTGAAAGGGTAAAGAAGTGTCAAACAGCCAGAACTGGTACCCACTACTGAGCAAATAGGGGGCAACAAAGTGAGTGGGCTTGAGATGCTGACTAAATGTAGAGGTTGTAGTTATTGCCCTTTTTAACAAACATATATAAAGGATTTTGAAAAAACTTGCACTGAAAAATGTCTCTTTTGCTGCAAATATAAACTTGCCAAAGAAAAGACCAGTGTGGAAATAGGAACACACAAATTTCCCAGTTACACATGGAAAAGCCAGACTTGTTTTTTCCTTTGCACACCCAAGAAGTGTGCATTCCTAGCAACTGTCTCGCAAAGAATGAATTTGAAGTGCAGAAACAATACTATCTGATTACAAAGCACAGAGGAATAACACTTACTGGCAATCAGCTGGGAGGATAGAATTCATTCTCACTTTCTCAGTTCACATCAGTGAGAAATACATCTGCAGAAAATCAAAGCCTGTATTGATGATGTTCAGAAAAAGTGGTAATTTCATTAGAGCAAACAGCTGTAAGTAGCCATGTGATTTTCAGCAACCTACAAAAGCAGCATTACATTTCTGAACTATTTTATTCAGCTTCTCTCCTAAACCTTTCATCAAAAAACCTCATCTCAATCTGCACGAATCTTTTGCTCAATGGCTGCACTTTTAAATGACCAGCAATCAAGATGGTTAAGCTACATTACAAATCTAGCCTTCTGGTTATGGGTTTTTAATTACTCTCAATTACTCCTTCTCTTTTTTGATCCCTTATTACTTGTTTTTGCCAAACACGATCCCAATCCGACGGCCATTCAACCCAGCAGGAGTCATTCCATTAATGAAGTTTTGATCTGTAACAGCTTCTTTCATTTGCACTACAGACTATCAGGATCAAATCACGGCTGAGTGATGTGGTGGAGCAAATTGACTCATGAACAGAGTAGAGTCTGGCTTCCAGATAACTCCTGTCCTAATCCCCAACTCCCTCAATAATTCCCATTTCCCCACAGCTCTGTCAGGGGTTCTGCCCTGCACACTCCCAGTCTCCCTGTGTGAAATGTGGGGTTGTGTTTTGTGTCAGGCAGAAAAAGATGGCCTTTGTAGCTATGGTTGTGAAATGTGTGGAAAAGGCCATAGGATGGATAATTATAAAAACATCTGTTTAATGAACAAAATGGAAAAAGCATGGAAAGAGGCTTTTGAACTAATATTTTGCTTGTTTATAAGTGAACCATGTGAGCCTATAAGGTTTTTGCAATGTAGATTTTAGGTTTTTTCAGTTAGTATGAGTTTTATACGTTTTTAACATGTAGGATAGAGGAATGCAGAAATATTATTTGCTTTAGAAATAAAATTATTATAATCTTCAAGCTGCTTTATAATAAAAGGGCTTGAACTACAGCTTTAGAATATATATATAAAGAGTTGTAATCACCTAAATAGAAGAAGGAAGTTAGCTATCCCAAGCTAAAAATTAATGATCACGAGAAAAAAGGTTGGAAATAGAGACAGACCACCATCTGGAAGCTGGACATCACCAAAAAACCTGATTTATGGTCCTGAGAAGGAAGGCTGAATCTCTCATCTCTGGTGTTTTCTTCTGAAGAAGGATATCTGAACATCACCATCACTAATTTATGGTCCTGAAAGCCTCATCATCACTGTTGTTATTTCTGAACAAGGGAAGTAAAAAGGTTACTTCACTGATTCACACCTCTAATGTATAGAAATTCAACGTCACCAGTAGGAATTGATCACAATGGGGTATAGAAACTGGATTTCAAAAATAGAAATTAGGAGGAAACTAGAGAAAAAAATTGCTGAGAAATGCTTATGAAAAAATCTCAATAAATACCAGCAGAAAATCAACAGTCGGTGTGCAGTTGGAGGGGAAACCCCCACTGTACCCAGCTCTGCTTTGCTCCCATTTTACCATTTTATATTAATTAATAAATTGATCGCTGCTTGATATATTGGCTGAGTCAAGCTCTTTATTTCTAATACCTGCTGTTATTCTCCTCTCCCACAGCGGCTCCCTCTGGTCCCCAGGCCCTTTCCCTGCCACATCCCACATCAGAGCAGCCATCCCACTGCTGATTGCAGGTGAGCAGTTGGCTGCAAGGCTGTTTGTTGGTTATATGGCTGCCATAAACTCAGCTGAGAGCAAGGGAGCACTCCCTGTTTATCTCTCACTAAAGGCTCTTTGCCATGTAGCTAGCTGTCGGTTTTAACAGAATATTTAGGAGCTTAACACCTTTCAGATCTCTCTGTGCTATGAAAGCGGCGGATGTTCGCAAATTTGGTTGGACCTTGCTAAAAAAATATCAAAAGCTGCTAGGAAGTAAATGACTCACAGATGGACAATGTCATCACGAGTTGTGTTTCCTTAAAAAGCCAGACTAAATGTTCCCAGAAGAAGGTAACAGTCTTATAAAATCACAGACCAGGTATGAATGATAGCTCACTGGCAGCCAAATCATCCATTTTCGAGAGCAGGGTCATAAAAGAAGAGTTCGTTTACTCAAGAGAAGTAATTCTGATGTGCATTTGCAGTAGAGTCAGTAAAGCTCTCAAGGTTACTGAATCTGCAGTGAGGGAAGACTTGTTTCCAGCTCCCAGCCTGCAGGTCATTGCAATCCCAAACAAGTGATCACAGTTAAACAGCTAATCCTGTTTATTCTACAGTTTAGCTTGAAACAGAACAGAAAATCTCAGCTACCCTTGGATTTTTTTTTACCTGGAAACTGAACTGAACATCACTATGTAGCCTTATGTCTCTGCAAGAGTGAATTGCACTCTGAAATCCAGAATGCTCAGCTTTAGGGGGAGTCATTTTCATTTTATTCACCAAGTTTACTTCCCCCTTCTGCTTTTGTAGCAAAAGAAAGTGAGCTTTGCTCACCAAGAGAGAGCTCACGCAGAATGTCAGACCATTGTCCTCTAGCTGCACATTCAACTGATGTTTACATCTGCAAGTTCCACTGGAGAAATAAACACTGAGTGCAAGGCTGCCATCAGTTAAAATACCAAGCTGCCTCTCCACAAGACAGGCCGTGCATAGCTAAGCATCAAAATACGTTCCCAGTGCTGTTATTATTATTATAGGACAAAGAGTCACCACATTTTAATGATGCTATCTTCTAGAGGGATGATAATAATTGAACCTGCTTCAGTGGAGATGATAAAAATTTGCGTACTTTTACACATCTCCCTACTGCCAATACTGGATTTTTTCCACATTTTTATCCTTTATGTGGAAAGAATAACCATCTACCAAACACAAATAGCAACTAGCAAGCTGAGAAAACCTCATCAAGAAATGATTATTACAGGATCCTTGACTTTTTCCTCTCTGCCCTTCGAACAAAAACTCTTAAAAGTTAACAAACTGAATTTTCTTTTCAACAGGATCACCAAACAATGCTTGAAACACTGCCCACATCTGTGAAACTATATCTAATCAAATTCACGCCTGCATCAGTTGCCTGGGTAACAACCAGACAGTTGCTCCGACAAACAAACTGCAAACAGCAGAAGGAAATGTGCTCTAACTGGGAGCACCTACTTCCCTGAGCCTTGTTAGTTTAATAAATAATCATATGTAATCTGATCTTATTCACGAGGCAGTGGATGAATGGAGGAGGGATTTTATAGGCTCACTCAGGAGGGTGAGGAAGACAGAAGAAAGGTTGTGAGCAAATGAACATAAAAGCTCAGCTCCATTTTTATCCTTCCCTCCTTTTCTTCTTCCTGAGAAGCACAGCATGGTGTTTGGATGTAGCTATATGTCCCTGCATAACGGGGTGATTCATTATCTCTTTTTCAGCACGGAGTTGGAGTTATTGTCTGCGTTTCCCCCTGGCAGCACAGGCCCCCGATTGACGGGCTCCGTGTCAGGCTCCTCCTCATGCCACACACAAGAGATGGCTCTCAGGGACGTATAGAGATGTGATAGGCACTGCAAAGGGTTTCCACAGCAACGGGGATCCTGCAGGAGCTCTGAGCCAAACTTCATCCCCATGCCATTCCTCCCCCCTTGGTCTGACCACACAGGTTTCCTTCTTCAGGCTCACCACGGGCGCTTCCGGGGAATGTCCCTCACGCACTGAAATGACAAGTGCTGGCTGCAGGGCTCAGGGCATTTTCAAACAAGCCAAGTTTGTTAGCCTCAAGCATTCAAAAATTATGTTGTAATAATTAAGGTTTGCCTAAATAAAATCTTGAGATTTGACTAATGGGTGTCATGGGTTAACACAGCTTGGTTTTTTTCCCTGTAAGGACTTTGGATGAGGTTTAATTTGACTTCTGGGTCATAAAACTTAAGCCCCTTTCCATACTAAGATTTGCTTGAAAGTTAGACAGATATTTTTTGGTGGTGTTGGTTTAAATCAATAAAATTTAAGCTGCTTGCAAAACAAGTCAGACCCAGGACAAAAAAAAGATCTAAACAAACAATAATTATGATAATATTCATAGTGTCATGCTATAAATTCAGCCTTTTGCAGCTGTCCTGTAACACTGGTTTAAAAAAGGAAAGAAAACAGAGTTGTCAAAGGGCTGCTCCTTATAGAAACCTGAATCAAGTACCTGCTAAAAGTAAGTACTGCAGAGGAACACACTTATACTGCACATTTCCCACACTGCTATGTACAGGCTAAAGCCCCTAAATAGTGCCTTACGTCATGGGCTTCAAGTTGGTGGGTGTAACTGCAAAACTGAAATCATCACTAAAAAAACAAATATAAAGATGCCAAGCTGACTTCCCGGCCACCGAAGCAGAACTGACAGAAACAAAAGTAGTGTGGGAAAGGTTCATCAGCAGTGTGGTTACTTACTTTGCCAGCAAATAAGACTGTTGCAGCAGCAAGGATTATTAGAGTCTCTCCAGTACCTCAGAGGGTCCAGCCCTTGCAGAGAAATGGCTTAAAATAATTAGTGAGGCTGCTCTTCAGGTGTGTTTTGTAAAAGCAAAAGGTTTAATAAACGAAAAATAATGAAAAGTTGCAGAAATAAAGGAAAAGCTGAGAACAGGTGTCTGAGAAGCTTCTGACACCTTGCTCAGACATCCTAAAAAGCCCTAGAGTTCCTTTGTGCTCTTTAAGTATTCAATGGTTCAGGTGGGCTGTTTGGCCCCTGGCCCAATGAAATCAGCACCAGGCTTTGAGCTCCACTTTCCAAGCCCAACCAACGCCCTCTGTTGCAACTGAGCCATTTACAATGAGAAAGGCACAGAACTTTCCAGTTAAACTTCTTAACATGTCTAAAGGTAAAAAACTGAAACTCTTTCCTTATACAGAAATGCCCACTCTGGGGTGAGGGGTGCATTACTACAAAGGATCAAATGCTACCTGCTCCTCATGGCCAGTGTTTCCACCAAATTCACTGCTCTGGCTTTTTTGGGGGAGTTTGCTTTGCCCTTGAGCAGCAGCAGCCCCCCATTAGGTAATGCTGGACTGGCTACATAGCACAGATGAGCAGAAACCAGTTCATAACAGAAGTTAATTCTTTCTTCATCTTTACACTTGTCATGCGTGTATGGGAGAGAGATTTTGTACAAAAAGGTCTCACCTCTGTGTGTGGGTTTGCAGGCATTTGTGCACACGTGTGTTCTCACCCCATCTGGCAGGGAGCTCCCAAATTCCCTTAGACCCCGGTGTAATTCCAAATCAAAGAGAGCTACTGACCACAGGGTGTTTACATTTCACCAAACAGGGGCACTTTCTAAAAGGTCTAAAAGCTTTCCTTTTGCTAAAGGAAAGCTTCTTGCTCCCTCAAGCTTTGAAACACGCCTGCGGCTGCACTCTGGAGGAAAAGGGGAATTTCTGTTACCTGGTGCCTTGGTTTAACTTTTTTTTTTAAGGTAATGTCATGCTTTAATCAAGAGAAACTGTCCAACAATGCCTCATCTTTTTCCTTCTTCTAAAACCACAATCTCCTTACTGTACATGAATCAGATTGTAAAGCAGCGTGCCCAGGACTGGAGCAGGAGCAGGGATTATCTCCTGCAGACACTGCCAGCACTGGCCTTGCAGCTCCTGCAGCTCCAGCTTTGAACAAATGCCCTGGAGCTGCTGGCTCTGGTGGCTGCTGCTGATGAGCGTTTCCACAGCGAATCAGATACAGAGGAAAACACGCGGTAGAAAGTTGTGAACATGAGCAAAGAAATAACAACAAAAAAAATAAAACTGTGCCATAAAAGCAAGAACAGCCCTCAAGCCCCCAATATTAGAGCATCCACCACATCTGACTCTGCTGACCTTATCTAGAGGGACTTGCTACAAAAAATGAAGAAATTGTCATATGTACTCACAGAAATCAGTAACATACTGGAATATCAGAGTTTTTAAGGACTGCTTTTTGTTGTCTGGTTGTTATTCCAGCTCTGGAAAAATTGTGGGCAATCTTCAATTTCATAAAAATTTTCCCTACAGGGTTTTACATACATATCAACCTGAAGCAGATTATCCGTTTTTTCAGCACTGAAAAATGAGATTCTTCCCAGTGGTTTAGCAATAAACACTTGGAAATTATTTTAAGCTTATTGCGAAGCAAAACACTTTAATGTTTAGTGTAGTTTGAAGAACACTTTCTTCCTGAGAAATATATATTTTTTTTATTTCTTCCCTGTCCCCATAATATGGTTTTCCAGTTCTAGAAAAAAGCCAACAGGTCATGATGATACTGAGGTGCTCTTTGGGAAAGCATCAGGAAAATAAAATTTGCCTATTGTGACTTTTTTTCATAAGAGACCTGGGCTTTTTTGTTTGTACATCTTTACTTATTGCTGTGACATTTTATAGTGTTAGCTGGATAGAATTTNGACTTTTTTTCATAAGAGACCTGGTATTTTATTTGTACATCTTTACTTATTGCTGTGACATTTTATAGTGTTAGCTGGATAGAATTTCTAATCCTGTTTTGAAACTGAATGGTTAAAATGAATTAATGAATGAATAAGACATTAACCTAGGAAGTAGAAACTGAGGCAGAGTATGTGTACTCTGAAGCAGTACAGAAAGAAACAGATGCCAATAGAGTCCTAGAACTCCTCATTGTGTCTGAGAAGAAAAAAGTATCAACAAGTTAGTGCTAAATGAAAGATACCTTTAGGAAACTGTCTTAAGAGATAGCATCAATAAGGAGATGNATGAAAGATACCTTTAGGAAACTGCCTCATGTAGGGAATTGTGTAGAGAGATAGCGTCGACACGGAGATACATTACAAATAAAAGATAAAAGGCATGATATGTACACATTAGGTTTTTCTTTAAAAATCATAGTAAAATAGTAAACTGTCCCATAAAAATATGTAAGAAAACCTGAGACATTTAGTACCAATATCACAATTTTTTTTAAACAAATTAACTCATTACCTGATACAATATTCTCTATGAAGACAAACCTCTGTTAGCAATTTGTTGCACCCCTCACACCTGATTTTAAATATAAAATTGGGCCATCCAAGCCACAAACCCACAGCCATCCACCTCTACTGCAGTCACAACAACTGAAAGTAGAACTTACTACAGAGCACTATTTCATAAAGGTGGAGGAACATTACTTTTACTTTTTCTCTCCTGCCCATATGTCCCAGGGAGAATTCACAGTCTGTGCTTCCCATTTCTGGAAACAAGGCACTTTACTTTGTAAACACTGGTCATATGCATCACTTGGGTATCCGTGGTTACATAGATGTAAGGAGCTCTTGAGTCACATCCTACTTGTTTTCCAGCCCCTGTGCCTGTGAGCGTTTCTGCAGCAGCAAAAACCGTGGGTCTGAACCAGAGTCTACCAAGGCTGACAAGGAGATGACATTAAATACAAATCTGAATATCTGAATAAATTAGGCAGCTGGTATAACCCTGGTTGGTCTTAATTTATATGCAGAGTAAGCAAGGAAAGAGGAGAGAAAAAAGCATTAGAGACTACAAAGGATCTGCCAAGCCCATGGTATCAAGGGCAAAAACCTGTTACTTGTTTTACATGCATTGCACTTCCAGGGACACCAGGGACACTGCAGAGCCTGGATCACTGGGAAGGTCATCCTGGGGCTGCTCAGGCCAGTAGAGCTCTGCTGGTTCCACCAAAAATTCCCAATGAATTTTTGTCTCATTCTCTCCTCTAAATACGTCCTTGATGTTGTGTTCTTTGTGCCATAAGCACAGTGGAATGCTTTTGATTTCCTCAGAATTGCTGATCTCACCTCAAGAACCGACTTCTTTTGTATTTATTGTCTGACTTATNCAAGTAGGAGGTGCTACAAACGTAAAGAGTAGGAAAGAAAACCCATTTATCTCCTTGACCTCCAGATTCTTTTCCTAGAATCCTAGGAGAGGCTACCAGAGGGTCCCCATGCCAAAACCTTTCCCACCCCCACAGTGAAACAGGGCCAGGAACATCCTCAGCTTTGTCAGGAGGCATTCCCCAATCCACATTCAACTAAATTCAGGAAGATGTTCACTTAAAATTGGGCATAAAGAAAGGAGGGTGAGCCTGGAATTCCACAGGCACCCTTTGCTGCTCTTTGGGTTAAATAAAGGAACTTCACCATTCACAAACTGGAGTTAATTACCCAAAGAGAACAAAGTGCTGTTCAAGAAGCTGAAATTCAGTTTCTACAGAGGTTGATACCTGCAGAGGCTCATTCCAAGCTGTGCTGTTCTAAAAAGAAAGGTGATCTGTGTTCTGCCACCACATTTGGAAAATTGCTGTTTAGTCTTGGATCAGAGAAGAGCTCAATGACACCTTGCTGTAAAAATAAAATGATAGATTCGGGTCTGCATTTTACAGTCCCACAACACTGATCTTTGATATTTCTTAGGCAAACTTTCTGTTTGAGGTTTGGAGACGGTTTTATTGTTTTTTCTCTCCTAGGAAAGGTTTGTTGCTCATATTCAACCTCTGAAATCTCTTGCGCACTCCCTGTCGTACTATTTTTCAAAAACAGCATTTGATCTTGTGAAATAAATAATATGAATAATGCATGAGAAAGACATTTTAAAGCCCAAATTCCACCCTTCTTCCTTTCTTCCTCCTACTTTTTTTCATTTGGCATTAAAGCTATTATAAACAGGCACATTTTGGTGACAAGCTAGACTGCCTGTGGATAGCAGGACTATCATCAGTTGGAGGAGCAAAACCACACAGAGAAAATACCCCTTAAATATAACACTGGAACAATAAATACTGCCAAGTTAGTATTGGTTCAGCATACTCTTAAAATATATTAAAGCTTTTAATTCCATGCTCTCTCACTCTTTCTCCTTAAGACCATTTTACATTAAGTCAGAAACCTTTCTGAGACCTTCTATTACAGCATTTAAATGTGACTGCCAGCAACATTCTCAGGTTTGTGAACAAAAACCAATTTACTGTAAAAATGCATCTCCACAAATCTGTGCTCCTAAGTTAGCAATTTGTTTCATCAATATATTTTATAAGCCATTATTTATTAGTTTTTAAAAGCATGTGACATTGCAAAACCTTAAACTTACCACATTGTTTCATGAGTGACAGACAGTGATCATAATTTTATACCAAACTCTAACATATTAACATCAGTTTTCGGAATCTTCCAATCCCACAGCGTGTCTGGCTGCTCTTTGATAAAAGGGAGTGGTTTTAAGGATCCATGAACAGTTTGTGTCTCCACTGGCTCACCAGAAATGCCATCAGAAGAGAAGCACATTTCTGTTTCAAACTCCCTACAGCACAGACTGGGTGATAACCTAGAAAAGGAGCTCACTGCACTCAACCCAGGCACAGCTGTTTCTTGGTGACAAATGAAGGAAAGCTGATATTCCTCAGTTCTGTTCCTTGTAGGTAATTGAGACAGCACCAGGGATGAATGGTTGGGCTGACACTCCTTGCAGAGAGGCTTGTACCCTCCCCAAGTCAATCTCCAAATCTGCAGATTCCCAGGGAAGTCAGAAATGTCTTGTGGCCTGGAACCATTTAACTCTGCCCCTGGCTTGCTTTGGAGCCCACCTTTCATCAGGATTCCTGCTCTTACAGCTCTCCTGAAGTCATGGAAGAACACCAGGGTAAATGAGCCCATCTGTTTTCATCTGGCAGGCGTTCAGCAAGATACAGTTTAGCGAAGTGTTTAAATAAATGCTTAACCTTAAACTTGCTATTAAGGACCTAAGGAAATGCTTTCTTGGATTAAGAACAAGAACTACTGAAAAATGGAGGAGATGTTCATTGTCTGCAGCACAGTCAGAGGCCTCAACAGAGAGGGAACTGCTTTCAGGGTAAGCTCTGTGTGTGTGGGATCTGAGTGTGTGGGGATGATGCCTTAAGTCTTAACTTTCATATTTTTTCAGATTCTGTGCTGGCCAGGGGTGCAGCTCTGAGCTCACAGTCAGTGTCACTCAGCTCTCTGCACACAGCAGGGACACAAAACAAATCCTTGTCCTGCTGCACACCAAGGACAACTTTCAGCCCAACAGCACCAACAAGGGTGGCTGGAGGGAGGAACAAGAAGGATGGGAGCTCACAGCCTGGAGCTGGGATTGGACAATTCAACCCCAAGATGCAAATGGACCAAATCTTATCAAAGTGTGAGATCTGGTGACCAGTCAGCCGTTTTGTGACCATTTTGTGCCCATTTTGGGTCCACCTTGGAGGTAGCCCTGGCCAGGCCCTGGTTCTGCCCAATGTGTACCCTAAAGACCTTTCAATAAATCTCTAATTTATTCTCTGGCTCTGCCCAGTCTCTGTTCCAGGTCAGCCTTCCCAAGGCACCAGTTTCTGGCACCCCAGATGGGACAATGAGGCATCATGAAAACCCTCTTGGACAAGAAGAACACCGAACTCCTGCCCTCCACTCCTGCTGACACCCCAAGGTCAGAGGTGGTGGCCATGTTTGACCACAGGACAGGACACAGACTCTGGTGTGGAGCTCTCACATGTCTCCTTCATGAAAAAAATAAAATAGGGGGAGGATTGCACAGCACTGCTTTTTGACAGTGTTTAAGCTCTACTGGCTTGTGTCTTGGGCCATCTCAGCCTCCAGAGTGGCACAAGTCCCAGGGAGGCACAGAGGCAAAGACCTGAATTCTCAGGGATGCAGAGACAGCTGTGCCGGCCACAGGTACAGGGGGCACAAGCACAGGGGAATGTCCTGTGCTCCCACCTCAGCCCCTCACACTGCTCTGTTCTCCACCTCAGTCCCTCACACTGCTCCGTGCTCTCACCTCAGCCCCTCACACTGCTCCGTGCTCCCACCTCAGCCCCTCACACTGCTCTGTGCTCCCACCTCAGTCCCTCACACTGCTCCGTGCTCTCACCTCAGCCCCTCACACTGCTCTGTTCTCCACCTCAGTCCCTCACACTGCTCTGTTCTCCCACCTCAGCCCCTCACACTGCTCTGTGCTCCACCTCAGCCCCTCACACTGCTCCGTGCTCCCCTCAGCCCCTCACACTGCTCCATGTTCCCACCTCAGTGTCCCTCACACTGCTCTGTTCTCCCTCAGTGTCCCTCACACTGCTCTGTGCTCCCCTCAGCCCCTCACACTGCTCAGTGCTCCACCTCAGCCATGGCAGGTAGAAGCAAACAGCTCAAATTTTCTGTGATGATGGGGGCAGTGAAGACCCAGGTGCCAACTTCTCTCCAGGTTCATAATAACTCTCCCTTTGCAATACAAATAATGCCTGCAGGTGTTTACTCCTGCCTATTTACCAACTAAAATGAGACAACACGTTTGCACATGACTAATCTCTTCATAACGCATTTTACCTCCCGCAAACTGCTTATAAATGTAATTATTTTTCAAAAGACTGAGAAATCTGCCAGATCTTTATATATAGGTCCTGGTGGATGACACAATCCATCACCTTTCCAGTAAAGAACGATACAAAATGAAATATTTAATAGGTGATAAATTAAATATTAACGGCCAATGCATCACAGACATCTCCAAATGTTTACATGAGTATATAAGTTAGAGTGCTTATTTTTGTAGCAGCTCAGACTGTTCCCACCTATGCCTGCTAACTGCTCCACAGGCCTCTGAGTAATCCCATGGCCCCAACATCACCTCTAAGCAAAAAATTCCAGCTCCAGAAGTTCAAACATAAGTTGTTTCAGTTCCTTCTTCTGCATCCCTCAAATATCCCCTTATCTTACCACGGGCTTCTGGGCTTGCCTGTGTCTGTCTCCATCACCCTTACTGAGTTTTTGCTGCAGTTGGAGGTCGCGGGGTCACAAACAGAAATCATTTACCCCTGATTTCATTCACATGAGAACAATCCCAGCATCTCCCTCACCTGGGGAATCTGCAGAGGTTCTCTGGGAGGTTTTGAGCTGGTGAAGGAGGAGAGGTTGAGGAGGCTGCTCAGGTGATGTGCAAAGAGCAGAGCATCCTGCTGGGGTAATTTGAGAGCTCCTACCAGATTTATTCCAAGATCAAGGCCCTAAACTTATTTAACTCCCATACCTTTGAAAATCTGCACAGTTACAACACTGGACTGCAGGAGAAGTACTTTGCCAGTTTGAGAGGGGAGTTTTGAAAAAGTCAAAATTTTCCTCCCCAAAAGCAGTTTGCTGACAAAGAGCATTAGGTCATCTGGGACAGATGCTGTCTCTCATGGAAATCAGTGGGGTTTTAAATCCTGCAAGTTTTTCTCAACATCTGAAAAAGATTCCCATTGTGGCAGTTCACACAAATTCCTCCACTGACTTCTCTTGAGCAAGACAAAGCAAAAGGAATGTAAAGTTTCCATTTTAAATCCCCTTCAAAATAGCTCAGGCATGTATGATGGCAATGGCTGTGAGAGGTAATTGCTGCACAGAGGCCCAATTACTCACACACTTCAAAACAACCCAAAACTCCCACCTGCTATGAGTGAAGGCCTCAAAAGGTGTGGGTTATGAAACAGACTGAAGCATAATTTTAGACCTAAGTGCCATTTTAAATTTGTTTTTCTTTATTCTTACTACAAACTATCATTAAATGTGGCTGTTACCTGTGACTGGTGTTCTTTGAGTGTGGTTGGTTGGTTGTTTTCCTTTTTAACTTGAAGCTCCTGTTTCAGATGACTTAAAGCCTCCAATCTCTATAGGAAACTGAATTTTGGAAGATTTGTGTAGTGCAACTAAAACCATAAAGCACTGCCCCAAGGTTCATTGGGTCTTTGGAGACCTGCTGTGGTGTTGATGCGCCTTAACATGGCTGTGAAGGTTACAGACATGGAAAGATATCCTTTACAGAAAGGACTCCCTTTGTTTTCCATGGATTTTTTTCTTTTTTAACAAAAAAAATCCTCTCATTATGAAGATCAATTATAAACTATTCCACATAGTTTGGGTTGAGTTGGAGTCTCCTTGCGGTAAGCCCAAGTAACAGAAACCCTTCTTCACCCTTAATTACAGTAGCAGTGCTGGGTGGTGCTGCATTAAACTGACCTTTGGCTTTATGTCAGCTGTGCTAAATAAATAAAAAAGTCACAATTTCCCAGTAACAAACACAAGCATATCTTATCATTCACAGTGTGAAGTTGTTACTACAGTGCCATCTTCAGTGCGTTACATAAAGTGGAGTTTTCCTGTAGAGGATTTTTCCTTTGTTCTTTGTGGGTTGGAAATGGATTCATAGAACTTCAACTCTAGAGAAATGAGTAAAAAAAAATAAAAGGTGAGAGCTTTCTCTCTTTGTTAAAAAGAAAGAGAGTGTTGTTATTAAGAAAATAAACTGTTATACATGAATAATATGGAATTATTAGGCAAAGCAATCTGAATCTGGCCACCACAATAGGCTTTGAGGTAAATATGGTTTGTCCTCATTTACTGCCAGTGACACTCAGAATTACCGCACAGAAATCCAATTGTGCACGTGCACATGCATTATGTGTAGCACATGACCAAAACATTAGAACTGCTAATACAAGTTTGACTTGTATAAATATACCATTAGTATATATACCATAGTATACCATTATACTATTTATACTTATATACTATAACATACAAGCATACTACTTACAGACAGGGAAAAACGTGTATCTCCACACATCTGACAGAGAGCCTGGGCTAGCTCTGCTGCGGGGGAAATCTCATTTGGTCAAACAATCCCTTCTTACCCAGTCCCCAGAGTTTAGACTGGACCTAGCAATGAAGATTACTTCCATTGCAAAAGGGACAAACCCACATATTGAATAGCAGACAGCCAAGGAGAGTCTTACACCCTTGATTACAAAGCTCCTGTAATGCTAAAATTGCTTCCCTGCAATGCTAAAACAACTTTACTGAGCCTTGCTACAGCCCTGTTCCTTGGCCCAAGGATGCTGTGGGTCAGGGCACAGGTATGTTCCAGACGAGAGGGCATTTTGGCAAAGGTCACTGCCATGCTCCTGATGTCTCTGAGTATATCTAGCTCATGATAACTCTAGTTTTAGCTCACTGTAAGTGCCTGCAGAGTGGGTATGAATCCATGTTCATGAATTCATTGCTTTAGCCTCATCTGGCACTAAAAGGCACTTGGGCCAGCTGACCTTGTCCATGTGCAATGTCAAAGGGAATAATTGTGTGGAGAAACAGGAGCTGAGGCCAACTCCACACCTCATCCCACAGCTTGTCAGCGCAGCAAAAACGGCCAAAGGGGCCAATGACACTGGGAAATATGAGTGATTTTATTATTACAACACAGATGTTCTATTGGGAGGGGATGTATTTGCTTGTCCTTTTTAGGCTTGTGTATTTTCTTGCGGATGGCTCAGAGTTGTATTGCTCTGTACAGAGTAAACAGCTCTATTTAACAGCTGAAGAAGAAAAGTCTACAAAGAGGAAAACACAGCTTAGCCACTCTCAGTGATATTTCTCAGTCTGAACAATAGACCACTGTGCAGAGTACAATGGCACTTCCCTTTTGAAATGGATTGTGTGCTGATAATACTCATCATTTGCATGCTGCTTTCATTTTGAAAGCACATTACAAATGTATAGGAATCCTTACCAACACACTTTACAATTTCTAATCCTTGCTATCTTTGCTGTCATAAGAGCTATAAATTACTTGACAAAGCTACACAGAGAAAATGAGTCACACTGTTGTTTTGTTGACCAATACAGCAAAATCACAAAATCATGCTCAGGGCATAGCTCCAACAGCTGAATTGAAACTCCAGATTCTAGAGGAAGCTACTTAAAAGATAAAACATCTTATGGCATCCATAGCTCATATTCTTGAGAAAGGATTACAAAATAGGGGCCTTGTTTGTTGGCACAAACCAAATTTTCCCAAATTAATTCCTAAATATTTCACTTGTACTTCCTGAATATCTCACTTTGTTAAGGCAAAAGTAATTTTCATTGAATAAATAGAAATCTTAAATCTAGGTTATTCACGATGCTTTTGATCTTTATTTTCTTAAAAAAAAAACCCATGAAAATTAAAGGCAAATCCCTTTTTTCTAGACATTTGGACCCAATTTCCTGATCATATTTGTAGAATATGATTATTTATTGAACTGATCATAGAAGTAAAGATCTTCGTCAGTTTAAAACAGTGCAATGACACGGTGATATTTAAGAAGGACACTATACGAACCCCAATTATTTCAAAGTGTTAACCCTATCCAAAAAAAGTCACCCCTTGTATGACATTTGTACTATTTTTGCTATCCAACTTCATCAAACCGCAGGCACAACTCAACAGGAGCTTGAAATCTGGTCCTGAGGAACGCCTGCTGATGTGAATTCCATTAAAGTAAACAGAGAGGGAACATTCAAAACCTTGCATTTCACTGCTGCCACACAAAAGGCAAGAAAGACATTGAGGATGAGCCTTTGCAGCTAAATTGTGCCCTGAGCTGCGCATGTAAGTCCCTTGGCACCCAGGGGCATATTCCAACCCAAGAATGGAGGTTGAAAAGTTGCATGCTAAAAATATAAACAGAACTGCTTTCTTCCTCTCTCTCTCTCTTAGTAAAATTCTTTAATAGTACAGATATCAACCAACAATGCGACCATTCTTTAAAATACCTGTATTTTTCTTTTTCAATCTGGAAAAATTCAAGTTCAGCCCATTTGGCTTTTCAGAAAAAAAAAAAAAGGAAGGAAAAAAAAAGGAAAGAAAAAAAAAGGAAGCTATTCTTCTACCCTTCTCCACAAAACTATTTTTGGGTATAAGCAAACACAGACTGCACATACACGAGACTGGTGACCTGGAGCCTTATTTGCAGTGTACAGACAAGAAGAATACCCTGCTGAGAAGGACTCACAGGGTCTATGAAATCCTGCCAGGGAGCAAGAAAATCTGCTGTATGGTACATCCTTTCCTGCAGTTTCTTGCAGTGAGGAGCTCAAAATCTGTCAAAACATGCTGCCCTTTGTGACTCTGCTCATTGAGATGTACATCCTGCACAGTGCCTCGTATTCAGACATGAGCACCAATGTAGCACATGAAGAGAGCCCCTACCAAAGCCACTGCTCAGCATTTTTGGGCACAGACTGACCCTCACACCCAAACAGCTCCCAGTGTGCATGAAAACATATCCACATTCCAGTTAAAAGCATCCCTGAGAAATCTGTATCACCTCTGGTTCAACCTGAGTAATTTGTGAAAGACTTTTCAGTGAGCAAATCCCAGCTCAGGGAAGTGGGTGCAGATATCTGCAGGATTTAGCCACAGTCTGTCAGGATTCAGCTGGCTGCATCAAATTTCCTTTACACTGCACAACTCACAGTCATGGAAAGCCATGATTGTCCAGCTTCAAAAGCCCAGCACAAAACTTCCCAACAGAAGCTTAGACCATTTCCTACATTTTCATTTTTGGATCATACATCATCAGACGTGACTCAGAAACCATCCAGGCCAGGCTCTCAGTTCGCCTGTTTTAGCTGTTTTCTAGGAACTGACAAATCCCACTCTTCTGCCTCTTTGGAAACTGCCACCAACCCAAGCCTAGAAAAACCTTCAGCTGTAAAGGACTGGCGCACTGAGGGTGAAATGAGGGCACGGAGTGGGAGGATGCTCTGGAAGGTCATAGTGCACACATTTCCAGGAAATTGCATGAAATTAAACCAAGAAATTAAATCCTCACAGATGAGGGAGACTTAGGAATATTCTTTCTTTACTGTTACAAAATGACAATTAAACCATTTAAAGATCATTTTCTGTTTTCTGGTTAAACAAAGACCAAATAGAAGTGAGGTATCACTTGTTACCCATCAGAGTTGTAGCACACTGAGTTAAGCCTTCACATACACACATACAAAAAATTCAGATTTAGTAACAACTAGGACTTTTTTTTTTTCCTTATCTGATCTTTGTGCTTTTGAAGAATTATTTATGGAATTATTACTTAGGGAATGGAAATTCAACGTAATTCAGTATCTGTTACCAGGGACTGGTATTTTAAAAAGACTGAAATGTACTTCTTCCAGAGAATGAATTAATTATCTCAAGTATTGCTAGCGAATACAAATAAAATTAGCAGTAAACCAAAGATATTTGCAATAAAGTCTCTACTTAATGAAAAACAAGAGCAGAGTAACTTCGCTCCATTACAGGGAGAAAGTAAATTGTACTGTTAAGATACTGTTTGTATTTTATGTGAGATCTACCCCAAGTGTATGCATAAACCAGGAAATTTATATAGTTTTGTACCCACAGTGCAGCCCTGGGATGCCCACAGCTCTTGAATCATTGGAGAGCTCCACTGACATCAAACAGACACAGGACTGCTCTTGGTCTCTGCTCTCCCTACAGTCCTTTGAAAATACCAACAGCTTTACAACACAAATCAACAGAGTATAAAGCAAGATTATATTACATTTAGAGTCGAAAATTACTTATTTTTATTTCAATGATGGATAGATCTTGTACTTTCTGCTTTTTATGTTCACTAGGGTGAGGCGGATTTGACTCCATTGAAGTCTGTTCAGTCAGTCTGGATTTACATTGGTAAATTTCTGAGCAGAGTTTGTCCCTGAGCAACAATATTCTTATTTTTGTTTTCCAACACAGCATCAATCATAACACATAAGGACGAGTGATTTGAAACTAGAAATAAAGACTAATAATGACAAAACATAATAACAGAAAACTCCCGAGTTCCTCTGCATTCAGGAAAGCAGTTCACACTTATTATCAAAACATGAATAATTAACTCTTGGTTCTCGAGTTTTTCTTTAGAAAGAAATGATATGGAATATTATATGTAGGCCTTTCTCAACTAATGCTACACGTCAGCCTTCCAAATGTTACACTTCAACCAGAAGTGAAAAAAAATCTGTATCAAGTCCTGATTTTCCACTCCATATCCCACTCTGATTCTCATTCACTGCCATTATAATGCATGTTAAACCCTGCACAACAGGGAATGTTTAACCTAAATGTAATTCTGTTCCTGCTCTTCTCCCTTGCCATGAAGATTTTTATGAGGCTTTGTAAACCATTTTAACTACAAAATATAAATTTGGAAGGTGAACTACCTAAAGGTGTCTTTGCAACTTTCAGTTACAAAAGTAACCTAACCAAATGGAATGGTAGATGGATTGGTGGTTTTGCTTCTTCTACGGACAAATTAACTTTCCTTCCCTCTAGAAAAAAATTGTTATTGAAAATGACTAATAAGAAGAGAGCAGAATCAAAGCAAATGCCCCTAACATTATGTAATTGTTCCTCTAAGCACTTCTGGGTTGAAGTACTGAGAATCCAACTAAAAACTAAATTCTGCTTGTGGTAATAATGGAAAAAAAAGTCACATATTTGCATAACAGGGAAAAGGAAGATTTTGCTGGACAACAGAAGATGAGAAAAACTTTCTAAAATACAACAAATTGTTGAGGTGGTTAGAAAACCTCACTGCATAACTGCTTTACAGATTCTTTCTCATCCACATACAGATAATCCAAAAGAGAATATGACCGGCACTTAACAAAGTCTAGTTTCAGAAATACAATAGTACCAAACAATTTTATTAATATTTCATACAAATTTTGAAGTCAACACTGACTAGTATTTTGATGTTGATGAAGGCAAACAAAATTAATAAACAATAGGTTTCTGTGTTTTACATTGGAGTGGATGTCGTAAGTAACTGCCTTAATTATAAACTAACCTAAAATAGTAATGATCAAAACAGGGTAAAGCCAATACATTTTGTTTTCTTTACTTTATTTCAAAATAGAGTGATTATAAATACATTCTTGTTATATTTCCTTCCTAACTCTTTGGATGCAACCAAAAAAAAAAAAAGTCTCACTGTGCTCATTTCATACAATATCAACATACAAATCATGCAAAAGATATTATAGATATTATACCACCATCAAGTTCTGGATGTTTTTTTCTTGATTCTGAAACATTTGTTAACATTATTCACAAGGCCATGCCTTTATAATTTATATCATCATTATGGCTTAAAAAAAAAAAAAGCATTTAAAAATATATTTATACTAGATTGCTGCATTATTGTCAATCTTGAACACTAAATGCAAAACATGAATCACCTGTTCTTGTGTTCTTGCACCGCGGTAATTTGCTTTCTGATAAAATTGCACAATCCTTTTTCTTTTTCAAGGAAACGATTACACTTTATTGATTTCATTTAAAAATGGAAACTTCTTTATAATACAATGGAGACAACAGGTTATGTCAACACCTTCACTGATTTAGTTTATGTCTATGGGTCTTAACAGCCATTTTACAAGCATGGCCACTCAAACCAATAAAATGAACAGACAGACCCGTAAAGCCACACCCAAGAGTCACCTCCTCAGAAAGACTGACCAGAGATTTGAATGGACATCACACGAAAACTGCTGTGCAGACACATACACCATTTCCAAACATGGAGAAAAAGAAACTAAGGTCGCCGTTCAAAGTAACAACTCCACAGAAAAAAGAGTGTTCTGCCAGCTTCTGCGTTCTTCACTCACACTATTATGCCTACATATTGCACCGTACATCGTAAAACACTTAGGGACAATTTCTACAGGAAGGGCCAGATTGTGCAACCTTTAGTGATGCTGGTGAACCTACACTCAACTGCATAACCCCAGACGAGTCACTGGGCTCTATGGATTATATACAATGGTTCTGAGCTGGCTTGTTTTGAAATCAATGACAAAACTCTAACTAAGCCCCTCTCTTGGGCAGGTTATCTAATTATTACCTCATGAATAGTACCTCTGCACATGATTTAGGTTGAGGTGAAATGCTTTACTGGAACTGGGGCCTGGGTGATCAGAGAAACTCTGACCCAGTGTAATGGTACAGCATAACGGTTCAGCTCTTTTGATCAGTAAACAGAATGCACCACTCCAAACCCCAAAAAACCTCAAACAAATTTAAAAAACCAAACCAAAATAAACAAACAAAAAACCCCAGAAAGAACGCCCCCAGAAAGCCTCACAACACAATACAAAACAAGAAAACCCTCATTTTTTTTTTAGCTGAGGAAGGTATGATCATTTATCACTGTTCAACTCAGGGAAACACAAGTCATAAGCACATCAGTTTTACCATCACTTAGAAGTATTTCCTTGCTTGCTATTTTTAATATATTTAGCAGGTTTCTCTCAGGAGGATCATACAAGACATGCCAGTGACAATGCACCGAGTGTG